>JAZGUH010000234.1:1800000-2288868 GCA_037893225.1 Hippasteria phrygiana
CACATCGGTCTTTTCTCTCCAATTTCCCCCAACAACACATTTATTCCCATTTTCAAATGACTGATATTTTTTTGTGAACCGGGTATTATATCATTTATCACAGCTAGACCATTCTAGAGTACTGTTCTCTCTGTACATGTTTGTGGTAGTTCTTTTGTTGGGGTATACGTGAAGAAATGCATTTGAGCCATGTCATAAATTCAATAATGGTTATTTTTATGTCTACGACCGTATTTTCATGAACTTAATTTTTTTTAGTTATGAATTTTCCTGAGTTGCTCTGCTCGCTTGCAATGTACAAGTGGCTTTGAAAAATTGTTTTTTGCCACATTTCATAATGTTGTAGAAAAAGATCACTGCTCACACACTCACTTTTCAACATTTTCTAATAACGTTGTCCATTTAAAATTTCTGATTCCACTTAGGCCTAAAGATGCATTATCCAAGATCGATCTTTTTCAAAACGAATTATCAAAACAAAAAAAATTGGAACGAACAATAAATTCATTACAGATTCTATGATGTATCAGTCCTAAGGTCTTATTTTGAATATAGCTGTTACATTTCAGGGACAAGACTCGTCAAATATACAAATCAAGTGCTGACGTTCCATGTATATACTAAATTGGGAGGCAGGCCGACATTTTCTATGCGTCTGGTGGCCATTCACTTCCGAATACATTCGGTGGTAATTTTTTCGTAATAAGGTACCAGACTATTAGAAACTGCTAAGAGAAATCGCATATGAAGCACGATATGGGGGAAAAGGGACCCCCTCTTTTGTGTTGGTCATTGTGTTCCCGGAATCTCAGGAATTCTATTCAGAAATCTAGGGGGATGTGTTAGATAACAATAATCTGGAGTGTGCTTAGGGTATAGGGATAAAAGGGGGGGGGGGTACCCTTTTCCCCCATATCGTGCAGGGTATCAGAAATCGACAAGCACAGAAATATTTGCTTAACAAAAAATAGGTTACCAGCAAAAATTGCATGTGATACTGCTATTAACTGGTTCTCAACTCATTTTTACGAAACAGGAAAATCTCCTAAGCTATGAGGAATTTCACATTATCCTCGTCTGCGCATGTCCGCGTTAAAAGCGAAACCCCGGTGCTAAACAAACACAGCGCTAGTCAACAAATTCATTCATGCATGAATAAATCACGCCATGAAATGACAGCGCACGTTTAGCATAGTAAATTGTTCACTTAGCACTGAGACCCTCGCTTGCAAACCCGGAAGTGCGGAGATCGATGCTATTTTCGTCAATTCGGGATTCCTCTAGGCCTACGATGTTAATCAGGTCCATGAAATTGGGCCGAGTAATTCAAAGCCCCCGCCCCTTTCTTTTTTTCTCTCTCAAGATAAACACAAATGCTCATTTTCCCCTAAAAACAAGTTCATTCGTTTCGGTTTTAGTTTTGTTTCGGGCTTAATCCGGCCTGTTGTTTTTTTCAAGTTGGTTGGTGACGCAGAAATGTAGTAAGCGTATGCTGTCTGCTGGTACTGGCAATGCAACAGAAGGTTTTCTTGAATCTTATTTTCAAAATATGGCTCGCGACTGGACTCAGATTTAGCCTTATATGAGTTCGAAATACATGTACTCGGATCAAACTTCAAGGTACTTTACCTTTCATCATCATGACACAGTATGGAAATGTGCGTATGATGTATAGTCTGAGGGGAAAATCGTGAAAATTCTTTGGCAACACGTTGTGTGTGACAGAATCAACAGTGACACGAAAATGAGTTTATAATTACCGGAGAAAAAGCAATTACCGACCCTTTGTAATTGGAAATTTGGAAAGTCCTCGTCAAGGGAAGATGGCGCGTGACGTTGCCTTGGCAACTGGGTGTGTTGCGCACCGGATTTGTAGAGTAACAGGTGAAATTTGGGGGGCTAAGGATAAAAGCATTAACTCGGTGCCTTGGAGGCAATCGTCTCAGACTCCGACCCCAAATACGCCTTTAAAAGAAACATAATAATACCACTACATGTAGTGTATCGTTATGTAAATAGTCTGAAGTCTGATACAGTGTGTTGCTATTTTGTACCGGCGCTAGCGGTGTAATTTACTACTTTTGGTCCAGCAATGAGCTCAGATAGCCACCTAGGGCTGCGCGTTGCTGTAACCCCGTCGCGGGCAAGTCCCCTGGTCGCAAGGATCTGTCCACAAAAGACGGATTCCTCGGGGGGTCAACAGTGCCGTTCGCTTCTCCAAGTCTGCGGAGGGAGCCGGAGACGCCGGCAGCAGGCTGGCCGTTGTTACTTGTTTACTACCTGTATATACCTACCTGAGCTGGCTGTACCTGCGGTCTGTGGAGGCGTGGTTTTCCCACGTTTGTCCACACGTTGGCTGCTCGGCGATAAACAAAAGACGCGGCACGTGCCCTGCCAGTGTTTGGCGGGCACATTCTCACAGGTCGCAACAACAAAATCGGGTCAACTGTCACCGTAATTACCCCACGCCTAGATGACGTGTTCAGTCGGCGAGCCAATGGGGTTGCGCCTCTCCACAATGGCTTCCATTAACTTCAACCAATCGGTTCCCGGACTCAATCGGGAGTTGAAGGGGGGACACAAAGGGACCACAAGACGCCATTGTTTTGGATGTGTCTATTGGACGAAGGGGGGAAAGATCTGTGGGAAATCTTCCACCGGGGGATTCACACGACCGAAAGCGCAGGTACAGCGACAGAAAAAACCCAGCAGCATCGCCATTCCGATACATAGCCTGAGTTTGTTCTGGAACTGTCAAGCGAGTCAGTGGAGCGTGTAGCCGACGATTAAAGCAGGCAAAGGTCGCTGTGCAGCCACTAAATTTGCAATCAGGTGCTTCAGTGTAAGAGCGTGCGCTGCCAGTTCATCAACATTCCGATACAGGTGGATTTCTGGTTCCAGCTGGCGTAGCCGGGAAAAATGATGACCAGCGCTGACATGGAAAAACAAACAATGAAGGTAATGAATTTATGGATGTTAAGTTACTTCATTAACTAATTAATTAATTAATTAATTAATTAATTAATTAATTATATATACCACAACATTAATTATATGAAATGATCCACAAGAGAAACGTATTAAGTAATTTAACACTGACGGACTTGAAGCTACTAAGTTTCGAGATGTTTTTATTTAAACTATGTTTATAATTATTTAATATTTGTTTACAATTAAATACGGTATCTTTTGTAATTACTCAGCGCATTGAGACTTTGTGTAAAATGCGCTATATAAGCACCGTCTATTATTAGTGTGTTCATCACGTCATGAGACCAGTTTTATGCATCAGTTCGTGTACTGTCCGGAATAAAAGCATTTGACGGAATTCGAAACCACACACGAGTCAGGCACCGTAGCCATTAGATCGGAGCGCACTCATCATTTGAAGTTCGTGCGAGCTAACTATTAAACGTGAATTAAATTCATGCGAATTTTGTTGCTTAAACTTCTTTAAAAAAATCTTTCGGCTTTGACATTATTTGTTAAATCTGTAAACTAAATGTTAAAAAGTCAGCCTTGTTTTTTTTCATTTAAAACAATTTTCAGTCAAATTACAGTATGTGTTTCCACTTTTGTATGAGAGCATTGCCTCTTAATTTTGTCAACTTTTGTCATTTGCCTAGGCCTCGAAGCCTGCCATGGAAAAACGACGTCGCGCGAGAATAAACGAGAGTTTGCAGCAGCTCAAGGCGCTGGTTCTCGACGGTCTGAACAAAAACGTAAGTTGACAATGACGCTTGTTTGTTTTCTTACATTCCCTATGAGTGACCTATTATTGAACAGGTACAGTGCACATGATGCCAAATAAAAGTAATGAAAAAGTATAAACCAGGACTGTTCTGTGTGGGTTTTCTTTCAAAATGTTCTCGATAAGGAAAAAAAGAAAGAAAGAAGCCTTTGATAAGAAGTGGAAAATTTATTGGTATATTAAGATGAACCCCGGGAGTGATACCATTGCGTTCCGAGTCAAACACTTCCATGTGACGATTATTTACAGGGTGGGCTTGGGTCCGAATTGACATGTTTCCCCAGTGATAATACGAATTGTCATTAAGCTGCTGTTAGATCCTGCGTTTTAGCGAAGTGATTGCACAATTCGGTGCTTGAAATATGGCTCAGTTTTCCTTTTTCGGTATACAATACCTCAGCGAATTGTACAGAACAAGAAATGTACTTAACTGAAGTTTCGTTTCCTTGTTCGTATAACAGTGCCAATCGTTCGCCTTTTTATTTCTTTAAGTCGATTTTTCTTTCCCATTCTTATCCGCTTATTGCCCCACAGCGTGTCCTAATATGGACCTCTATTTTTATTATGTAAATAAACGCACACAAAGCAATGCAAGACCATGATATGGAATAAAGACTAAATCGGCAGCGCGGACATAGGGCCTACATACGCGCCCATGTGCGATAACTGGGCGCTATTCTTGTGGTCTCTCAATCTTATGGACGCGCAAACAACTAACGTAAAGTATGGGTGCGTTCGATTAGCTTAATACACAAACTTACACGAGACCGTTCGATTAGTCATCACGTGATACTCGTGCCCCGGTGTCAACCACCACTACCCCAGCTAGCTAACGGGTCTCTGGTGGCTGCCCGGGTGTAATGACGTCACCACACCGGCTATAGCTAAAGACGTAAACATGGCGGGGAACTCTAATTTGAATGTACAGATTGTGACAAATTGGAAAGCAAAGAGTGTATTTTCCTGACGATGACAACAGTTGGCGACTAGAGACTGTGAAAATTGTGAATTTTTATATAATATCATGTCGGCCATGATGGTCACGATTTTGTCGGCAGAGCAGACGACAGTGAGCCTGTTATTATTTTAAACTGTTTAAGTTCCCGTCCCAAACGACCTTTGACCTTAATTTTCCCAGAGTACCCAGGCGAATACACCGCAGCGTTCGATTAGCCTCATTTCGTGGCTTCCCCGCGTTGTATCACCGTTTTTTAAGTGTGATAAGCTGATCGAACCTTACCTATGTATCTTTCCTCCAGCACGTGACCCCCCCCCCCCCCCCCCCCCCCATGCAAGACCGCGCGTCTGCAACACGCGCTGCCTATCTAGTCTTGTTATTCCATATCTATGGTTGGGACTTAACTGTGCGCGTGCGAAGTATAGTAAGGACTATCTTTAACTGATGAATATCGATTAGGGCTTACTGCAATGGGAAATCAGGTCATCCAACGCAAGACCTTGGCGATTCTAGTATACCGTCAATTTTAAGCTGGTCACGGGATTTTGTTGTTCTCTGACAAGGGAATAAAAGAAATACATAGATATTTATTATTTGTTTTTGGGTTCTTTTGCAGAATTCCCGCCATTCTAAGTTGGAGAAGGCAGACATCTTGGAAATGACCGTTCGATACCTGAGAAATGTACAGCGCCATCAAGTTAAAGGTACGAACAGATTCATATAGCTTTGGTTGTAGACGGAATTCCCGCCAAAATCGCTCCTAGTTCCCGCCAAACTATTTCGGAAGGAAAGTCTGGTCTGCAATATCGTTGGGCGCATCCCGCCAAGGAACGATTTTGCAAACGTATTTCTCTGTCCCAGTGATTGTTTAATTAAAATGAAATTTAGCCTGGCAGAAGGCGTGTGAAAGTCAATGCTCAGTTCTGATAAAGTCCTGTGGTTATTTTGTAAGCGTTGGTAATCTGTAATGAATATTTCTTCCTTATCGATTTGATCATAAAGTATGGATTTGATTGTATACAAACAACTTCTTTTTCTGTTGTAGCGGTAAACCATATGGGCTCTTCGCGTGTGTACTGAAAATATTGAAATTCAATTATAGTATGCTGTATGCCCTATTATTCATTTGAAAGAAAAATTACTATTTGTTTTCTCTCCTCTTATATTCAGCATCTGTGGAGACAGATCCTGCAGTCATTACTCAGTATAGGACGGGTTTCGCTGAATGCATGGGCGAGGTTTCTCGCTATCTGGGCGGGGCTATAGATGAGAATCCCGAGGTCAGGGCACGCCTACTAGGTCACCTGGCTGGGCTATGCACGACAACCCAGCAGCACTACCCACATCAGCCAGTCAAGTATGCTGTAGTTTCGCATGGGCAAATGCCGTCTCCGCGTACCGGTCACGTGCAGCCATCACCATGCGCAACGCCGGTCGCCACTTCTGCGTCTTCGTCTGGGGGACGGGTTGCTAGGAACAGCGCCCCCACCCCAGTCATCACCACCACTCCCAGCTCCGCCCAGCACCAGCCACAGATGATGCAGGTTAGCTTCCCCACACCACCGCTGTCCAGCGGTTGTCACGTGACCCCAGCTACACTTATGACGTCAACAACTGTTGAGGGGGCGAGGAATGGGCGCGTTTCCCAGGTACTCAGTTCCCAGGCACCACAACTTCCGCTGATGAAGGGTGCAAGTGACTCTCCGCCCTCGCCGAAGCCTGGCAAACCTATGAGGACACAGCCTGTCATGGTAACACAGAGTATACACACGAGAACACAGCAAGCTCCCCAGCCTACTGGAGATATGATCACTCTTATCCTGCCAAGTCAATCACTGCCAGGTGGTCAGGTGCCCACTCACTTGATACCCGTATACGCCCAGGATCCAGGCAAGGGCGTGTCTTCACCTCTTGGGTTTTCCTTCGCAAACCCAAAGGTGGTTGCGGCGTTTTCGACCGCCACTGGGAGTAGTGCATGCAGTGACAAAAACTTCAAAGTGCGTACCGTGTCCACACCGAGTCCCAAAGCTGCTTCGACAGCGCTCACTTATACGGTTGCTAATGACCAGCCGGCTGCGTGGACCGCCATACCTTTACCGACTGCGCAGCTCATCTCGCCGCAAGCGGGCGCTGTTGCCCCGTCCGCCATGACGCCACCGTTCGCCTTTTCTATCCCCTTCAACGCCAAAATCTCGCCGCCCGGATTGGCCATTCAGGCCAAGCAACCAACGGAGAGAGCGGACCGTTTCATTCGACCGGCGGGGCTGTTTCCCGCGAACAATGAACTCTCAGGGGTAAATGATCCAATGTGGAGGCCGTGGTAGACGAACTCGTGTGAAATGTGTGTGATGAAATTTCTTCTCAGTCATTTATATTCTTGCGTATTTATTCAAGGTCAGAAATGACAGACCTACAATTAGGTTAGCATTTGCATTGTATTCCAGAACCAAGACAAATTTCATAAAAACAAAATTCGCATTGAAGTTTTACCGAATATTGTACATTTTGAAGGGGGATTATAATTTCCCTTAAATTCCTAAATAATTCTGTTCTCGAGGCTGTGTAGTGTGCTGACATTTTGTCGGATACTTCCAGTAAAATTCATACTATTTAAAATGTGTAAAAATGACCTGCTTATTTATTTACCGGCTGAATGAATTATATTTCTTTCTTTACATATCTGGATACTGAATATTTCTTCACAAGGAGCAGTCTTATTCAAGCACGTGATTCGGTGTTACCAATCAGTTCGTCACGTGGTACTTTGGTTGTTCTACTCCTTCCTCCATGGGCCAAGCCAATTAAAGTTTTAGTTGCTAGGCAAATTGTGTTCAGCTTTGAAATTGACCCCCTGATTGGTTGGTTCGTGTGCACATGAGTTAGATCACAGATTTTATTTGGTTACTTGCCCGATTGAGGGCGGGTCAACTACTCTTCCACAACCTTGTTTCTAAATTCTTTAAAATCAGCTTTGTATTTCTCGGTTTGCCTAGAAATTCAACGTGAGTGATAAGTTAATTTTCATATTTTGTGTGTATATTTTGTGATAGTAAAAGAAAATCAATATTTTCGTATGATGCAATGGATTATTTTTGTAATAAAAAATAGCGTTTTTCTAAATCGATACTTATTTATTTAATTGATTAATTGGCAGATTAAATTAAATACATGTAGATTGTGGTGTTGTTTGTGTTTAAAAAGCTGGTGTCATCTATTGTGTGTTTTGACCATGGCTTGTATTCAGGAAAGAAAATGTAGTGTCTGTGTGTCGTGTGAACCATGGAGGAAGGATGAACTATTAAACTTATGTTCTGTTTGATGGTGAGGTGAAATTATGCAAAGCATCCAAATAAAATTGCTTCGAAGACCACTTGCAAATCGTCTTCTAATTTCTAGGCAACTTGAAGTGATATTTAAAGGTCCACCTCAGAAATTGATCTTACTGTGCACGACTTTCTTCCGTGCAACAAAACCTTCAATGTTAAAACAAATCTAATACTAATTCTACTATACTGTCATAAGTGATTTAATGTGAGCACAAATAAAGATTCAACATGAATTCCTCGTCCAATTTGAATTGCAAAACTCTGCCAAATGCACCACTTCAAAAAAGTTGGAGTCCAGGCTCAGGGAATAACTGGGCGCTTAGGATGATGCAGGGAGGACATTAATGTCCATTTAAATCCGCTTAAACCGCCTCTAGTTTTCGGTTACCTGTTGCGTGTGGATCGGACAAAGTTAGAGTGTGGCAGTTTCCCCGTCGATTCATGATTGGCAAATCGTCCTATACTGCCTTTATCTTCTTAAAGATACATTTATGGAACTTACAACGCTGAAGGCCTACCAATAACACCCACAATTTGACAAAGAATTGATTCCCTCACTTGTAGCCATCCCATCGCCCCCCCAATATTACACAACCTTTGCCGACCGTGGGAATTTACCTTTCGTCCCATTGTCTTCAGCTCGTGCGCGGCGAACTTTGGTCCCGACGGGACCTGTTCCCCGTCGCGTGCCAACACTAAGTAAATACAAACACTTCCATGGGATATTATTTATAGATACTTAGTGTAAGCCCGGAGCATGTCCCAACAAGCTTGAAAATTTGTCTATTTTGGTGGGATTTTATCGACGATTCGACCGAGTGGATCTTCGTCACGAACACGATGTTGTCTGAGCCCACGTTGGAGCCAAGACAATGGTAATACCGGTATTGAGGTATTTGGGCAAACTTTACGGGGTCACATTTTTTCTCTCTTGAGTGGATCAGGGTAATAATTGTCGATGACGTCAGCGACGGCGATCAGCCATGTTGATTCATTCGAAAGATCGTGCAGTGACAAACTTGTGCACGGTGTAAAAATGGCACCATAAAATCAGTGGATTTAAAATTAGTTTTTCACAAAAATGCACTTTATAAAATATCAATCTCAGGTTAAGATTGTCTTAGGAATTCAACTGTCCTGATCAAAAGAATGACCAAACCTTTCCTCGAGGTTCATGACTGAGACACATTTACATGTAGACGTACACGATGCGGCATCGCATTGGACTACTTGCCTTTTTTTATGGCTGCATCGTCAAAATGTGTCAATCAAAATGTACAATGATTAAACAATGAAATGCCCATGAAATCAATCTAAAATATCCAAGATGAAAACACTACTGGCACAATAAGCCATTTCGGTATCTCGAAGGTAAAAGGTTAT
Organism: Hippasteria phrygiana; assembly: GCA_037893225.1. Lineage (NCBI taxonomy): Eukaryota > Metazoa > Echinodermata > Asteroidea > Valvatida > Goniasteridae > Hippasteria > Hippasteria phrygiana. Next base: position 1,809,419 of record JAZGUH010000234.1, read on the forward strand.
TCGGGATAAAATAGCTGACGTAATGTCACGCGATGTTACGCGAACGCCCATTCTGATTGAATTTAACATGTGCGCGTTGTGCGACCACCTTGCGCGTCCATACGCGCGCGTAAGGTCACGGGCCATTCGGGATAACTATGGCATTGTGCACATGCGCAGTTCAAATACCGAACTGGCTTATTAACTCATCAGTCAACTTTTCGTAAACATTTCTGCGAATACGCGACTATCAACAAAAGAGATCAGATTGTCTGATACATGTATCAAGTTTGAAAATAACTAAGCATGCGTAGTTATTGGAGAAATCAAGTTTTTTTGGTGTCATTTTAAAGTAAAAAATTTGCGTGCCAACATTGAAATCTGCTGTTGTTTGGTGATTTATTCTATTAAAAATATTCAATCCCTTAGGTTTACCCGTTTGTAAATCAATCAATTCGGTACCCCGATAATTACTTAGAAAATTTTTGAACTATGACCCTGGCACATCGATACTGCGCTTTGGTTTTGAGATTAGTCAAGTTCGTTGACAAGTTGAAGTCCTGCTGTCACCTGTCGCTGCAAGGCAGAAAACCAGGTGACTTTTGAGGCAGACTTGGAATGGAAATATGCACCGATTTATAAATGTTTCAAGTACTGTGATGGCAAAGCCTATCTATGTGGGCACGTGCGTGTTTGCTCAAGAATCGGCAAAATATGCATTGACAATACAAATCAGAAAATCAAGTTAGGACATGTCGTGCAGAGGACTTAGGCGACCTTGTTGAGGTTTAATGGAAGTTTGCTCTGTGCAGGCCTCTGCTTATGCTACGTCCATGGACCAGCAGGTGTTCCACAGCTGATTGCGCTCCCTTTCTTGTGGTTCTGCTTATTACAATTTTGCTTTCTGGAAGTGGAGGTAGTATTTGATTTGATTTGATTTCTTTATTTATTTATTCAGGTTTAAACCGACTCATTAACAATATGACAGGTACAAATAAGCACAATAAACAAAAGACAGTTGATTTAACCTGGGATAGCCCCAAAAAGCCAATTTTACAGGCTTATCACCATTGGGGTCCCAACATAAAAGACAAATATGCCTACTTAAAAAAACCCAGAGTAATTTAAACAAAAAAAGAAAATCAATACAACAATTAACTTAGTTGACAATCAAATTACATTTCCACAAGTTCATATTAAATACGTTTAAAATTGCGAGTTAAACACGATGCATATTCAGAGAAGACTATCAAACCCCAAGTTAGTTAAAGAATCCCCATCACAATAACTACAGCATCAACCATGTCAAGGATGAAACCCCAAACTATATACAACAATCATCAATGAACAACTGCAGGGTGTATTTCCCTGGATTTACCTTGGTATGCAAGTTTGCGTAAGGAAATAAAATGCCAACGAACTTTACCTGAATATTCATGATGCCCGATTGTCACCAGCAAGTGCAGTGTCGTGCTGTATGCATAATACCTTAAAGGTAGTATATATCATTTGCTTTTGCTGTAATTTTCAGAAATAAATGGATTTGGGGGTTAGTATTTTTATAGCGTGCTAGCAAATACTGTAAAACTGACCTGTTTAAAGGTTTGTGTGCATAGATGCTAGGAAAACAGAGGAAAAAAATGTTCTAGTAGTCTGGTTTCCTGACCATACTTTAGACAAAACGTAACAATTTATAGAGTCCGGGAATATCAGGTCGGGGAACTAGACTATTTCCAACGATTGTCGGCTGACAATCGTTGGAACACGATGTAAATTTCCACTTTTCTTGAAAACGACAGCACACCAGGTGCCATGATTTCACAGGATGTTTGAGACTGCTATTAACTTACAGTTTAATACGGTATTTCGTAATAATTCAGTAGTTTTGTTTTTTGATGTTTGCAAATGATTAACAGCATTGGGTAAAATTGCATGAACTTTATTGAAATTGAGTAACATTAAGAAGCTGTAGGCCTACGTTTTGTAACCGTGAACGGTTCTCAGCTTTGTTGAAACACGATTTCTCACATGGACATTTACAGAATGAAAACCGTTAAAATCTTAGGCCTACACAAGTACAAAACGTTAATTATAATCGTTTATCAGAAAATATATTCTGTCATTGAGAAACTGTACTGTATACGTTCATTACTCCCTCTAAAAGTGACATTTCTACGTCAAATAAAGATGTATTCGAAAATTGCGTGCCTTTTTTGTAAATGACACACTGATCTGACCATACATATCTTACCTCTCCCAGCGTTGAACTCGCCCCAAAGCCTCTAACAAATATCTACGTTTAAACAAACCTTGTAACAATGAAACCACAGTTCCACTGTAATTATACACATAGCAAGTGAGCTTTCCTAAATTCCAGCGCCCATATTGCCGTGAATTACGAGTCTCATTACGTCGACACAGTTCAAAAGCCAAGATCGAGTTTCCAAACACATACCGGCCATTAAGCGGTGGAGGAGTCCCTTTGGGGTACAAATGGGTTGATTTAAAGGCCTGCTGCGTCATTATTGTACGAAATGAAATGACCTTTCCAATCTAAAGTCAGTTTTACTTTTGCCTTCTGGAGAGTTAAGCCTGGTTTCCATATCGACGTAAGAAACGCAGAGAGCAACACAAACAGCCAAACTACAGGGCAAACATATGGAAACATTTTATCCATAAACGTCGCGGGCAACCCAGACAGACGTAAACTATCTCGCAAACGATCGGCAAAGTTGAACTTGGTACAACTTTGCCGATCATCTGCGTATCCCTACCGTTTGCCCGCCGATCGTTTCGGTAAATGGAAACACATTTCCGTCGTGTTGCGTCACAGAATCAATCCCATAATGCCATACAGAGTACCCGATGTTGCCGCTTGTAATTTATTCGGCGTCTCCTACAAAACATGAGACTCGAAACACAAAAGAGTCTGCACTCGAATAAAAATGATTTGTTGAGCGCCGCCATATTGGACAAGTTTGCTAGCTGCATGGACGCAATCATTACGTCGCGTATTGGATAGATCGCAGCTCCCTGGCCCTCCAGACGTCGCAGCACGTCCTGGTTACGACAGTTCCGCGTATACTGTCTGCGCTGTCTGCGAAGGCGCAACGGCGATATGGAAACTAGGCTTTCGACAAATTGTAGAGCACTGTGGTCCAGTCGTTACGGTGTCTGACTCATGTACGGTGGTGTATGGGTTCGAACACAGCCGGGGAAGCAAGGTGTGGGCAATACCCAGGTACCCATGAGGGTAGAGAACGGGGAATCTCGTGGGCAAGATTTCAAAGTTCTCTGTACTCAGGAGTGTAAAATGGGTACCCGTGATTGTGAGAATAACCAGGGTGCTCGTGGGCAAGACTATAGGCCTTTTCACACTACGAAAAATCTCGGTGTTAGACCCGGGTCCGACCCGTGTTGACTAGACTGACCTTTCTACCCAGGAGTACTAATGAGGGAAGAAAACAAACTGCGCTGATGATCTGGGTATATGATCCGGATGAACAGGTGTAGTGACACGCTTTGAAACATTTGTATAGGGCGCTATAAGCACCACTTAAGGTCTGTTGGAATCTTGCACTAGTTTTCCCTCTTTCTTTTATATTCAAGGGAATATCATAATAAAATCATCTCATTACTCCTCTTCCCCAAGATAATGCAAGATATAATGCAAGATATCAAATCTGTAAGACAACAAAACATATTATTGTCCCGTTTGGTTTGGGCCGCCATACGCACCTCACCAGATAATGGAAAAACGTGCATGAAGGCTTTCGGTAGGTTGGGTCGTATCATGACAGAAGAACTATTACAATTTTCATCGTTTTTCCCTCAAGACATCAGCACGTGGCGAGATAAATCATTCACAAGGTTAGTTTATGACAGAAATGAAAATATACATGCATATCACCAAATATGTTACCGAAAAGAATAATTTATGGGCACATTAAAACGGCAAGGAGTCGGTCCCTCCCACAAGATGCCGTAGGCCTACGGTACTGAGTGTGATTACGTCTTTTCTTGCTTGCATCTTGTTAAACAAATACTAGTATCTGAGTCTGTCTGTCCGTCCATACGTTCTTTGGTCTCTTTGCTTTTCATTGTGAAGAGTGTCTCTATTTGACTGTCTGTGCTATCACTTTCACAGAATCTCAAGTTAACTGCAAATGATCAAATAAAAAGCAAAATAAAATTGTGAGGAAAGTGGAGATCGTAAAATTCGTGGTAAGAAAAAAAGGACAAGGTCTCATGTAATTAACACGATTGTTTACTGAAAATGTGATTTTGGCAGATTTATACCCGCTTTTACGAGGCCACGAGTCTGCTCCGAGTGGTCCCACTTAACCCCTGCAATCCACGAAGTCACTCGCGCCCAATCCCTCCCGGCGTGCTAGGAATTTGGGTTATTTTTTAACATTTTGGTATTTTTTCCCTTCCTCACATACCGTGTCTTTCATGCGGTACGGTTTCTTGAACCTGTTGACTTGATTGATCGTTTGATGACAAAGTCTTCCATCGCACCTTATTGAGCTCAACGACCATGGACGTATACTGCAAAAATTGCTTCGCAGTTCTGCTGCAGTATGCTTGGACGTTTCTATTCCAACTTCCTTTCTTCTAGATCATTGTTTGCAGTTAATATGATGTCGTAGCAGTCCGATCCATTTAGCACCGCCCCTTGACGTTTTGACAAATCACAGCCGCGATATACGTGACTGACGCGTGGAGAGCGCGGTTGTCATTGGTCAGTATATGTCAAAGGGCGGGGCTTGATGGACCGGTCTATAATGCAGTGACGCACACGTCATGTAAGATCAATGAAAACTTTTGCAAATCTCGTCTTAACTTTTAAACCTCACTGATAATTTTCCTCTTCCAAAAGAAAGTAAAACGTCTGCCTGAGATTTCAGCTCACCTTATATTTTATACAGAAGTTTTAATTGTTAAGGCAAAGAAACCCGAAAAGAAATCTGAATCATGGTTCTGTAATGATCGTTAAAAAAGTTTACAAATTCGATTATTAATATCCACACCGGGAAAAACTGTTTACATGAGTCAATTCTTACCAATGGCGGACAAACAATTTTCTGGACTCTCTTAACGCATGTCAATGACCTATAGGTCACTGACATGTGAGTCACAACACGGCTCAAAAACAACTTGTACCCTTTTTCATTATTTGGCTCGAGTTGTTGTCATCCCGTCTTCAACATTCCAGCCGTCCAAAAACCCAAATCGGGCCGAGACAAACTTTCTCCCGAATGACAAGGAAGCATAAATCATTCTGGCGGTGTTTTTCCTGCGATGGAGTAAATACTCAATAGAGGGCGTTCTCAGCCGGACACAAGGGTGCACAATAAACTCCCATTGACCTTAGTGTAAAATCCACTAACTTCACAGTGAAAAAATCCTTATCCAGGAGTCTCTCAGTTATTGTGGTACTACTGAAAATTATAGTTGGGATCTTAATCTGTCAAATTCTTTTCAATTTTTGGCAGGTCAGCCGTTGAGAATTGTTGCTAATTATCCCCAGAAAGTACCACCCCCGAAAATGTGGTTTTTCCCAAACCGGCTGGCTGCCATTTTTCATAAAGCATCCCTCTACTTGCCAAGCCAAATAGGCAGGCTCGTCACCAAGGGGGACCCGGGGGGTGGGGGCCTGGTGATTAATTGGCCCCCATCTGTCAAACCATAGGCATAAAGATGTGTTTTTTCTTGTGATGTGCCCCCCCCCCCCCCCCCCCCCCCCATCAAACACTATGTCCCCCCTAATGCGGAGCTGGTGACGGGCCTGCAAATACGACCAATTTTAAAGCCAAAATTTATCAAGTCTTCACAAAAGTTGAAGCACAGAACCCCCAGGTTATGATAGCTGATCATAATTACCGTACACAATCTATCAATTGCATGACCCCCAAAAATGTATTATTCAAAACAAGTTTACAATTTATGGTAATCAGTTTGGCGCAGCAATTTTGGCCTATTTATCGTAGTGCACCTACAAACAGAGCCGTAGAGAGAGTTGCGACAATTTCCGATTTTGGACCAAAGATGGCCGCATTACGTGAGCGTGCGGCATCCTCGACTCCATGGGCGCGTGTGCGTTCCTTCACTAACCCCTGGCCGTGAGGAATACGTAAACGACGCTGACTGGCTATTCCAAATAAATATGTATGTACTGAAAGCGAACCGCGCGCGTAATCCGAATGTTGAACGCCCTGTGTGCGCTCGCGCCCGCGTTAACATCCTGTTCGTCACGTCACATCAGCAAAACGAGTTCGAGCACGTTTTTCCATTATCAAGACGAGGCCACTAGTCTTGGTGGCTACGATAAACGATATGGATTTTCTCTGGTCAGGAAATACATGTATTTTATGTTTAAACAAAAGGCACACATAATTCGAGTCGAGGCCGGAAATCAAAATTGTTCCAATCGCTAGTAAATTACTCATTTTTATCCAGTTCAAGAAAGCAGCTAATTCTCAATGACAGTGTTTGCCGCCGCTGCAGAAGATGCATCGAAAGGTTTGACAAATTTGCGAAAACAGCTGAGCAAAACATTCGGAAAATGACACAACTGGCATCCGGCGATAATGGGCGAAAACGGTCATGACGGTCGTCATACTTTTCCTTCCTCCCGATCCACCACTCCCACCAGGCCGGCTGTTACTCAGTGCAGTGTTAATATATTTAACGTTATAGGCAGGAAAAACATTAGGAGCTAATCTCATCCTTTCAAAAGATTGATTCTACAAATAAAACTTTCCTACTAAAAACACTGCGTCGCGCGTTAAACACATCGACTGCAGTCCTAATTACCATATCCCACTATGTGGGATATGGTAATTACACAATTCCAGGGGTTAGGATCGAGCACATCCTCGACTCCATGGGCGCATGTGCGTTCCTTCACTAACCCCTGGCCGTGAGGAAAACGTAAACGACGCTGACTGGCTATTCGAAATGAATATTTATGTACTTAAAGTGAACCGCGCGCGTAATCCGAATGTTGAACGCCCTGTGTGCGCTCGCGCCCGCGTTAACATCCTGTTCGTCACGTCACATCAGCAAAACGACTCCGAGCACTTTTTTCTATTATCAAGACAAGGCCACTAGTCTTGGTGGCTACGATAAATGATATGGATTTTTTCTGGTCAGGAAATACATGTATTTTATGTTTAAACAGAGATAGAAAAGGCACACATATTATAAATTCGAGTCGAGGCCGGAAATCAAAATTGTTCCAATCGATAGTAAATTTACTCATTTATCCAGTTCAAGAAAGCAGCTCATTCTCAATGACAGTGTTTGCCGCCGCTGCAGAAGATGCGTCGAAAGGTTTGACAAATTTGCGAAAACAGCTGAGAAAAACATTTGGAAAATTACACAACTGACATCCGGCGATAATGGGCGGAAACGGTCATGACGGTCGTCATACTTTTCCTTCCTCCCGATCCCGGCTGCGCTGTTACTACTACTCAGTGCAGTATGCTAGATTTAACGCCAGGCGGGAAAAACATTAGGCATCATTATTAGGAGCTGATCTCATCCTTCCAAAAGATTGATTCTACAAATAAAACCTTCCTACTAAAAACACTGCGTCGCGCGTTAAACACATCGACTGCAGTCCTAATTACCATATCCCACTATGTGGGATATGGTAATTACACAATTCCAGGGGTTAAGATCGCGCAAGGCATGGTGGGAAAACATGGCGCCGCAAGATCGTACCCATGGTAACGAGGTTGGATCGAGCAAGGCATGGTGGGAAAACATGGCGCCGCAAGATCGTACCCATGGTAACGAGGTTGAGCGTGCGGCTATTGTGTACCAATTCTCCATGTGCACTGATGCATAATCGGCCATGTTTGGGCCAACAAATGGGACCCCTCATGTCACAACTCTATATACGGCTCTGGAGACGAAGCTAATGCACGACGAAGTTCTGAGCTATGATTAAAAGGAATTATCTTGAATTTGTTATGACTGATAGAAATATTGCAATTGTTCTAACAGTTTATTGAAAAATACCAAATTTTGAACAAGTTCATAAACATATTAAATGTTAAGCGCAGACATCTGAAATTTTAGGGCTGAAGTCTCCACAGCAGTACAGTGTGGCATGGGGCTGGAGGACTGGCGCGGCAGTAGAGGATCGGAGCAAGGGCGGATCCAGGGGGGGGGGGGAGCAAAGGGGGCCATGCCCCCCCCCCAAAAAAAAAAATGTTTTCTTTTGTTTAACTAACGTCGCAAAAAGGCAGCCACTGCGTACACCCACCTACAAAACTCGGCCAAAGGGCCAAGGGGCACCCCTTGCCATTTAAAAAAAATATTTTTTGCCCAAAAAAATTGCAGATGTGCCTGGAATTTAATCTAGACTAAGACATGTAGGACTAGGAGTGCCAGAAATCTATTTGGAGTGTGATATCAAAATATTGCATTATTTCAACAATTTATCGAAAAATGTGAACATTTGAAAGATTAATAAAAAAAAAAATCTTGATCGAAGACATCCGAAATTGCAGGGCTGAAGTCTCTATTCGATACTCTATTCCTGCAGCAATTTTGAGGACAACTTTTTTTCGACCAAATGCCATTTTTTTCCTCAATTTTTTGCCTCAAAATGCCTTTTTGCAAATGTGCCTGGCATTGAATCTACAAACATAATAAGCGTGCCAGAAACCCATTTGGAGTGTCAGTTAAGTATATGTGATGGAAATGTGGCATTAATTCTACAATTTATCGAAAGATATATGAACGTTTGAAAATTCATAAAAGTCCCCATTCGTTGCTCTATTCTTGCAGCAATTTTTAGGACTTTTTTCGACCCCCCCCCAAAAAAAAAGGAATGGCAAGGGGTATCCCTTGCCATTTTTGTCAATTTTGGTCCCAAAATGTGCCTGGATTTAATCTAGAGACTTGCATTAGTGCCAGAAACCCATTTGGGGTGTCATTCGCACTACAAAAACTGTGTTTAGCATTAAACACTTTCCAAACACTTTCTTGCTGTCAGTTTGTATAAACATGTTTACATATTAAGATCACATGTGTCTAATTGTTGAACACAGTTTTTTAGAGTGCGGTTATATAGTGATACAGGTCTGTTTCCGATTTGTTTTGCTTCACACGTTTGTGACGTGCGCTGAAATAAATTCCTTTAGCTTTAAAGCACGATTATGATCTGAACAGTAGGCCCTAAGATACGGCGCTTTCGTTTCGTCAGGCTGGAGTAATTCCCCCTGATCATTTGTAACAGAAGATGACTAATTCCCAAACCTTTGTCAGATAGCCGAATTTCTGGCATGCCTTCAAGAAGTTGATTGTCCTATTTCTAGGAAGGATCCAAAAATAGAATGATGTCATATCATTTCTGAGTGATGTCATCAGAACGGGGATTTCGCAACAGCACTGAACGGTCACGGCCAAACTTTATCTAAAGGAAAAGCAACCTTGGATGTTGAAAATTTACCACTGAATTTATAACTATGTTCACACAAGCAAACAGTTTTAACAAATCAATAACTGATTAATATCTAGGTGTTTGAGTCCAACTCTTTTAATGCCTTAAAAATGAAGCACAATCCCGGTTTCTAAATTTGTTGTGCATGTTTTTATTCACCCATTTTGTCTTTAAAAAGAATTTTAAACCTAAAACATCCTTCCCATAGGGCCTATAGCTCCATTTGCAAACCAGCGGCCAAAGAGTAGAAATATAATTATTTCTATTCCGGGATTGGACTTCATGAACTGAATATTGACATACTGCAGGATAAGATGCTAAGGTTAATTTTTCGCTGATCCTGAATTCAAACAAACCATGTACCTCTTGTTTACATCTGTATGCAAAACACGATGCGTGCGCATACCGCCGGGATATTTCAATTGGGTGTTAGCAGTCAACACGTGACCTCATAGGGCGCGTCGTCTTACATACCTGAAATGTAGTATACAACATTTGCAAACATAAAAAAAAAATACTGAATTATTTCGAAATACCGTACACTGTCTGGCAAACAGATTACCCAATGTTGGTACAATAGTCAACATGTTGAACTTTGGGTAATTTTTCACGAAATTTACCAACTGTTGTATAACCACAGCTATGTACAAACCGATTGTTGGTTAAAATGGGGTTAAACAACAGTTGTGGTTATACAACATAATCTGTTTGCCCAACTTTCTAACAGTGTACTAAGTAAATGGCAGTCTCAAGCATCCCGTGAAATCATGGCACCTGGTGTGCTGTCGTTTTCAAGAAAAGTGGAAATTTATATCGTTTTTCAATGATTGTCGGCCGACAATCGTTGGAAATAGTCCAGTTCCCCAACCTGATAATTCGCAGACTCTATAAATTGCTATATGGTCAGGGAACTATTCTCTCTGTTTTCCCAGCATCTATGCACACAAATAGGTCAGTGTTACAGTATTTGCTAGCACGCTATGAAATACTAACCCCCAAATCCATTTATTTCTGGAAATTACAGCAAAAACAAATGAAGTATATAACTACCTTTAATTTTATTGAATAGCCATACCAAGATTCAGAATATTTTTTCCATAGGCCTTTAACTTTTAAAGAATTCTTGCCATGGGTGGGTTTGATTTTGGGAAAAAGATATTTGAGTAGTTTATCCCTAACAGTCCCCAATCCTCAAATTTTAAGATGATTTTGCATGCATCCTAGGGGGTTATATCTTTATGCATAACCGTTCCTGGACAAAATCGTCGGTTTTAGACGATTAATTAAGCATGGTATAGGTTCACGTCTGAGTGACATTGGCCTAATTGAGGCCACGTTGGCGCCCGTGTGGTCAAAACTAATCCATGCTTATCAAGTTTCATCCATACGGTCACAATAGATACCCAAAAACTTTCAACTGAACGGCAACGGAGTCTTCATAAACTCGTTTTCTTTGTACATTCTCCCCTGGTTCTGTGTTTGATAAAACTAGCGGCGGTGTTTCTGGCCAAAAAAAAGAAAAAAAATATTCGCAGAATGTGGTGAAAGTTTTCATCAAACGCTTCACTGTCCACCGACCAAGCTGAACGGTTCACCAATAAAATAACAAATTACATCTCACCCGGCAATTTGCAAAAGCAGGGGGGGCGCTTTCATAATCGTGTTACAAATTGGCGCACGTAAGACATCAAAAGAACCGCCAGAGGGTTTTATGGCCTCGTTACAGAAAGGGTGCTTTGTGACTGGTATTGTCGACAGGTGACAAAGGCCCATGGGGTATATAGATTGCGGCACGAAATGATTGAATGGAATGGTATGTTAAATTAATTATTTGGCTTGTTCAAATGTTACAAAATGCAGCCATCCGATTAGTTTTGCAAATAAACGGAGCCGCTGACAACAATAGAAGCAAGTGGTTTGATCGCCTCGTCCACAAAGTTTGCCAGGTGTGAAGTTGAGACTGTAGGGGTTTTCTTTTAGAATAAAAAAATTCCCAACCAAAGAAAAAAAAATGAATAATTGGGTAATGGTATTCAGCTTTAATACAGCCACCAACGGTGGTTTAAACGTGTTGGCGGTTATTAGGATGCAAAGTACGGCAATTCAAGTAGTTTCTAGTTTCATGAAATTCCTAAAATTGAATTTGTTCAAAGTTCATACTTTCTGTAAACTCTGACATTTTCAGTCACCCTAGAAATATTTCGCCAGTGACATTCGTATGGAGGAACGAAAGTTGTAAATGCGTAGCCTAATTCACGCAAACAAGGGTCCATTTTTTATTATCAACCGACAGATCAAGGTTGTGTAAAGGTGGGGGGGGGGGGGGGGGGGGGGGGGGTGGGGGGGGGGGGGGTATGCACTTACAAATTTGTGCAAACTTCTAAGCAAAAGACTGAAAGCGTTTCACACGGTTACCCCTGGTCATCAAATTCAATCTAGTTTATGGAGCAATGCCAGATCAGCGTAATCTGTTATGCCCGCTAAATATACGCCATGCTGCTGCCGTGCCGAACTCAAATAAATAGATTTTTTTTTTATTCGGCACGGCACTAGCACGACGTTTAGAACAAAAAATTCGGCTCGACAAATTGAATTCGGCACGGCAACGCAATCCGGCTCGACAGAGTCTGCCGCGCTATCGCCGTTCCGAACGGCAGTTGCACGGCACTGCTCTAAAGGGCGTGCCCAATATAAATGCATTCGAAGTTGGTACGCACTTTCGCACCATTCACGAATGCGCATGGTCAAACATCTTTGAGGAAAGAACTGCAAACAAGCACACGTCAACAGAGCCTGAAAGTAAAAGGTCACGCGGCTGGCTTCCGAAGACCTCGCGCATTGCGCTTTTACCTTCTGTAATTTTTGGTAGAATGATTTCTAACCTTAACCACCTCAAGAAATACTCAGGGTGGAATTTAATGCAATTATTTGTCAAATAAAATTGCCGAAAAAAACTCGTAGACAGGGGAAAAGGAAATTTTGTTTTGTTTACCTTTACATCCGTTTTTAGCATACGCAGGTGAAACAATTAAAATGAAAATAAAAATAAGAATGAGAATAAAAATGAAAATAACAATAATGAAAATAAAATTTAGAATTACAATTTTAATATCAAATACTTAAACTAGTACTGCAGCGAGCTGCAGGTTGCACACATGCATGTACACACACACAAACGTGTATCGACCTACAAACGTGGACGTCCTGCTGTCCCTCTTTTGTTTGTACTTTATAACTTTTTGGGAAGACCTCCATATGTTTTTTACACAATCCCAATCGCGGACGTATGCTGGGAATCGCAGATGATATTGTTCTCTTTTGTTCTCCAACATTTTTCGTCCACGGTTTGAATACCTCATATGCGTGTACACTCGCAAGCCGACAGTCAGTCTGGGTGTGCGTGTACATGCAAGATGTCCGCTTAATGTGTGTGTATACGTACATGTACGTCGGGAACTTGAGATTCTTGAGATTTCCGGAAGTTAGAGTTAATTTTTAGCACGATGTTTCTCATTTGATTCGGCCGGTTTTAAAGTTTTTACAGATTGATATGGAAGAAACAATTTTGCAAACGCCATGTCTGTCAGTGAAATTCATTACCCCTCGCTAAATAAAAACCAATTTGAAATAGCCTATACTAGCAATTGTACACGTTTATTTTCCTATTCGAGGTCTCTGGATGCGCGCGCCACTTTCAGGTTGCAGACCAGTAAATCGGCCGAAAATTGCCTACGCCTGCCAAATCACGATTTGCGAGCCCTCATGATTCTTGGCTGCTAGAGCATTTTGTGGGCCATGAACTTGAGGGTTTGTAAAAGAGAAGGTTGGAAGCCGTGCACAGGACTGCCAGCTTGTATTACTGTGAAATTTGGATGAAATTGGGCCCTAAAAGTGCTCTATTTTGCAGAGGAGCGTATTTCAAACTTTTAGGAAGAAACATCTTTGGATGGAAATTTCTCCCCAAAGTTATAGGTTAATCCCCACTAAATTGAACAGAAACTGAGAACTGATTATATAAACTTAAATTTGATGTGTGTCTCGAACACCTTGGAGAGTTGTAAACTATTTTTACTGAATTTCGGAAGTTGGCGTAGGTCCTATAGTGGAAGTTTATTTATTGGTGTGCAACCTTCAGGCTCAAAACACAACAAAAATGGCGGCGAACAGAAATGACACACTTCCGTACTGTGGTCGGCCATCTTGACTTTGTTGCACTCGACTGTCGCAGCAATTAAGTTCGACGTTTAGAGCAACTACCGCGCTATTGCCGTGCTCTTGTCGCGCTCATTTCAATTAAGTTCGGCACGGCAGTAGCACGGCGTTTAGAGCAGGCCTAACCCACAGAGATTCAAGCTGGATAGATAAGCATCTTATCCAAGCAGGTAAGCATCATCTCCCCTGATGGGATTTGAACCCACATACCACCGTACATCGGCCAGGCATAACCATTGGACCATGGCACTGTACGGCTCTCTTTACTTATTTCAGAAGCACATTGATTCGGTTCTTGTAAAATGGTAATAATGGCTATTTTATCGCCTTTTATTAATAAAATTCAATCAGGCACAGAAGCTACTCTTTGGCGGCGTACTTTGGTGGGCTGCCTCGTTTGTTAAATATCACGGTACACCATCTAATAATTGTCTTCTATGTCAATAAATCGTTGGACATGTTCAAGTGCCTAATGTCTTTATTATATGCGGTGTCAAATGGTGCAGTAAATTATAGCAAGATATATAACATGACTCATCAGTTGATAAGGGTAGCGGCTACGATGGCCTAGAGGGACCACTTAGTTTCAATTTTACAATTGGAAGTGTAACTCCCTTTTCAACCTCTCCAACCCCAGCCTGCGCTTTTTATAAACATAATTTTAAGATCCAAAAATATTGGGGCCACTGCTCATGAGTGATATTCCGAATCAGGAACTATACACTCGGCCAAAAAGTTCCCGCCTTGTGCTTTTTTTAATAACTCAAGAATACTGTCATCATTTTAAACACTTCAAAAAGTCATAGGCCTACATGCAGAAAAAAAGTTCTGCTTCGAATGATGCGTCATTTATGGCACACGACGTTTGCTTATGGGAAGAAAAAAAAGAAGAGATTTGTCGAATTGGGTGCAAAAATGAAAGTGGCACTTTTATGATGGAGACTCAATATTGCATTGAAACTGTGTGTCCAAACGTTTCCATTAATGTCAACACTAAACATGGTTTATCAAAAATGCTGCTGAAATCGTTAGGTGTTACACGCTAATCAATAAAGTTGTGACCCTTGGACGACCAGTTTTAGGCATATCTTTAACATCTCCAGTCTTCTTGCAACATCGTCAACTTGCCGGTATCCCTTCCTGTTTTCTGCAGAATCTAATGAAACCTATACTGAAATACGCCTACCCAAGCGATAACTTTAGATGAAGCAAATATGTTTTTTTCCACAGCATGTAAATCTTTCATGAAAGAGCCATCTGTGGTTTCAACCCGTGTCACATGAAATAAATTCTTCGTTTATACAAAGGTTTGGTGAGTCCCAGAATTTCTGTTCTTTGCGGATTTATCACAATTATCGATTTCAGCAGCCGACTTGATAATCCAATTCGAGATTGTTTGACACTTATGGGGGCTTTTGCTAAAAGATAAAGACACAATTTCAGTGTAATCTATTGCCTGCATTATAACAAAAATGCCACTTTTATTTTTGCACCTAATTCGACAAATCTCATTTCTCCCCTAAAGCAAACGTCGTGTGCCATAAATGACGCATCATTAGAAGCAGAACCTTTTTCTGCATTTATGACGTTTTGAAGTGTTTAAAATGATTACAGTATTTTTGAGTTATTAAAAAAGTACAAGGCGGGAACTTTCTTTTTTGGCCAAGTGTAGTTGCTAATATTTGAGTAGTGTTCAATATTTTGAACCAAGCTTCAAGTTTTAATTAAGGGTTTACAACCCATGACTTCGACCATAAATAACTGAGCAAGATAGTCTACAGCAAGACTTCGTGGCGTCACCTTCACGAACGTTACAGGTCACAGACTCCACATAAGGTCATACAACAGTCGTTAAAACACAAAAGAGATTTTAACGGAAAATTGTGCATGCTGATGAACCTCAAAAAGTCCCGAATAATGACCAATGTGCCCTCTCAACGATCATAAAATTTGAGTTAAAAAATCATCTCAGGGTAGTCAAATGGGCCAATGAACCAGATTGGTTGCCCAGTGACTTCCCTATATCGTGGGAAACTGCCCTTTGAATAACCTTATATACGACCAAGCCTGAATAACAATACACTTCATTTTGATGTGCCTTGGTGATAATTTGGACATTTTATTAGCCCAATTGTGCCAACCTTTGCCCCCGTGCCCACCCATTCATTTGGCTATCAATTTGGCGTCTAATTTCTGATGAGGGACTGAGGTTGGAGAGCCAATCTGCTGGATGGATGAGGACATTGGGGGTCACGCATTTTAAAAAAAATAGAGGGAAGTATACATGCAGAATTAAAACTGTCAGTTTTTTGTCTGTTTCCCAAATGGCGCATATCCATTCAGTAGGATTTGGTAAAAATGTAGTCAAATTTGGTTTATTGAAGATGATGCAGTGGTGTTATAGTTGACGGTATGAAACTTATCGGAAATGCTGCAAATTGCTTCCATTGATAGTCTTTATGTCTTTGAAGGTATTAAGTCAAAAAATCTCAATCGTAGGCTTACATGAACAATTAAAGGCCGATCAGAACACAGTGCGAACAATAGCCTGAGTGTTTGACAACTTCTCAAATACGCTAAAGACCGTTTTTAGCGCGTAAAATAATTTGTTCAAGACAGGAATTCATCTCGCTTCCACACTGGGGAGGCCGCATTGCCATAGAAACGAAATAGCGCCCTCTGTCAAACCATTGCCTCTGTTCTTGGCAACGGACAATGCAAGTAATGGTTACATTTGCACGTTCTATAACTTTCAAAGTTCAAAACGGTGGAGTGAAAGCATCCACTCTATACCGAGTGATTCTTCTTATATTGTCACCATTGCCACGCTAGTGTTTGAAGGCACGAACGTATATAAATAATTGAAGTCAACTAAATCTAACCGTGCCGAACACAATACGTTTGACAACCTTGTCCTCGTGGTTTACCAACATCCTCATTTCATCCTCGTTCTCTATTGTATCCGTTTAATATTCACTGTGTACTATAGTCACGGTAATGGCTTCAAATGGCTTCAGTATTTACACAGTATACGCATTGGTAAGCACTTATCCAGAACCACCAAAATGACATCGTCATGTATTACTGAAAATGCACTAGGCCTTATTGAATAGGCACAAGGCCTTATTGAATAGGCACAAGGCGCGATGCGCGCGACGATGTCATTTTGGTGGTTCTGGAGAAGTGCTTCCCATACGCATTGCGGGTCCAGGTTATTTATAAATTATACGTCGGTATTTGAAGGTCCACCTGTAATTCACAATATATGCGCCCTCTGTCGGTTGCTTAGAAGATGTTGCCCACAGAACAATAAATATCACCGATAAGTTTCTTGTATGTTTTTATATAATGCAAACATTTGCTTGCATTAATTTAACATCGATTTCTGCCAGATAAACAGTGGTTGAGTCTTGTGTCTCACCAACGCCACCATAAAATGCGCTGTAGCCTACATCCCGCTCAAGTTCCTTTTACAAACCCAGCAGCGAGAATTCAAATGATTTGTGAATCCCTAACTCTCTTGAACACGTCCCCTAAATGCTTTTTTTCTAAGTGGCTTTCTTACCTTTTTGGCAGACTTTGAACAACACCAATTTCTGAAATTACCCGTAGAAAGAAAACAAATATCCATTCTTCGGGAACGGCCTGAAACAGGCTTCTTTCAACAGAACCTCCAGCGAGGGTTGTTGAAAGACAGAACACTGACTACCATTGTTCGTGACCTAATCAATAATAATAAATAGAATATCTCAAGTCCTCAAAACAACTCCAAACAAAATACTGAAGAAAAAAATTATGCGCGCCGCCTTCGAGTTGGCGCCCTTCTCATCTCATGCTGGTATGCAAACTATCCCCATCGCCAACTCAGCAGACGTGACACAAACAGTTGATTTCTTGTTCTCCCTTTTCATCTAAACGGCGCTTATTTAAAAAGCTAAAAGCCTTTTGAATGAGACTTGTCATTGACATTGCCTTTAACCTTTCAGTTATTTTGTCTCCCATGCATAGTTCGCGTGCCAGCACAGGCAAGCAAGAGTTTGCGCTCGTGTGACCAAAAAGTGACCAATTTGGAGAGAAAAAAAAGATGAGTGCACCAAGTTTCAATATACCAGTTTTGTTTCTGTTTTTGTTCATGTTTTTTTTCAAGGAAAGGCGACGCATAGCGGGAGCTATCGTGTAAATGCTGATGTCATAGCTCTGTGGAATTTTCGTCGTTGCTCAAGATCCCAATCTATTTTGTGGAATAAAGCAGCCCATGTGGTAAACGGCAGTAATTGTACAGATATGCGACATTCATAGGTGGTCAAACGCGCGTATCATACGGTAAAAAAACCACTAAAACTTCTGAATCACGATGATGCTAATTTTTTCTTCTTTGATTGATCCTTTCGTTTTTGTTTCTGTTGGTTTCAATGACTCATTCGAGTTTCTCCTGAAATCGTCTGTTTTGGTCGTTGCTAAATTCAGAGTTCCGCTTTGCATTCTGTTGCACCCCGTAGTCGGAAAAACCCACGGATATAAATGTTGGACTTTGAACACCAATAGCGCTGTTCGCAAAATCGCTTGATATTAATGATTTCCGGAATTAAATTCCTTTGTTCATTTATCTTTGTTAGCAAAACAACACGGGCCCTTCTTCTGTGTAATTGACGTTTCCATTGCTTGTCGCAATAATAAATGAGGCAGCACGATTTCATTAATATCTATCCATTTATCAATTTATATTTGGGGAGCGAAGTTACGAAACTAGCTTTCCACATGTCGAAAGCCATTCGCCAAGAAATTAGACCTTCCGGTGAGCCTATTCTCTCAAGTTCTACAAAAATATTTCTTGTTGTATGATAATGTATTAGCCATACTTTCGTCTGCGCAGGCATAATTATCTATCCAACATCCACTCTTTCTTTTCTTCTTCATATACCTCTCCAATTTTGTCAACTTTTATTCTTAATTCCTTCAACTTGGGAAAGTTTTAAGTTTAAAAAAAAATTATCATTTGAGTTCATTTTATTCATATTATTAGTTTGTACAGTTTACAAACAGCTGGCTCCAAAAGGCCCAGTTTGCTTCTTGTAGTTGAGTTGAATTTAGGGTGGATTTACCAGGAGCACTGTCTTTACTCTCCGCTCGGTGATTAATGTCCAGATTTAAAAGCCAGACAGTAACTGACGAAAGGGGCACTTTTCTTGTCAAGAGTCAATCAAGTTTCGACCTTTTATCCCATCATACTGCATGCAGCTTGCAGCGCCAGAAAATCTGCACAGGTCGTGAAGCAAGACCAGTCCTGTAAGTGCTCCGTCGTCTGGTCCCGTGGGTGGTGCTGAAAGAGCACTTGAAAACTCTCTTAGAAAGTGAGAGTAAATGGATGACGTGGCGGGAAACAATATAATCTCTGTACTGAAGGAATGTGCCTTGATTCTATTCTGGTCATTTATAATCCCTGTAAATACTGCCCTCAAAAGTCAGGGCTATTTTTGTTCTCACCATGCAGGTATACCACTGGTCCAGTTCACTGATATTAAAGAATCAATTTTGATTCGAAAGTCAGAATTAAACTTGTTTTCTAAATCACAGTTAACTTAATTAAGTGGTTCACGCCAGACCATTGCCTGTGCAATTGTTAGTGTATACCAGTGTACCTACCATTCTTATATCGGATGAGTTCGAAAATGAAACCGCTTTCCTTTTAGGGGGAAAGAAAAATAATGCTCGGTTTTGGAAACGTCTTGAAGTCAGGTCATAAGCTTATTCCTATACATGTGGGGAGATGGCATTCAGCAGCTCGTTTAATAAACTACTCTGTTGTCGTCAGTTTTGTTGGGGCCCGCTCTATAGTCCCCCGTCTCATTGGACCCCCGTCTCATTGGTCCCCCCCATTTAATAACGAGCTGTAGTGACGCCAATCGGTCTTTTTATGATTTTTCTTTAAGTTCATGCAGTTCATGCACTAGTATGGTAATAAATAAATAAATTATTATTTAGTGATTAATTAATTAATCAATTAATTTATGGATGGGCTATTGAGAAGAAGGAACTATAGGTATAAGGGGGGACCAATGAGACGGGGGACCATTGAGACGGGGGACTAGGCCTATAGACATTATCCCGTTTTGTTCTCTTGTGTCATTTAACCTTTGCGAAAGTTGCGCTTTATGTTCCTCAGCAGTAGTTTTTTGTTTATTTTTCTATACGGCTACGTTTTCAGTTCCATTGATCTGTGATCCTAGAATCGAGACTGTGCATGGCTATTTACAGTAATTTCGACCCCTTCACACCGTTTTAGTGGTTTCCCCTTTTGAGTTCGGAATTGCAAATTCTGAAACTGATGCGGGTGCAGGCGTTGCACAAACATTATTGCGGTTGGAAACATTTTCCCATGACTTCTTTCGTTTGGAGCAACAACCTCAGAAACTTTGCACAGTGAGTCATGATTTCAAAGCTCGATTGTGTCAAGCGTTCAAAGAATAAAATGAAAACAATAAAAACCACCTCCATTTAGAATTCTGTAAAAAGAAAAAGCCAAGCTGACATTTAAAGGTAATATACAACATTTGCAAACATAAAAAAAAAACTACTGAAATATTACGAAATACCGTATAGACCGTAAGTAAATAGGAGTCTCAAATATCCTGTGAAATCATGGCACCAGGTGCGCTGTCGTTTTCAAGAAAAGTGGAAATAGTTAAATTCCCCGACCTGGTAATTCTCTGATTTGTTCAGTTTTGTCTAAGGTATGGTCAGGGAACCACACTGGAACATGTTTTTTTCTCTCTGTTTTCCCATATGCACACAAAACTTTAAACAGGTCAGTGTGTTACAGTATTTGTTAGCACGCTATAAAATACTTACCCCCAAATCCATTTATTTCTGAAAATTGCAGCAAAAGCAAATGGTAGGCCTAACTATGGATGAGGGGGAGGATACGGCTGAGGCCTCTTTCGGCCCCTGTGTTTGTGTTCCTCCGCCCCCCCCCCCCCCCCCCCCCCCCCCCCCAAAAGAAATCACTGGCTATTCCAGTTGTGCACAAAACAGTTATGCTTATTATACTTTCTCGCTGAAGCCCCCCCCCCCCCGAAAAAAACGGAGCACCCTATACGTCGCTACCCATACGCCTCCATGACACGTTCCTATAACATCCATAATACCCTTCACCCCCCGAAAAGGGACCACAGTTACTTCATGTTACTCCAATGCAAAGTTGAACAATACACCTTTGAATGTCTAAAAAGGGGCGTATCAGTCTCCAACATTTAGGTGTACAACCTTTTAAACACCTGATATGTACTAACTTCGGAATAAAAACCACAAGGTTATTTATGTTTGGTATATTTTGTCGATTTCCTTTTATTGTTCAGAATGTCAATCTTATTCAAAAGCTGTCTGTGTTTGTCGGGCTGACGGGCTGTCTGTCTGTCTGTCTGACTCTGAGTTATTGTGTGAACTGTTTGTTTGTGCAGTTGAACTATCGTTTGGTGGTCACACTGCACGAGATGAGCCTTGTCACAAAAAATAGAACAAACCGACAGACTACGCTATACTCAAAATGACAGATCTTCAGCGAGTTTTTTTAGAACATGATTGATGTGTGAGATGGAAGGAATATTTGTTGTGTCTCTGTTGTGCTCGCTCCATGCTCTCACCACGGGGTCCTGCCTCTTTCTTTGAAACCGCAAACAAAAACACGTTTAGAAAACCTGTGGTTCAGCCGACGCTCGGCAGATCGCAGAGCTGGGGCGTGAGAACAGGAGGTTTTGAGGGTAGGGCGAAGGCTGACATCAATTAAAATAAATCACGGTGCGGATCGGCACTCAGTCGGGCAAAGGTGACCCCGTGACACTGCGTGTTTTGCCCCGGGGTTCGTCTGGTACGTGCTCGCTACGACCGGACAACGAGCCTGGGTGGCACGGGTGGTTTCAGACGAGGCGTACGGCCAGGGGCGTACGATCATGAGTTCGTGGTCACGCGTGAGTCTGCAGTGCAGTGACCACAATCTATTAAGGGCGGTGTGGATTTGTTTTAATGTTTTGCGAAACGTTGCCATTTTTCTCGTGATACCCTTTTAAGACTCCATACGTTTCTATAGTTATCTTAAACTTAAACGTAGTATACACCATTTACTTTTGCTGTAATTTTCATAAATAAATGGATTTGGGGGTTTATAGCGTGCTAGCAAATACATGACCGTTTAATTTGTTGTGCATAGATGCTGGGAAAACGGAGAAAAACTCTGTTCTAGTAGTCTGGTTTCCTGCTCATACGGAGACAATCGCCTGGAAAACGATATAAATTTCCACTTTTCTTGAAAACAACAGCACACCAGGTGCCATAAAATGTTTGTGACTGTTATTCACTTACAGTCTAGTACGGTATTTCGTAATAATTCAGTAGTTCTGTTTTTTTATGTTTGCAAATGATGTATACTACTGAACTGACCTTTTCATTGTGGGCCCGGCCCTTCCCCCTATTCGTTTGTTTGAAGGGCTATCTTGTTCTTCAGGGTCTTCCCAAATACAACAAAATCATCCTCCACCTGTACCCTGCTTGTTTTCTTTGATATATTCAAGACTGCAGAGAAAAGTTATAATTATAGCCCTAGATGTCCCATGATTTTTGTATTCAGCTAGTTGTTGTTGTTGTTTTATTTTAATTTTTAGGTTAGTGCAAACTGTTGGACTGTGGAAGATTCCAAAAATTCAAATTTGGCCATAAGGTTTGGGTTAATTATAAGTTGAATTGGACACGAATGGTTGTTGGTGCATAACGGGAAGCCTTCTCGATGACGCTGCTGGAATTCTTCGAGATTCCCTCTCGTGGTCAACGAGAAGCTTTGAAGTCCCAAGGAGATTACCGGAACGAGAAAAACAACCGACCGCTTGCTTGATTGCTTGGATTTCACACCTGAAAGTGTGCGGTTTGTCCCCGGTGCTCGCTCGGGTATAGCTTGCTGCTTGAAATACGAGACGATTTGGAGAGGAGCGTGAGAAAGGGCAAAGAAACTTGTGGAAGTGCGTTGGTGGTGGCGGTGGTATGGGGGGGGGGGGGGGGGGGGGGGGGGGGGGTGGCCTGCCTTGCACCTAGACTTGTGGAAGTCGCCATTTGGTATAAAGGTCAGGGGCGGATCCAGAGGGGGGTTGGGGGTCGAACTCACCCCCCCCCCCCCCCCCCCCCCCCCCCCCCCCCGCTCGCTGTCATTTGTTATTCTTTTTATATTGTAATGGCCTACGCCTAAAGTACCGTAGCAAACCCGAGAATAAAATAGAAACCCTGTATGTCTTATTTTGTGTGTACGGGTAAGAACAAAACAAAGTGCTTAAATGGCGCCATTAACGTTGAGAAAGTGTGTCCCCCACACCCTCGCTTGTAAAATTTTGTTCGCAGACAAAACATTTTGGGAGTCAACTTTTTGGGCAAATGTAAAAAAAAGAAACAGAACTCCTCCCCTGCAAACAATCCTGGATCCGCCCCTGGAGGGTGCCTTATCAGACAAGAATGTTCATCGATTACTAAATGTACAAATGCATGCTAACTAGTCCATTATGTCTAGTATGGCCAAACTTCCGAAGTTGTTGAATATTCATTTCATAAAAGTAGAGATAAGTATGTAAGTAAATAGCGCGATCTCCGCGCCACAACGCGTACCAGGCAGGCCAATAATTATGAATAGGCCCAAGTACATTTGGCATTATGACAATCACTTAATTACACTTATGGTGCATCTGTTTTCAGCTAGGACACTCTGTGTCTTGTACACATGGCAGTCAAGAAAGGTCTGAGGGAGAAGTGTCGTGGAGACGACACTTCTTGACTGCCATACACATTTCAACAGAGGGCAATGTTGGTGTTTATATAATGGTGTCGCGACTGTATTGTCGCGACTATATTGTATAATAGGAAAAACACATGCACCTTATGGAGCCTCAATATCAAGTACACAGAAATAAAACTAATTTCCATATGCTGAATTTTATTACATCGACGGAATAGGCTTATAGCTAATTGCTTACAGAAGGATAATGATATTGTGATAATCAATCTTTTCTTAACAGGTTTTAGCAATTTTATCTCCTAGGGAAAGCTTCCCGTGGCGTATTTATGTTTCTTGAATACTAAATGCAAGCAAAAACACCAGCTACACTAGGTCTATAACTTTAAAGCAAAATCCAATATTTGTTCATGATAGAAATTGAAATTGAAAGTTAACTCATAAAACGTCCAACACCCAACTGTCCAATTTAATCAGTAATTTGCTTCTTTAACTTTGTCAGATAAACCTACAAATTCGACGCAACATGAGGGCGAATCTAAAGGGCCAGACTTAAAACGTCGCCGCCGATTAAATCTAAAAGAAGGTGGAAATTGTTGCCAATTTGTCTGCGTGCAAACGAATAATGCATCGCCTTGAAAAGGCATTGAAAGGAGAACCTGGCGATAGAGTTACCCACGGATATTTAATTATGGCGGGCGATATCAGATCGCGAAATGTGGCAATTGAAAAACTCTGAGAAAATATCAAAGGGTGCTTTCCTGGGCCAATTCTAGCGGGAGCTCTGGCGAAAGTTGAAACCGTCAAATCGTGGTCATTATAGACGGGGACCGGGCTTAATGTTTACAATTAACTGAATCGACTTTTGAAAATGTTTGCCAGTTTGTGTACAAATAGCTTTGGGAAATAAACCACCTGTTTTGGAAACGGGACTATGCACTGAACATGGCTTAAGGACACTCACTCAACGATCCAGCGTGTCATTACACATAGTTGGGCATTGAGTAATAGCTTCCAAAACTTTACGTGAAGTTAAAATGTTATTTAATCAGTGTTTATCGAAATCGGGCCAAATTTTGAAGAGACTGAACCGACCTCAGTTTAGCACAAGAAATTGGAACTTTAAAGAAACTCAATAAAACTTGAGGTAATCCCGGAACTTTTCATTTCTCGTGTAATCTCGTGAGTTTTCGAGTTCACTATATGGATCAGCCTGAATCTGTTCTCTACCGTCGCAGATTCCTAGTAAAGTGTCTTGCTCAGGAGCACAAGCACCATGATCCCCCAAGATATTGCCTGCCTTCTCTAAAACCTGATATCCCTCTTCTTGAGAACATGGCTGACTCCACTCGTGATAGTTGGCAGGCATAAATAAACCGTGAATGCTTGACTGATTCAAATAAGAGAGTGTCTTAATCTGAACACGGACGTTAATTCTTCACAACTTTATTTTTTCATCTAACAGCCCCGTTAATTAAACAATTAAAATTTCACGGGCGGGTAACTTTCGCGCTCGCATTCCCAAACGCGGAAAATCCCCAAGCAAAACACCAGCGAGTGTAAACAAATTTTATGCGTGATTAGAAGGGGCAAAAGCAGCCTAAAATGCGCCCTACGGGACACAAACAACATCAGGCTCCACGGGACGCACGCGTTGCACCGCGTAAAGGCTTGCCAGACCCTGGGGCTATCGGCGTGCGAACCCCGGTCCACAGATGGTAAAATCATGGTCAAAAGTTTCCACGCAGGTGCGGCTTACAGTCCCGTTGCTGGTATCTTTTTCAGTAGTTGAACTTTGACGATTCGGTCTCCAACAGTTATACATTCCCACGGACCATGTGATCGGGAAACCAAATACACCGTACCGTGTTAATGTTAGGAACACCTCTCACTGTAATCTCTCCCCAACATGGCGGGTTTCTCCCGATTGTGTAAATTCGATTGTGAAACCCTTGTAACGCTTGTTGGTGTGTTCGTCGAGTAATTAGTGGTCGAAGACATTGCGCAGTTATCCGTTTACTTTCGCAATTCTTGCCGTTCCCGTGTCGCTATGTATGTTACGGGCAACCAACGAGCGCTTGTAACGTGTAACCATGGAGCTGTACACCGAAATTGTGGAGCTGACGAGCACACGCGTAAAACAGGTCATCGTACATGTAGTTCAGCACACAGCGCCCCTTTAAAGATCCCAAATTTCAGCGGTGCTTAAAAGAACTGATGGATATTCAGTCTGAGCCACTTAAGGTCCAGCCGGGGGGGGGGGGGGGGGTGCGCTGAGGTCTCGTGATTTATAATGATCAGGATATTTATTATAAACCACTTGCTTCTGGGATTGTGTTTATAAAAATGGAACTATTGTTGTTTGTACAAAGTGGCCCAATAAACAACTGGACTGATGGAGTTCTGGATGGGGTTAATGCACAAGCCCTCTTTATTCGAAGTAGAGCCACGGTTACTATAAACATGTGGCCACTGTCCATACTTCCAGCCATAGAAATTGGTTTCCATTCCAAAACATTCTGACAGATCACATTATAACAGCACACGCCTTTCAATATTCCAAAGAAAGAGAAAAGGCTAATTCAAAAAAAGTGAAAGCTTATATACATCTGATTCAACAGCAAATACAAAAAATTTGAAGAAATTTACAAAATTGGAAGAAAACAATTTAGTAGAAAACCGGGTTTTTAAAAAGAAACTTGTAAGCATCCACAACAGTTTATCCATTGACGCGCTAATGAGCAAACACTCAAGGAAAAAACAACAAACAAACAAACAAACAAACAAACAAACACCCCAACAAACAAACAGACAATTATACACACAAACATTGGAGCAAGAAAACAAAAACAAACAGTGGAATCCAATTTCAAAGTGAACAAAGAAAACTGGCAGGAGCGGGATTCGAACCTGCGACCTCCGGAATCCAATGTTAAAGTGCCAATCCTGAAGGCTAATTTATTTCAACCAAGCAACAGACCGACCAGAGTTTTCTCCTCCATCATATCATTTTAAACACCTCATGTCTTCAAGAAAGTCCCACGGTCATTAGACACCACCCTTGCCCCACAGAGAACATTAGCAAGGTGTGCACCCAGACCCGGAGACTGCGTGTCAGCTGGGATAATGCAAGGAAGAATAAATAAAAAAAGCCTTGGGAGCTGTGCTCTTTGATGCTGGGAAATCGCTGTAGTTTCTCTCCCACGGAAAGCAAAGCAAGCTATTCGATTCATCGTGTGGTGAAATTTGGCGCGCGCGCGTGCCGCGGACGATAATTCAATTTTCCTAAGCAACTGCGGGTGGCCGTCTGACTTTTTGTTGTATGCACATGTACATTACCTGCGCATGTGCGAGTGGGGCAAACCAAGACTCGCGCCAAAACTGTGTAATTTCTCCTCAATGCCCCCTGCAAGCAGCTCACTTGCTGAAGAAATAACCTCAGTGGTTATGACACTCATTATTATTGTTCAAAGTCACCTCATAAAAAATATTGATAAGTTTTTGATACAAAGAAGCGACTTTCATTTTTTGAAAACATATGTTCGTGTTTCTTTTGTGTTTTTTCTTTTAAATAACGAAGACAATGGTGCACAGTAAATTACTTGACGGGACACTTTCAGATCAATTTGTTTGCCTCTTTATAGGTTTTTTTTTGCGGGGGATAACCATTTAATATGGTAAGCCCAACGTTTTGAATTTCCATAACCCCTTTGTTGAAATGGTCGTCTGTTATAACCAAAATAACAAGAAAAAAGCCCCCCCCCCCACATATAACAATGACCTATGACCACTGTCTATGCATTTACGGGCTGGTGTTGTTGACAATTACAATTGTTTCGCAAATCCCGTGCACATTTCCAGCCAAATATGTCAAAAACGTGACTTTTAACTGCCATGTGCAAATCGAGATTAACTGTTGTTTTTTCCCAGCATTTCCTATTTGCTGAGCAACATCGAGGTGTTATCTTTCTAGCGCAGGTAAAGGCAGACGAAAAAAAGTATGGACTTCACTGGTTCCCTGCGCAAAGCGTGGGTAAACAACTCGGAGAAAACTTTGCATGAGTATGTGAATTTGGCGCGCTTGACGTGCCCCTCGCAGCACGTGCCAAAAGTGTTGTTAAAACTTTTTTTCGGCGGTGTTCACGTCACCTATATCAGGAGACTTGGCAGGTTGCCCGGGAGTTTGTTCAGAGCGTGGGAAAGTTTTCCTGCCTGGATCCCAGGCGGTTTGATAGCGGCCCCGTGGCTTGTCCCGTACCGTGGAGCTAGCCAAGCAACACGCAGTTTACGCGGGGTCTGACATGACGTTCGACCCGGGGCCAATCAACCCTGGACCCGGTGATTTAACATCCCCGCTAGGAATCCGGGAATCATTTTTGGTGGGGAGTGAGATCGTAAAATGTGTACGGGGAATACTAAAATGTCATAATTTTCATCCAATTATGTTGATAGCATTACTGATTTAGCACCCTTGGTGCGTCCGTGGTGCCCCGCAGCTTTGGACTTAATGTGGCCGTGAATTGGTACTTCGCTGAATTAATAAATGTGAAAAATAACTACTTTGTTTAATACAAAGATTTTGTTTTAAAGTGAAACGATACGGGCTCTTTTTCAATTCCCCACCCCAAATTGTAATAATTTCCAAAGTTTTTCACTTTAGGAAAACACTGTAGGAAAACATCGTCTATGACTTTGTTAACCTATTAATTAATTAATTAATGAGAAATATAACAATACACTGTTATAAACTGCTTACTAATTGTAAGACCTGAAATATATAATTGAAATTGCCGTTCAGAAAGATTCTGCTTGGATGAAAACCTAAGGCCCTCATAACTTTGATCAATCGATTAATAAATGCATTAATTACAAAAGTCCAAATATATATTTTTACAACTGGCTATTCCTTTCAAGGTCACAGTGGTCACGTGCAACAGACACGGGTAGCATTCTTTCGTATGCATAAACGTCACTAGCTGATTTGCATATAGCGTAAATTCGGTCTCGCCCACCGAAATAGTAGTAGAAACGCTGCTTGTGGAGAACTAAAGGTATTCCAGAGTCAAGTGAATATTTTTGATTTGTTCAAAAAAGTAAATTCCTTTAATAATTCACCAGCAGGGCAGATATGCAGACGGCATGATTTTCAAGCAAAGTAAACTACAACTTTAAGGAAAACTCTTCGAAACTTTAGGACTTCTTTGTTAATCCCACACCTTGACTAATGTAGTTTTCTTGTCGTCTTCGTTGCGTCGTCATTGTGATCATAATTATCTTCATCGTTGAAATCTTACAGTGTTCTGAAATAATTTTACACCACCAAAGTATACTACGTTTTTTTTCTGTATCTGAGTGTCATTGTCCGGACAGTCAGGCACTGCTGAACCGGCTGGACATTCCGCTCTCGCTAGCCTGAGTCCCACCCCCTGCCACTAGAGCTGGCGCCAAAAGACGCAACCAACCTCTGGCAAAGAATATCACCAAAAATACACGCGACAAACGCAAGCCATTCTATGAACACGGTCCTAGCTAGCTCGAAAGGGCCTAGGGTCTAAATAAGATGAATGATCACTAAAGTTTTGAGGGCCATCTAATACCATGCCCCTCACTGTGTGAATGGTTCCCTCCAAACTTCGAGCGAGTTAGATGACTCTCAAAGAATAAAACTGATTTGCTGAAATATAGCAGGAATCTGTAATTATTTGAAAATTGACGATTGTCAATTTACGATTTTAGGACCGGTCTTCTTTAGTTGTGGAAATACTTTTACACATAGACATAGTCATAGCAATTACTGCAGTGCACTGAAGGGGAAGATTAAAAATTCCATCATAATTTTACTGTCTAAAGATCTTGTAAATAGTGAGAAAGACAAATTAAAGGTAGTAGGCCTAATTTATGCAACATTTGCTTTTGCTGTAATTTTCAGAAATGAATGGATTTGGAGGTTAGTATTTTGTAGCAAATACTGTAACACGGACCTGTTTTTAGTTTTGTCTGCATAGATGCTGGGAAAACTCCCAGAGAAAACGGAGGGGAAAAAAGTGCTGTTCTTGTAGTCTGGTTCCCTGACCCTACTTCAGACAAAACGCAGCAATTTATAGACGTCAGGTCGGGGAACTAAAGATTATTTCCAACGATTGTCCACTTTTCTTAAAAACGACAGCACAGGTGTCATGATTTCACATGCTGCTTGCGGCTATTATTTACTTGCAGTCAAGTAAGGTATTTCATAATAATTCGGTAGTTTGTTTTTTATGTTTGGAAATGTTGTATATTACCTTTAAGTTGGGCTACTTCACAATGTTGTCTCCGTGGAAATTTATTTATTGGGGTGTTTCATCTTAAAGGGACACATTGCTTCGGATTTGGCGATTTGGGCTATAAAAATTAAATGGATATGGTTGGGAAGCTTTTTTAAAAGTAGAATATAAAGATTCACTTAACTATCCCTTCAAATTGCGTGGTTTTTGTTTAATTCCGTGACAAATAACGGTCCGCCATTTTGTAGAACCAAATTTTTGACTCCACAAAATGGCGGACCGTGTTCACCAGTCGTATTTCCAGTCGCAGCTGGTTGAAGTACGTCTGGGCAATTATTATTACAATAACCGTCTGTTTGTGATATTCAATTACTTCTTTTTATAGTTCATAAATAAAAATACATGTTGGAATACTTTTGTTATTCCATTATGGTCAAGCCGCAAGCCTTGTAAGGAGCTTGTGTAGCCTGGCCGGGTGAAGCAAAGCCTGCCCCGCGTCTTGGGCGATATATGGTAGGGATATCGGGACTGTCTCGTCGCGGGACACGAACGGTACTCGTAAAAGGATGGCCGCGGGGCCAGCCTGGCGCCAACGCATTGTGTGGTACAAGAAGGTCTGGTTCCCAATGCTGTTTTACTACTGGAAATAAGTCTATGTTTCGCGGGTCAGATGTCAGGGGTCAGAGGCCATTTTTTTGTTTTTTTAATCACTACTCACTAATTACAACACATTATACGTGTTTTTTGCATGAACAACTCTTATAAAAGATAAGGAACATTTCCAAACAGCAACATTTCATGACATTTGAACGCAATGTGTCCCTTTAATGCAGCAAAAAAACATGATACATGTACATGTATGTACAACTCTCTTATGTGCATTTAGCTCCCTGACAGAACAAAGGTAACCAGCCCGTCAGCAGGGTACCAGTGCGGGCCAACCGTGGGAACCGAATGGTTGCCCGTTTCCCTCGACCCTATTTTCTCCTTTATCACAACTAGGTCCTCCGAACTCGTGAGTGGGAGGACTGGGTTTCAAGTTGATGACAAAACATTTGGGGTCATCGTTACCCACATAACAACCCATGCAGACTCCCCTCCCCCGTGCAATCTAGGGAAACACACAGAAACTCAAAAAATCCCGGTTCTTTTCAGAACCACACATCTTCCTAGAAGAGATTTATTTCACATGGTGTTTATAACCGCAATCTCAGTCTTTCTCCTAAGCATGATTTTAAAAGTGAGAAAAAGCAATGAAACTGAAAGTGTAAAATAATTCGTCCAAAAACCAAAAGCTTACAAATCAGGTTTCAATTATTCGAATTTGTTGGTTTTTTTCCCTTATAGGGTTTGGCTTTTGAACACCGGATACTGGTAAAACAGAAGAAAAGTGACTTTAGGCAATTAAGATGGATTGTGACAATTATTTGTTATCAGGGAAACCTTGCTAACTTCGTCGGGATTAACGAGGTCAATCTGAAAATCTTGCAAATTTATGAATTATTAAAATTCGACGTATGATGTAGGCCCTATCCAAGTTAACCATACCCTACAGAAAGTTAATATCAGCTTTCTCACAGATCCAGAACCAGATATTTGGCAAGGCTCGATATTTATCACCCGCTGATAAACAATTTTTCCACAGACTGTTTTGAAAGAATGTGCATTTTGTGGGAACAAAAGCCAGTCGAAGTGTCGCATGACTGAAGCTCATAACCGTAAATGGCAACGCCCACACAATTACGTCTCTCAGAAAAATATTATTTCTGTTTTCCCAAACAATTCTACAAAAAAAATTATCGCACGTGCGCGCGCATGCCATCGGTGTTCACATGTGCCACGCATCTGCGCAAGCCCATGTAAGCATCTTTGTGCTTGTGTGGCGTGGCGTCGCACTTTCATCGCCCACGTGACCGCATGTACCCCGTGACATCTGCAGTTTAACTCGCTTGGAACTCAAACAGCACATGCGCCAGTTACATTAATGTTCGTCACCCACGGAGTTCACCGTTTTGACCTCTACTGTACATAAAATGAGAATCAGATTGTATTGGGTGTAAATGTATTTTGCACAATCCCACCTTTCAATACCCCATCAGAGTCACCACTATGACCTTTGCATTATAATTGTATTCAAAAGTCCGAACCAGATCGAAATGTTCCGTCATGCATCAGAAAGTTATACTCACCCGCTGATCTCCTTCACCGCGCGTCCCTCCCACCATGGTGACCTCTGGATTCTGTTCACTTCTAACTGATCACTCCCCATACACCCATCTCCTTTTCTGAGTGTGCCGGGGGCCGGGGACGGGGGTACGTGGGGGGTACTCAGGATGGAGGGGGGGGGGGGGGGGTACTTAGATAAAAAAAAATAGCATCTAGGAAAATTATCGTTTGCCAGGCTGAACGTCGACTCTGTTTAAAACCCTTTACGTACGGATGACGCCATATGGCGTCAAAAAAAGTGCCACCAGGCCGGATGACGCCATTTGCCGCCGTTTGTGCAGTTTCAATCCATTGTTGGATTATTGTTTATGTCATGCTTGACTGCACAAACACATTGTAACGGTTCGATTTGGCTGCCAAAACCGCTGCAACACCCCGACGTCTCCCGTAAAATACCGTACTCAGGGGGTTAATACTTACGATTCGTTATTTTTAGACCACACGGATACATGGTGTAGACAGTTTGTCCGTGCATTTTTGCTCATGTCTAAATAAAAAAAAAGTTGGTCATTTCTTATGCTGTGAATTCTTACACCAAAAACGTAAGTTCAATCACAAACACAACTTTAAATAGATACAACAAACTCTGGAATTAAACAATACAAGACGATTTTAAGAGCGTACTTTAATCATACTTTAATCCTTCCTCCATGCTTTAATGGTGCCGGAGTGAAATATCGATGATTGATCATTGATTATCGCGAGTCTGACGTCCCTGTTGTTTGCGTCGAATTTCACGCCAGTTTGTTAACCATCTTTTATCATTGTACGCTGCTTGCGCAGTTGGTATGCTTTGATTTTATCGAGCTCGATTTCGCGTTACCGTTATAGCGCCCTCTATTGGTCATCCCTGTCATCTAAATATCGCGTGCAATAATGCATAATAATTATGAAGGAATGATTCACGTACAGTGCAGGCGCCACGCCATAAATGTTACGTCCTAAATCTAAAATTTGAGAAGAACTGTTGTTAGTATTTAGCAAGGGGTAACACATCGGAATGTTCAAGAAATCTCGCAAAAAGTTTCTGACTACATCATACACAGAAATCATAAAAATATGGCACAATTGTGAAGTAACTTGTAAACAGAACTGAATAGTACTAGTATGGTTTTGTTCCATCATGGAGGAAGGAATTCAAGTTTGTTTCCCTAAACCTAGTACCCGTGTAGTGTGCATTGACCATCCTTTGACCGAGTACAACCATGGAGGCAGGAAAATACTTTTCCTGCCTCCATGGTACATGCAACGGCGGCGGAGGGGGGCTGGGGGGCTGGGGAATCCCCCCCCCCCCTACTTTTCCACTTTTGGCAGTTCCGCATAAAGAAAAACATAGAAAATGGCAGCAGCCGGCCGGCACCGGGGCTATTTTTGCGCCCCCCCCCCCCCCTCCCCCACTTTCAAAAGTGTTCCGGTGCTGTTACAACCATGGTACAACGGTACACAACATAACAACTCTTCTCGATACAACATTTCATTCTCAAGGAGGTAAAAGGAGACTTTCAAAAGATGATTTCAATCTCGGCCAAGCGAGGATCGAACACGAAAACTTCTCTGACAAGTCACTCAAGTCGCGTTGAGTTATTTCATAAGCAGTTGATCACCCCAATCGCAACAAGGTAACAAAACAACAGCAGCACCTTACTGTACATAAATACACATACAACACACGCAACCAAGTCTTATCGTTTCGATCGATATCCGTCAAATACAGACTGTGTGTGATAAAGCCTCTGGCTGTGTGGAGTGGGAAGCACCAGCCAGGCACGTGCGAAATCAAGTGGGGACTTTTGACTCTCAAGTACCTAGCTTGGCGTTGGCCCGACCGTGGGAAAATTCCGATAGTCTCTCCGGAACAGGTGTTTTTTAAACCGCGGAGTGGCGGTTTATTTAATCAGTGCTGATTTCTTTTCTGTCTTTCTCCTCCGTCTCGCTTTGGATAGTGCTATCTGCATTTTATTTGTTTATGCGGTAAAAAGTGTTTATTTCGCAAATTTTGTTTTGCCTGTTCAGTTTTGGTTTTGGCTTCTGTATGTTATCTTTGTGTTAGAAATAAACAAGTAGGATTCCTCCGGTGGAAAGAAAACATGTTTATTTGTGACGTCAACATCGAACATTAAATCAAACCTTAGGTCAAGACTAATTACCCGATATAATATGAACTTTCAGTCATTCTTTCAAAACAAAATTATAAATATAAAATTGGTACAACTCCCTTGTTAACTCTACTATTTATATGTTTTGTTCCCGGGGCAGTAACAAAATATATCTTTAACTTGATACTGGTGTTTCAATTACTTTCCTGATTTTCTAGGCTGTCTTGCGCACGAACTGCCTACAGTTTGAACACATTCCCAGTATGCCAGGCAGCGAGGCACCTCAACATTCATGTTCCCAGTGGAATGTAACATTTCTGGCGCGAACGTGACGGTGATATTCATGAGGCATGCAGGCGAGAAAAAGCGCGGGAATAAGCCGAAGCCTTTTTTCGCTGACAGGGTAAAACGGAAGAACTAAAACAATTTGTTTCTTGCTCACATCATGGAGGAAGGAACTCCATGCTCACATTTAACCGACTTTAGTGGCTGCTTATTTTGGCCATAAACGTTAATTATTCTTCATGTAAAATATTCCGCTGCTTAATCAGCTAGGTGGGTAGTTTGGCGTAGTGGTGCTTCCCTCAACTTCCACCAATGTGACCCCCCGGTTCGAACTCCACCCAGGGCCAGCATAATGATTCCTGTCTAATTCCGATAACAATTAACAGATAATTATTCTCTAGGGTTTTCATACCACATCTAAAACTGTAATTCTATTTCTACTGAGAATAGAAGTCGAAAAACTATAGTGGAATATCCTTTTGAAATCTAACGGTATACAGTGTGTCATCATGTGGTCATACCTGGCCACGAATAAAACAAATTAATAAAATGACAAAACAGGTAGAACCCTGTACCGTTATCAAGATAAGGGTAACTTGAGCAAGAATGTACCACGCAGGTAAGCTGCCCAGATCGAGTCTTTGTTTGTTTTTCCCATGGTTGGGTACTGTGATGAGAGCAACTGCCTAAATAACCTCGGTAAACACCTCGTAAATACCGACCAAATATGATCAGATTGTGAAATGTAAAGAGGACGGCCTGATTACAAAACGACAAGCTCAACTCAAGATGATGGGGTCCGACGGCGACTTCATTTGACTGGTTTTTATGGAGGGGTTGCGTGGAGTGCCAAAAGGGGTGTCAGCTCCTTGAAATTAAATACAAGAAATGCATAAATAATTAGCGATCGTTGGGTTTTTCTGGGGGTCCTGATTAGCTGCGGCGCTATTTCTATTGTTAAGCTATAGAGCATTCCGATACGACAGGTCCTATTGTGTTGGCCGTGGGATATATCTATTCGGCTGAATCAACCCGACTGATTATTTGCAGAGTTCTAGCCAAGACTTAACTGGTCCAGTCAGCCCAGTACAGTCATGTGACATACGGTGTCCCACCACACGTTATGCACGGGGGTAGCAAGCTCGCAGCGCCAGCCCCTTGGATCACGACCTCTTGGCTAGCAACAGTACACCGCCGGCAACGCTATCTAGGATCATTGTTTACCTTTGACTGCCTGTTTACAATTAGCGGAGTCGTCTTTGGGTTCGATGGGCGGGGTTTTCCCACACTCAGGCACGCTCAACGTCGGCCTCTCTAACAATGGTGTCGGCACGTGTGGTTCAACGCCACATTCCGATGAGCAGTACGTGAGCCCGTAAGCCTCGCCCAGTCACGATACCTTAATCCAATCGCGTGCCGCGCCACGCCAGCCGTGAGCCAATGAGAGCGCACGTTTCAGCAGACCGCTCGTCGATGCGTGATTGACTGAATAAATTATACGTGGTTGGTGATGGTGGGGCCCATACGATTGTGGGAACTTGTGTGATGGTATGTTCACACGAGGGAACCGTTGAACAGGAACGTGCGGCCAAGAAGCTATTGGTTGTGTGGAGGTATTTGATGCGCAAATCCCTACACGTAACTTGAAATATCCCTGTCACCGCAGTGAAGGCATTCAGTCACTCGAACGACCTGCCGCTAGGCGCACTCCACACGCTCCGTCGCTTACTGGAATTTTATTCTCCCCGGAATTTTTTTCATCTTGGTTTCTCTTCTGCTCAGTCTCCGTGATTTTCTACAAAATGCCGATAGATCCTAGCAACAAGCCAAAGATGCATGAAGGACGGAAGGTAATTAAGTCACTGTCATGTTTTTGGATGTTTTGATGATGTCGGCCCTTCCTATAATAGTTATTTTTTGGTAGTCCAACCATGGTTGGACTACCAAAATGAAATCGTTAGATCCATGGGAATTCAGATTCAATTTGAGTGTTTCGAAAGTTTGGTTGTTGAAATTTTATCACGAAACTAAACTGTATACTATTACTAGTTCATGTTAATTTAAATAATTGTTTGAAGATGGTGCTTTTTTGATAAGTGATAGACATCAGTTTTTAGAGTGTCATGGGATATAACAAGCACGAAATCAAGTACCCGCTTCTCATCATATCTTTCAATTTTCTGTCACATTTCAGTCCTCCAGTAAAGTGTGATAAATACTTGCACGTAGACACTTTAATGATGCACCCAAATTGGGCTAAGCCTTCAGAAATCTAGCTTCTCATTTTGATTTTCATGAGTTCAATTTCTTGTTCCCTTTCAGTCCTCGAAGCCCTTGATGGAGAAGAGAAGACGGGCTCGCATCAACGACAGCCTTGGTCAGCTCAAGACTCTCATCCTGGAAGCAACCAACAAAGATGTAAGTTCATCTCCATCTTGTCGATTTGTTCCTTTCTCATTGTCAGGGAGTTAACTTTCTTTGAGAAAACAATTTTTCATGTAAAGATTTTTTTTAAACTAAACCAAACGCGATAAAGTCCGCATCACAAACACGACGAATACTTAAAGAAACAATTAAATAAACAAATGATTATGATTCTGGCTTCGTTTTTTTGGTTGGTTTTAACATTTTGGAATAGGGGTGTTCATTTACGGTAGTATGGGAATCGGATACCCGATTGAAAAAAAACACGTTACCCGATTAACCGTTAAAGAAAGCCAATCCCAAAAATTAAATCTCTGAAATTGCTGTTCATAATTGTTCGTAAAGGTCCGTATGTTCCTTGCTATATGTTCTACATCGCATCGATGCAACAGTGCAGCAAGATGAAAGTGTGCACATTGAGGTGTAAACTGCATTTTCGCAAGCGCCATAAACGTTTTTTTCCCCATGTTACCCGGGTTTTCATTTTGAAAATTCCCCACAAATAGCATTCAAAAGCTTTCTTTTTCATTGTCTGAGAAATTACCAAGTTATTTCAGTTACGGGTACTCGATTACATAATCTGGAACCAGTTCCTGACATTAGCGGTCGGGTAATCGGGTACCATGGTAACGGTTCAGATGCACAGCCCTATTCTGGAACACTTGCACGTGCATTTGCTGTCCCCGCTCAGTCTTTAATTTTAGCGCCCAATTCTTGTCCTGTACACATCAGCCTTCTCAAGACGTCACTCCTTCAACAAACATCCCACTTCACCTGGCGCGGCCGTACGTTGCCTGTGTATCTCTCCCGACCCCCCCCCCCCCCCCCCCCCCCCCCCTCCACACACACACACACGCCGACGCCGCTATTCAATCCCAGGTTTTGAAAATGACTCATGGGCCCACTTTGTGCCGTTCGAGACCCACCGATTTCCCCGCCAAAAACCAAGAAAGATGACTACAAATCGATGACAGGCAAAGTGAAACTTGACCCCGTGGGACGGCGACCGGCAAAGCCAACCCATTCTCACGACTTCATGAGCGGCGTGCGGCTGCGCTCTCTCCCTGATCAAACCCCACGCAGAGATCCCACGGTATCCCCTGCAGGCAGGCAATGCACCTGTTACCCCACATGAGACTGGCCCTCCAACCAGATAATTGATGGGGCCCATTTTTTCAACGCACGGGCAAAATCCCTATTGGCCAGTGACAGGCGCCCTTGTGGGGGTGTCGCGCCAGTGGCGCGTGTTTCAAATCAATATGGGGCTGCTGCCTTTATTCGGCACCATCGACAGGCATCCATCGACCGACATCCATACACCGGTGAACCCGCTCCGATCTTATACCATAGCTGTTTACTTAATATCTCTTTATCCACTTTCTTGTTTCTCTATACAGAGTTCCCGCCATTCCAAGCTCGAGAAAGCTGACATCTTGGAGATGACGGTGAAGTACCTTCGCAACATGCAACGACAGCAGATGTCAGGTGAGGAGAAAGACAAATTAAAATATACCCTGAAAATGGATTCAGAAAATTTGAATTTTAAATTGTCCATTATCCTTAATCGATTTTCTTGTATAGATTGATTGATTGATTGATTGATTGATTGATCAGCCACAAAATACGCGAAGTGATTAATAGGTTGAATGGTTGTAGCGCGCGTAGCTAGCCGAACCATTGCATTCTGGAATACATGTATTTTGGTTTGATGTTAAGAAAATACTGCTTGATGATAATATTATTATAGGACAATACAGTGTTTCAATCTTTCTTTTTGAGTGTGGATGTCCGTATTCCTCTTAACTGTGTCAGTATTGTAAATCTGTAAGCCAAAATATTCAATTTCTTTTTGTCCCTTTACAGCTGCTGTAAACAGTGATCCCAACCTGCTGAACCGCTATCGTCTGGGCTACAATGAATGCATCACTGAGGTTTCGCGGTTTCTGAACAGCTCCTCAGAATCCAATGTAGAGGTCCAGACCAACCTGATTGGTCATCTAGCCAACTGCTGCAGCCCGCAGCAACAGGGAGCTGCTGTCCAGCAGAAGCAGCAACAACAGCATCAGCAACCGCAGGCCCCAACCCATGGACCACAGCAGCCTCAGCAGCAGCAGGTGGCCTATGCCCCATCAGCTACCATCTCACAAACTGCTGCTGTACCGACCATGGTTGCACAGTCACTGCAGCAGCAGCCTCAGTTTCAGCAGCAGCAACTCCAAGTCACTGTGCCTTGCTCGACTGGGGCCCCCCCGTCTCTCCCTCAAGCCGTCGCTGTGAACATCCCAAGCCAGGTCAACCCTGCAGGTTTCAAGACAGACACTAATGTTGCTAGAGTGATCTCTGGTATTCCTATTGGCGTACCTGGCACCCTACCTTCGGGAGAGATTACAGTAGTTCTCCCTTCCCAGGCCCTTCCCGGCGGCCAGCTGCCAAGTCACTTCATTCCCGTCTATGCCCAGAGCACACCTCTACTGTCGCCTCCTGCCTCGTCCTACAGCGGCAGCACCACCCCATCACCCATGTCAAGCCCCACCTCCTCAGTGAACTCTCCTACCCACCAAGCAAACGGTCAGGCGGCTGCGGTGTATCAACCCACCATCACCAGAGAGTCTTTCCAGACCTGCTTCGTACCGTCCCACACAAACTCCACC
The DNA here is from genome assembly GCA_037893225.1 of Hippasteria phrygiana. NCBI lineage: Eukaryota > Metazoa > Echinodermata > Asteroidea > Valvatida > Goniasteridae > Hippasteria > Hippasteria phrygiana. Next base: position 1,848,778 of record JAZGUH010000234.1, read on the forward strand.
GTGCTGTCCCCAGCCCCTTCCCCCGTTACACACGGGGACGCCAGGGGATCAGCTAGCAGTCCAGTAGCTGGAAACTTGGCTCCCATTATGGTTCAAGCCACTCCAACCCTTGTCACCCTCCCAGCTCCTTGCACCGTCTACCGGACCTCCCAGCTTCCGGTCCTAGAGAATACTCATCACGTTGTTCATCAAAGCCATCGCAGTACTGTCTTGCGACCCACACACCAAGCCGAGTACGATTCAATGTGGAGACCTTGGTAATCTTCGCCAAAGACTGAACTGAAATGACACTCATCTGTGTAATAAAAACACGCTTGTGTATGGTTGTTGTGTGGATGTGTGTAGTGAACTTGATTCGCAGTTTTATGCAGATTTTCCCACCTTTTCCAAAAAAGTTTGTGCTTGGCTTTACAAAGAAAAATAACAACTAGCATTCCTGGCGACGTAATTCCAAAATGTATTCCTTTTATTTTTATTCCAACTGTTGGCATTCCAGTCATCAAAATCAGGTGTAATTCTAGATATGCAAAAAATGTATTCGGTTCCAAATCGTCACAATCGTGCATTCCTTAATTTCCTTGATAAAAAAAAATGTATTTTGGCTTGACAGCAGCCATTCTTTTTTCGAATTCATTATTCTCGTCTTTTGTGAACCGTTTACTTCGATCGCGTTTGATGCTATGCAGTCACTATATTCCCTTTGGAGGAAAACATCTATGCAAAATGAGCCAAGTTGAAAGAATGACGGAGTTTTCTTGGTTTGGTTGTTTTGGGTTTGTATATAGCAGTAACTTATTCGTTTTCTTCGAGAAAGCTAAAGCCACTCAGACAATTTCTCATCAGCTATGCAAGTAAAAATACTGTTTTCTTATGTAAATATGTTAGAGTTTTTATATGAAGTTAACTTTGTGCTTCCAGATAATTCCAACCTCAATCGCTGTTGGCATTGATTTTAGATTCAAGGGAAGATAATGAGGATGGTTGTTTAATACCAAAGTATTCAGCCTATTTGGTTGGTATTCAGCGCTCGAGAGACGAGGGTTCTTTGTTGATTTTTGTACGATTTCTAAGATATATTTTCATATCGTTCGTTATGGATGAAAAGTTTAATTAAAAACAAGCGAGTGAAACATACATCGTTCTTGAAAGTTGCCTTGTCTTTCTGTAGAGTTGAGGATTCAATGTTATGTTTGGCCGTAGAATTGGCATTTCATCACCGATTTTGTTAATTAAAGGGGCACTACTGGGTCTAAAAATATTTTTATTATGACTGATTTTTGCGAGTTTGCAACAAATTAATGTTGGGGCTGAGGGTGGATGTGGGTGTTCTTTACCGACTCACAATCGGTCTAATAACTCGAGATGCATGTTGGAAGGGGTGGGGCGACCAGAGGAGGGGGAAAGCGTCCACAAAGGAGTCAGTAAAGAATTTGTGTTTCAAATAGGATGGCACGCCACGCGTCCCTCGCATCGGCCGGTGTAGCGTGAATTTTAGTCACTATGAAATACGGTAGTCTTACACAAGCCTAAGTGATCGATGATATCGATAATTGGGAGAGTGATCGGTTACATGAGAGCGTTTAAACCAATAATAGGGAGAAGGAGGTAGATTTTCATGGGAGTCGGATATTCATGATATTTGTTTCATTTCTCTCTTGGTACTAAATTCCGTCGATCAATATTTCGTGCAACATTTTCCACGGTCAAGCATTGGAACTTTGTAAATACTTTTTGGGCCTATTGAAAACATAGCACCAACTAGATTGTTAATGTACAATACGTCCATCGACGTCTTGATAAGGAGTTGAGCACTGGTTTGTCCCGCCGGTGCCGCCTTATTGGCTTTTTCAGCAAAAAAGGCGCCAAATATTCTCTGCACGCCCCGGGCAACTGGTGCATTGCGCAACGCGAGGAAGTCATGACTCGTGATGTAGTAAGGCATTCGACTCACCACGTGGGCGTTCCAGTCTTTCAGGCTTCTCAAACAATAAGATAGGCATGAGATGCTGGTTGTTTTGCGATAAGGGAGGGGGCTCCTTTCATTTTTGGGGAAGACGTGTTTGGTGGATGAACACATTTGGACAAGCAATACAAGTACAATGGATGGTTGGCGTACCTCGGCGTTACCTGCAGTCATTCATGACTGGGTCAAAATGGACTGACACTTGAAGCAGAGTTTCTTTAGATGAGGTTTAATGAGGATGGGAGCATTGGGGTGGTGGAAATCTGTTATGATATATTATCGAAGGCAGTAAGAATGCACACAATGCTTGCATCACAAGAGTTTGTGCTTGAGTTAGGTCAACCAATTTTTTAATATTAAGTTTCGGTTCCTCGAAAGCTGAACAGAAGAGGGGAGAAAACAAAGATTCCCGCAAAATTTCCCGCAAAATTTTCCTCGAAAGCTGAACAGAAGAGGGAAGAAAACAAAGATTCCCGCAAAATTTCCCGCCCGCGCAAGGCCGGGAAATCATATAATTTTTTTCCCTCTCGAGCAGAGCAAGCAGACAGCGAGGCGCGTCTACGACCCAGCATCAACACTAGCGGCTGGCCCGATCATCACTTCGGTCAAAGGGACCCACAAGCCCGATCCAAATGTTCCCACGGTTCCACGTTGTCTCTGTCCTTGAGATCCCTGGTAATGACCGGGGATGTCAATGACCATTTTCCATGCAATGACCAACAAGTTAGGTCCAGCACACGGCAATATTTGGTAATTAGACGGTGTGTTGTGGTTTCCTAAACATACAGGCTTGACGGTTGTCTGAAAGTAAAAAAAAACATGTTCGAAAATAGCTGTATTTGAAAATCAGAAGAGCGGTTAGGATGGAGCCTTCACTTCGTCAACACACCTATTAGTAAAAACTCTTCTTGATATTATACAAGTAAAATGAAGACTATGCTTTCGATAAGCACAAACAAACCATTACACCGAAAATTAATTGAAAGACTGTATGTTTCTTTAAACAACCCACACAATGGGTTGTCTCTTCAGGTTGGGTACATCGGGGTTTGTGGTAGGGCATTATGGAACCCCAAATGCCGGACCAAATTGCTAGCTGCTGACGTGTCCGTCTAAGAATTCTGAATAACTCCCCCATATGATGCCCGTGTTGCCGGCCATATAGAATTTAAGAGGGGAAGGGCAGAGGGATAAGGAGCTTGAAGAGAAACAAACAAGAAACTAACATTGTGACAGTGTTACATGTAATTGGGCGAATTCAGGCGTCACTGCCACTCTGCCACAGGCGGACATTTTTCATTTCTGATTAGAATTAGCCCCAAAAAAACATTTGCCGAATCTCTTTCGTTGGTCAGAGTTTGCTCAACCGATTACGGTCAACAGTAAACAAGCAGACACCAATATTTCACGGACTGGCAAGCACTTTTGTCAACGAAGTGCATCCGGTGTTTCTGTCTCTTAACACGAATTTTTACACTTTTACAGTGAAATTCCATACCTGTTTGATTAGTAATTGAAGAAGGATGTCGTCATTTTGTAGGCGGTTTACCGCCTGGTTAATTGCGTCCGGAATGGTGGGTGGTTGAGTTTATTTCAGGTTCTTAGGAAAGCAAAGCATGACGAAATCGATTTTCCTAAAACAGCAGGGAAGGCGCCCTTTTCGGTGAAATGTTTCTTTTCTGTTCGTTATTACATTCGACGTAAAATTAAACCCGTTACAATAGCTTATGCATGACAAATAATTTTGTATCACAATCACCATGTTTCGTTTTTCCATAATTGCCTATTAGTTTACGAGATAGGCCTGAGTACCGGTATGATTCAAATAAATACAAAGGTTCAAATGAGTAAAAGGAACATTTGGCTCTATGGCCATACACGGTCTAACTGAGTACCGGTAGCCATTCATAATCTCGTCTGACGCGACACACGTACGTAGGCCTACATTGATTCTGTTTATACCCGCGGCTCATTCGACTGTCCGGCCCTTTTGCAGAAACACAACAGAGGGTAGAGTAGAAATTGACACGTGACATAATATCGACCAATGATTTCTGTCTATAATGACGTACAGTGCTATAGGTGAACAATGCCCGCCAACGCAAACACTAGCCTCGTTGTTCTCAGAACAATTGGAAATCAGTCAATTCCGGAACCCAATGATTAACCAGGCTTGATTAACCAGGCTTGAATTTTTTTACGATGTTGGGGCTGGTTCCGAAGTCAAGCGAATTTTATGTAATGGGCGTCCTTTGCTCTTTGAGCAAACAAGAAAACTACAGTGTAAGGATGAAATAAAAGATGATTGACCAAGAATCAGTCATGAGCACATTTCATTGGCGTAAAACGGTTAGAATATTCGAAAACGAACCCAAATGAATGTAGGCCTAATTTAACTTGAGTTTTGAAATATTTCCTTTGGGCCCGGTGGCGTATGGACGGAAGTGGGGAGGGGGGGGGGGGGGGGGTTCAACGCCAATAAAAACGAAACCCAATCAAGAGGAAAGTACGACAAGAGGAAATTCATTATGAAATCCCAAGAGTTGCATAAATACATAAATCATTTTGAGCCATGCTTGAGTTACGCGACGGTGAAGCACGGTTAATGGAGTGGTCAAACAATTTTAAGAAATTAAATGAAATAACATACAGACACATGCTGCTTGCTAACCGTTGATAAAAGTGATTCTACAGCCTGATATTCCGATAATACATGTTCTTAAGCTTTCTAATAACTTCCTAACCCTTATAAATAAAATGAAATTACATACCGGTACTGCTTTAAACTGTTTGCCAAATAACTAGAAGCACCTGAAATAAGAAGAAAGAAAACTGACAATTTGGGATACCGCCCAACATAGGGCAACATAGCTCAGTTGGTAGAGCGCCGGTACGGTATTCCGGAGATCGCAGGTTCGAATCCTGCTCCTGCCAGTTTTCTTTGTTCACTTTGAAAGAATGAAAGTTAGGCCTGACGTTAGATCCTAGTAGAATCTTTCTCAAAGGCCAAAAATAAGAAAATACAAATTAGGATCAAAGATTGGTGTTTTGGGCTTGTAATGTACACTGTACTCTACATCGTGATTATACGCGTAGTGTTTTCTCCCAAGATTTAAATCTGACGTCACCGACGGTTTAGTATTTCTTTGTTGGCGGGGGTGCTTGGTACTACCTAAAACCACCAAATTGCGGACGTGCCCAAAATTCTACCACCGCCCATCCCCTATTCACCCCATCTTGCTGTGTGTGGCAGTGCGTTCCCACGGTCTACGGTAAACACTTCCTTGAAAAGGTGCTAACCAATCCGCCGTCTGATCCCACCGCCGAGCCCCGTGTAGATTTCCCAAAACGGATGTTATTGGGGGAACCCCTTTTCCCGTAATTGGATTGACCCTCAAAAGTGTTTTTTTGGCGCTCGACAAGATCAGACCGCAAGCTAAGATACGGGAAATACACCCTCTCGTGATTGCCGTTCCCACGGTGGATTCTTTTTGGGGGGCATACACAACTGATAAACTTTATGTCGAAGACAGTGGTAAATAAATCACCAGAGAACTTGATGCCAGATGCGGCCATTGCTACTGTATCATTATTCAAATTTTGGTCCCGAAATTTTGAGTGACTTCCCTGAAAAACATGTTGCTCTTTACATGCTCTTTACTGCCAAGTGCTATAGAACCATTTGATATATTCCTAAGCGTGTGCGACTACTGTCGATACACAACTCACTGAACCAGCAAGAGGTTTGTTGCGTATTTTTTTTTTTCGGTGGTGAATTATCTGAATTATTTCTGGTATAGTCCATTGTTAAACAATCTTTGTAAGCTGCCATACCGGAAAATTATTTTCGTTTTGTACATTTAAGATACACCGAGTTCCTAAATTGACGCCACAGTAACAGCGCCCTCTATACATCAGGAAAAATCATGGAAATTCCCAACACTACAAAAGGAACAATACGTTTTTATCTTTTTCAAGTTTTATTTATTTCATTACTTTGTCGAAAGTCGAAATTTTTCCAAGTCTTTATAGACAAGATATATGAAATATGGGGCATGCATTCTGCCACATTATGTCCTAAATCATTCGTACCACTGTTTGCCCTATATATTAGCTTAGATTTAGACACACGGTGATGTAAAACAGCTAGGTTTATGGGTTTACACAAATTACACAAAGAAACTCAATTCACAGAAACAATACGAAGCTTCGGTTACTCAAAATGACAAATTGTAAGCAAACGGAGTCTACACCGTTCCCAGGAACCGTGGGAAATTTGACACTTGGTTTACGCGTCGGCATTGATCCGAGCGAATTCCGGGGAGCGAGGTGTGAATATGACGCCTAATTAGTATTGCCAATTAGTCTCCCGTGAAGAGGTAATTATCACCTGGCAGATCTGACAGATTTCAGGGTATGGGAACGAACCTTACCGGAAATCTACACCGTTGACTTTTGTGCACTTGATCTACCAATTTGGGAACATGAGTCCTAAAATTACAAAACTACAGGATCTTTCCAATTGGGGAATGATCTTGGATGTAGTGAGAACGTTGATCGGGATCATATCCATGTTATAAGTATAAAGCAAATACTGTCTGTTTTCGTGATTCGATCTGATATTTTGGTTTGCCGCCTTGCAACCAATCAGAACAGGCCTAGGCTAAGGAGCGGCCTAAGGTATGACAGATAAAACATTTCACAAAAAGGAAACTCAATTAATCCTATCTTGTGGTAGGCCTATACTGATTACTCCCCATAGTGGAAAGAAAACTTGTCTCCCCCAACTCAGAATTCCTTAAAAAGTTGTCTAAAATTGGCACTCAAAGGAATCACTCACTTAAATCAAATTACGAATACTCGGATAGGCCTACTGTTTCACAGCGGCGTAGCCAGGGCTCTCTCCATGGGGGGGAGTGGGGGGGGGGGGGGGGCTGGATGTTACAGTGGGGGCGCTGACAGTATTTTCTTAAGAATACTATGATTTTATACGTTTGTAAAATTTACAGTTGGGGGCGACTGGGGGAATGCGCTGGGGCGGGGGGGGGGGGGAGCGTTCTCCCCCCCCCCCCCCCCCCCCCCCCCAACACCCCCGGCTACGCCACTGCTGTTTCATATAACTTTTAAACAAAACTTTAACATCCGAACCCCATCAAAATGTTCTATATAGTCAAGCCCTTCAGTTAGGCAGAACCGTTTCTGATTTAGTCTGTTGACCGGTCTGTTGAAATCATCCGTACCCTACAAAACGAAAGCGGCTATTTTTCTTTCCGGCCAACGCTTACCGCGCTGGCTACAATAGAGTGGATGTACTCCCATCCTGTATCTGTTGCTAGAGGCATGCCTACCAGATAAGAACCGGGTCGCGTGGCGCCGCGCGATGAAAGCGAAATGGGAGATTTGGGCTTGTTGTACGCCTAAATGCAAACACATTCTGCTTAATAGCAAGGCGGGCATTTAGTGTTTAAATTCCTTTGCAAAATGAGATCCATTACGCTGATAAATTTATTGGACTTTGGAAAGGAAGGAAGATGACAAACAGCAATTAACCTTACCGGAATTTCTTTGCAAGAAAAAACAATCCTAAGAAATGTATTCGATGTCGTTTGGCTTTTTTGAGGGGGTCGGGGTCGGGATCAGATCCCGTTTATCGATCACGTGACAAAACAGCCAAATGGAAGAGGCCAGACGGAACATTTTATATTTGAGAAGAATCAGGGATTGTGCTTACAAACGCATTCAATGTGCAAATCTTTGTACTTTTGAAATGATGATTTTAACAAACTTTGACTATGGTACTATGAGTCATTCTGACTGTGAAAATCAATCAACAAGATATCTGGGGTTTGACTTGCTTGTATGTCATAAACTGCCGTTTGAATTCGACCCGAACGCCCGGGGTGGGCTCCGCTTTATAGCTTCACGGATTCAGTAAAAAGTGGGTTCTATCTTTCAGGATATTATGGTGGAATTAAACAATATGTGTGTGTCACCATGGAGGTATTACACAGTGTACAATGTAGGCCCTATGTAGATTACGGAAGGTTGGACAAAACTATGTAATGGTTACGGTAAAAGTCCTGAAAGGTCGTAAACATTCTGACCAATTGATTTGGAGAAAGACAGACGAGGTGTCGTTATTACCGACTGACCTAGGAGTTTGTCTAACTGAAATGGATGACCACTTCGGGAAGAAAGTCCGGAATGCTTTTAGTATCGCTCGAGCTGTTGATGATGGGTCATTGGGAGAGATTACACCCTTGCCCGTCAGCTGATGACTACCATTTGTCGGCTGTTTTTAATTATGTCCCTGTTCTCGTTTTTTTTCTTCAAATCGCGGTGCTGGAGATCATGCAAGAGCCCCGAAGATCCGTGATGATATTGATAGGACCACCCAAAGTATTTTGGAATCCAACTACCGTATACTTGTACTAGTTTGTCCCATAAGCTGGTGTGGGCAATATTGGTTGAATTAAGGTTGACCCATCCCTATACTCAGTCGAGATTCCGGAGGGACTTTTTTTTTGGGGGGGGGGGGAGTGGAGGGGGGTTTAACGGGTACATACCCACAACACCCACTTTAAGACGGGATTTAAGCCACTTTCACTTCCACTGCAATACCTTGATATGATAAGATCGAATGCCATTAGACTTGAAACTAGTCGAGCAATCGGTTTATTGGCAACAGAAACGGGATTACATTTCTTTAACAAAAAACAAACTAATAATAATAATAATAATAATAAAAAATCCAAATCCAAAATAAATTACCATGATAAAACTAAAATGTGCCGAGGTAGGGCCACGACTTCTGGAACGGGTCAAGCGTGCGTAAGGCACACCGCAACCCTTCCTCTCAAATTCCGTTAGCTTAGGAGCGTGGGAACGCGAGCAGGCTACGGCACCGCGTAACCTTACCCCCGGCCGGCCGGGCGGGCCTCCCCCAGATGCACCTAATTAGTATGAGAATACCCTCCACACGCGACTCTGTTTAGTTTCCCTGGAAGACGGATCTCGTTTTCCGGTTGGAATTTCGACTGTGAATTGAATTGTGAAGTCAAGCTAAGACAGAACTGATAAAAATGAACTGGGTGGATTTTGTTTCCGGTGTGCTATATTGTACGGGTTGTTCCGGTGTGAGCTTGCAGCTGGGGGCTGGGGGCGTGGGGAGGGAGGGGTTACTCCCATGGGCATACCTATTCGTCAGGCGGGAGAGCCACGGGATTGAAGTTCAAATGAGCCACTTGGACCAGGCACAGTCCACATTTGCCGACAAACCAGACACAGTTTTTCTCTTTGCACCGTGCTATTGTACAAGCCTTTTTGAGGAGATTCAAAGAGCAAATGAAACTATTTTATCGGTTCACTTGCCTCTTCTTTTTATATTGTTTTTATTAAAGAATTTTTGTTTGCGTTTAATACCGGTAGTACAATCGTATACCACAGAGATCCTGTATAATATATCCGGTTCGATCAGTCCAGTTGGCAAATTATATTTGTCAACTTCAATTTTGTTTTCTTTCCTTCCAATCCTGACTTTTTTCTTTTGACAGAGATGTCATTCGAAAATTGAAATGTCTTTATTTCCAGTTGTTCTGAGTGAGGATTCTTTAAAAGTGCATTTTTGTTGTTGTACAAAAGACCACAATGAACGCAAGTCCAGTTACTTAAATGCAATATCGCAGTCCAAGCACGGACGGACTTCCAGTTTCCCGCGAATGGCCTGCCGTGCCCCACGCCGGACAGAGACCTAGGCCAAGAGCCAGAAGCCCACTCCCCGAGCACAGCTCTCTCTCTCTCTCTCTGGTTACTTGACCACATGCCGGCTGATTTCCGTCGGTAGGTGCACAGGGGTACAACATGGAGGAAATGTGGCTTCAATAATTTCCGAACACCGAGTACAGACCTTCTAGCGACGACCGGGCCATAAGTTTGGTTTTTAGTTCTAATCTTTTGCACGTGTGGCCCGATATTAGATATCGTATTCGTTTGTCGCAAACAAAAATCGAAAGCGAAAATACAGTCGCGTAGCGAGCGCGGTAAATTTCATTGTGTCTTGCGAGCTGACTTCCGGGTTCAGGAAATGGTAACGCAGATTCGCCAGAAGGCAGGCGGGGTGGAGTGGGTGGGGGCAGGCAGGTGAGCAATATACAGCGAGCCTAAAAGAAGTGCCATACGGTGTGGATTTTCATTCATCAGGGAGAATGTTGGATTATTTGAGCAGGTTAATTGATTACAAAGCCCAGCAGATCGTGCTCACCTAGCACGGTGTACAATCTATACAAAAAAGTTGGTCAAAATGGGTTGATATTTTACCAAATGTTGAGCAACATATCAACAACCCAAAATCTTGGGCAAATTCTTCCCAATAATTGGTCAATTTTTACTTAAATTCACCAACAATGTGGTAAATTAATACCAATGTTGGGTAAATAACAGTTACCCAATTTTACTTTACCTAACGTTTTTTACAGTGTACGTGCTTAGCATTAGCGCGGGTTTTTACTTTGTATTTGACCATCAAGCTCCAGCTAGCGAGTCATTGCGGTCAACAGAGGGCGCTACCGAAATCCTGGCGCTACCGAAATCCCGACGCCGCCATTAGTGATGAGCGATGGCATCCAATTTTCTCTTTTACGTCATTATAATTTTGTAAAATGCAAGTTCAGCAGTAGTGCAAGTAATGCTCTTACGGCTGAAAAAAATAAGCCTCTTTCCGGAGAAATATTAAACTTTTCCCTCGACCCAAACCTAGATACTCAACGAGGACCCTCTGCACCAAACGGCAAGTAAAACTGTTGAAGATTAGGAGGGTCCGTGGCCAAAGTTCATTGTTTGACCTTTTCTTAGCTTTACTGCGGTTATTTTTCCCCTGTGTGGTCAGGTTCCCGAACCCTTGGCCATGATGAATAACGACCGGTATTAGAGAAACCTTGTCCTATTTCAATCATCTAACATGATATACATCCCAACAAACGTCCGCACGACAAGACTGGAGATAATTTACAACATCACGTGATAGGCCGTGGGCCAAGGCCCAAAAAGAGCTTCTTTCGTAACGTACCTAAGGAGGATGATTTCTTTTTGGTTTGTTCAATAGAAATAAATATCAAAGATAGTATTTGGGTTGTTCTTAGTTGTGAATCTTGTTTGTTAATGAGCACAACACTCTCAAACTTTTGAAAAAATCGATTTCTTCTCACGGAAAGAGGCGGAAAAGTGACTAGTCTGGCGCAGTTCACCGTGTGTATGTGACGTCTGGGAGCCATACACTAGTCTCCATAGTACCGCGCCGTTGTTTACGTAAATTCAGCAACCGCAGGAGACTACGAGAGAGCGATGCATAAGAGAGCGGTTCTAACGTGGACTTCGGCGATATTTCTTACAATTGTCGACCTGACAGAGGAAAGTTAAAACTTCAAAACACAAAATCTGGGACAGAATGTGTCATAGCTCTTGCAGGTTTCCTGAGTTTGAAAATATTTTCTTTAGAAATACGTCAAAACAACGAGTGTTTGAGGCCGTTTGTGTCATGTTTACTTCGTAGCTGCTTGGGTGCACGTACAGTTTATGCACCCTCCATTTCAGGTCGCTGACGCAATACTTTCAAGCAAGGCTGCAAGTGTAATGAAGGTGAGGTTATTTCCCCCGTATATTATCGATAGATTGATGCAATGGTCAGGCATGTTTTGGTTGATTTTTCAAACTACATACAACGAAGACTCGGTCCCATGTATTCATCATTTTTCATGTGCATCATGTAGGCCTTTGCAAGGGCCCTAACGTTATACAAGTTACAACTTACAAGGATTACTAGCAGAACTGCATTTTCGTCTGCAGTGCAGGTCTAGTGTTGGTCGAGACTGCTGTCATGGTCATTATGGCAGTGTTCTTTTTAAAATGAAATGTTGGGAGGTTAGTATTTAGTTTATTTTGGGGTTTGTGGGGGGGGGGGGGGTGTTCTGTTGAGAAAAGGTCTTACACACTGTGTAAAGTCATCACTTTATGAATGTTATGTTTTCAAAGGAAACTAGTTGAATAGGAAAGAATGTAGTATTGAGACGCCATTGTGTTAGTTATATGTACAATGTCTATGGTGACTCATGACCATTTTTAGAAATTTTCTGTCCCAAATTCTTGTTTTTTTTTCCTTTTCAACATATATCTGCAATGATGACTAACCATCATTGAAGTAAGATATGGTGAAAAAAAGTAGAGGCAGGACGTTGCATTCTTTCCGTTGAATATTTTTAATAATTCCAAAAACAATGAGCCAAACTGTTGCGCCCTTTAACCACCCCGCCCCTAAAAAAACCCACATTGGTTGGGTTGATTTTGCACAACATAACATGTTCCAGCAAGTTATTTCCAAAAAATTTGCCTGACAAGTTCAACATTTTCCAATAAATTTCGTTAATTGGCCTTTATCAGGAGTTTCAGGACATCCTGGAGATATTGGCAAACTATGAGAGAAGGACCCAGCCATCTTGAATATTCATTTTACATGTACATGTATTTATAATTGGTTTTTTTTTCAGCACAAGGGGTCTACCACCAGTCACTGAAGGACAAAGGATCTTTCAAAAGTGCCCATAGAAATTTCACCAGCATGATCAACGCAGAAAAAACTTTTGTGCATGCCCTGTTGGACTTCACCATGGACTGGATCGACTGGGCACTCCATTTATTCATCAAGGAAGAAAGGCAACCTGATTTTACCGTGACCTTATTTTTTGAGTCCAGGCAATTAGTTTGGCTTTCTATGTTGCATGTTGTGCTTATGCCTTGTTAAATTTCACTGACGAGGCGGCCCTGATGAAGCGGCCCTGATGAAGCTATTTGGATTTTCAGCAGACATTGGAGCTAAAGTAATTTTCCTTCGAGAAAGTGTCTTCCATTACTTAACATGACCAAATGCAAGTACTACTAAGGGATCTCTTTCTTAATATGCCATCAACCATTACGTAATTTAAGGCCACTCATTCTTCAGTCTTGTTCCTTGATGGACAATACAATGTGTGATATTCACTCAAAATGTTAAATATCGGTGACTGTTTTATAACTTAATTATGCCATTCTTCAACTGGAACTGTAAGGTCTGAGAAGAACAGTGGACTGTGGCCATCTATTTTTAAAATTAATGTTGCAAGATAACGGTCAGTGCCCAATTTTTTCCAATAACTGTTAGAAGTGAATTTTCAATTCAAGACTGAAAGGAGTAAACAATTCTGAATTAATAATTTCAATGGCTAAAATCACTTTCCAAGGTGTTGTACTTTGCAATTCTTGTTTTAGTAAGTACATGTATTAATAACGCATGAAAAAAGAGAAATTGCTGACAAAAGTTAACATGTTCATATATTAACAAATTTATTCTTGTCCATTCCATGATCAGCATGTGAAATTTGAGAAATTACACTTCTAAGTTATTTTCAAAAAAAATTGGTGGATTATATTTTTGTAGATATTCTTGAAATGATAAAAAGGAAAAATTGTACTCAATCTAACACTCTTGCAATACAGGTGTAATTTTACAAGGGGTGATTAGTCTGTCTGGAAACACCCCCCCCCCAACAAACGTTTTTGTTCAGGGTACTGAACAATTTTGTTTCTAATGCAATGGTTTAAAAAAGTAAATTTAAGAACAATTTGAACTACTTTAAAGGTTTAGCGTACTTGTTTATCATGCATGCTGCTCTATAGCAAATGACGAGTTTCATTAGAATACTTCAAACTTAAGTTGCCTTTTTAAAATGAGGTAGAATGACAGGGAACAGGTGTGTACATCTGTATACTGATAAGACTACTATAAACAATAAATACCTCAGGAATATTCTGATATGAAGCACAAGTTCAATACGTATTTGCTTTCTTTTTAAATAAATTAAACTACACTAAAAACACAGAAAGCATCTTTAACTAGTAAAGACAATTAAGATGAACATAAGGATTACTAGAACAACTCAGTCTCACTTAAATGTTTGCTTTGGTTCTCATAATGAGCTAATATAGCTTGTAGTACTAGTAGTAAAAATGAAAATGTGCACCCATAATATTTAACCCAGATTCCTCGTAAAAATGTATGGGCCACCACGAGCTATAATTTCAAAACGTTGTCGGGCATGGTTTCATTAATACTAATTTAATTTAACTTTATTTTATTATATTTTGGAGGGGGGGGGGGGGTTGGTTCTGTACTCGTTCCTTCTGACCTGATTTTCATAAAATTCTTTGAAAAAATACATGTCTTTGGAATTATGCGAAAATTGTTCAATATCGTAAAAAGGTTTAAAATTGATTTGTTCGGATAAAGCTACCGCCCTTCCCCCATACAAGTATGCCTTAATTTTACTTACTACTGAATGAAGTCTTTATATCTTGTTAACAAATAATATTACTAGTCGAGATGCCTGGCTTACAATTTTAATAAAGTAATGAAATAAGTGAGATTACACAGCATTCCCGATGAAACCATGAATGATAAAACCCAGCGCTTGTTAACGCGGCCGCGGATAAACATCCGCAGTCGCCGCTACTGCACGAGCGATCTCGGCGAAATTGCTGTCCAGTTGTTCCCCCTTTGCACAGTGTGTCACCTTGTTCCATGACGTTTCAGTAAAGGGGAACACTTTTTCCTTTGGCAGATTGTGCAACATGTATTATGCACCGAAATCACGAATGCATGTCATGTCCGTCCCCTCTGGACGTCGCCATCTTGGATTGCGCAACATCTTGTTACCAGACGCTCCAATACATTGTTAACATTGATCGGTAGCAGAGGGACCCGACTTTTTTGACAGCCACGTACTCCAAAAAATAGAGCTTTGAAGGAATTCACACAATTCAGTCTATTTTTGGCTTCGTTTTAATATGATTTGCAGGTATATTGCCGAGGTACGTTACGAAAATTAAAAACTAAAGCACTTTTTGCGACTCGGCCCACGGCCTATGAGTCTGCCCAGAAACCTGTGGGGCCTGAAAATGACCTACACATATGTGGCATCAACTTTACCTTGCGACAAGTACTTGTGTTGTAACAAAAAAATGAGGTGAAAATAACGAACAGAAAAAGGCGTGATTTGGTGAACTTTTCAGTACACGTACCAGTATAGGCAAACTGTACCCAAACTCGGTATAAAATATCGTTAAATATACCATCACGAACCTGTCACGAAAAAAATGGGGCTAAAATAATTCATTGGACAGGAGGCAAGGGTCCAAATTACAGATTTGTGTATACCCAGCACGATATGGGGCAGAGGGGTACCCCCTTTTTGTCCCTATACCCTATACACTCTCCAGACTATTGTTACCTAACACATCCCCCCTAGGCTTCTGAACAGAATTCCTGAGATTCCGGGAACACAATGACCAACACAAAAGAGGGGGGGGGGGGGGGGGGGGGGGTTCGCTCTGCCCCATATCGCGCATCATGTGGATTTTTGAGACGCTGACTTCTGAACGTTTTACACTGCATAAAAACCTTGATGTGTGGTATTCACAGAATGACAACCCGCTCTTTCTCTCACTCTCTCTCTGGCCCAACAGTTAAATTTGTCAGCCGACTTTAGGTCCAATCTCTGTAAATATTACAGAAAAACCTTGTGTCAACAACCTTGCATCCTCGAATCTTACTTTCGTCTTTTTTGACTACACACCCAATAGAATATGCGTTAAGCTGAGCCACCCTGCTGACGATGACAAAGGCTTAGCGTTTACCGGTCTGACAAAATCCCTTGTTGAAAATTCCCTCCTTTTTGGACCAGGAAAAAACTACGGGAAGTGGTCCGTGGCCTTACTTATGCCACAATAACCCCACCCATGTATTAACGATGAAAGGAGTGTAAACCCCTGTAATCTACCCGGGCGATTGAAGTTCCAAGACGTCAGGGTTTAGTTTTTTTCTGAGAATAACCCAACGGCCCAAGGGCGATTTGGCGGTTCCCGAAACACCCACGTTGACCGTACCGGGCAAGTGCACAGCGGCACCGGGATAGCGTACAGGGCGCGGCGTGCCGCTCATAGGTATTTGCGGTGGTGGGCTCATAACTACTCCGTGCGCGGCGTGGTCCCGCCACTTGCAGCTGCTGAATTGAGTGTGAGTGACGATATTAACTCAAAAGAGTCAAGTTCATTGTCTAGTTTTCTCTGATGACGTCACCAGAGGGCCCTGGCTTCGGATGCCAAGCCTATCTTGTTTTTGTTTTATAATAGTAATTCATAAAAGTCCCTCGTTCCCTCCTCCAAGTGCTCTCCTGTTTCAAGAGGAATGTTAATTCCTATCTCTTCCATCTTTGATTTCCTTTTCCTTGTAGCTCTATACCTCGAGTGGCTTTTAGCCTTGTTTGGGGCGAACTTGCATTAAAAATAAATAATGATCCTACATGTACTTCTGGTTTTCTTTTATTAAAATACTATTTTGGAAAAAGACGCAGCGGAGGACAAATATGTGCACGAGTGAAATGAACAAAAAAATAACTATTGAACTTCAAGTTCCGGAAATTTTATCATTAAAATTCATACGTCAACAAGAGATCTTAAAATTGCAGCATTAGTAAGACGTTAGCCCTTCAAATAGGGCTCCTTTTTAAACTTTTGTCTTTTTACTGTCACCATTACAGCCCTACTCCAACGGCAGCCCTACTCCAACGGCAGCCCTACACGCCGAGATTTACAACCGGTCGACTTTGATTTCAAATATCTCCTCAAATTCTTATCGCTGAACACTTTTATATACATCACTGTATTCCTGAGATGTTAGCAATTTCTACAAAATATAACAAGGCTTAGTAAATGCTGAATTCGTCCGGGATGAGGTCTTCGAAAATGACAAATGTTAAAAAATAACTTCCAGAACGTCTTAACATGGTGGCCGCCATCTTGTTTTCATTCATCGCTGCTGATCGCGGGAAGTCGGGGCACCTGGCGGAGGCTGGGGGCGCGGCCCGGGGAAGCAGTCTTCATTTGCTTGCCAAGCAACGCATGCACGTACCAGGGGCGGATCCAGGATTGTTTGCAGTGGTGGAGGGGGGTCTAAATTTTGTTTTGCCCATAAAGTTGACTCCAAAAATGTTTTGCCTGCAAACAAAATGTATACAAGGGCTGGGGGGGGTGGGGGTGGGGGGGGGGGGGGGGGGTGGGGGGGGTGGGGGGGGGGGGGTGGGGGTGGGGGGGTGGGGGGGTGGGTGGGGGGGTGGGGGGGGGGGGGTGGGGGGGTGGGGGGGGGGTGGGGGGTGGGGAGGGGGGTGGGGGGGGGGCAGGGGACAGACTTTCTAAAAGTTGGTGGAGTTATTTAACCTCTTTGTTTTGTTCTTACCCTACACGAAAAATAAGACCTTCCGTACAATGTTTTGCTTTTCTTTTCTGGTTTGCTACGGTACTTTAGGCGTAGGCCCTTTCAAGCAAAAACAAAAAACAAAACAAAATGGCAAGGACCAGGGGGGGTTCGGACCCCCCCCCCCCCTTTCTTGATCCGCCCCTGCGTATACATTGGTACTTTGCACACCTAGCCGATCCTGGCCCTACATTTTGGGCATGAATTTAGGCTCAGGCTATTTCCACGGCAAGACACTTTCGCCAATATTGCCTATACGCTGGAAGATAGATAACGTAATTAGAAAATATTTTCGGGTACAAAGCTGAAACTCTGTCATAAAAAGGAAGAATGCCATTTCCCTAACAATAATATTTTGTAGCATTCTAAATCTTCTTTTTGCAGTGGCGCAAATCCGTGTCGGCGAGTGGGAGGGGGAGGGGTGGGGGGATTGGCGAGTGGACCAAAATCCCGGCCGACTATAGAAATTCGAAAAGCGGGTGGGGGGGGGGAACTTGAGACAATTATGATACAAGGGACGCTGATCACAATACCTAAAGGTCTGGTTACCCTAGGCTTTGCAAATATGCACACCTTTATCCCTATAGGCCCTACCTGACAACACAACTGTACATTTAAAGTTTTTGTACTGTTTGTTTTCCGTTTTTTTAAATACATTTTGACCGTTATTTACGCCCATGCCTTTTTGACACAATAATACGGAACAATATATTACGATTCCACCCATCTCACAAGTTATGATAAACCGTGAAACCTCTATGGAAATCCCCACAGGTGGGTATGTCGCCCCTCGCGATATACTTGATTGAAACATCCAGCCAGCACTTATTCAGAAAATCTTCTGTGGCGTTCGCTGTAAAGAAACACACCCGGAGATAACCAATGTTTGCTCAGAAAAATGGGAAGAAAGTTGAGTCAATATTCCCCACCGAATTGCCGCAAAATTCGCCCCGAGACTTCACAGCCATCCTACCGCAGACTCGAGGAAGACGGTGAGCAAAAATTGGAATTTCGGAAAATTCCACAAGGGAGTTTAAAACGGCCAGTGATACTTCTTTAACGCTAAGAAAACAGACTTGGGGGACAGATGATTTTTTTTCTGACACGATGCAGACATAATATTTACCTTAGACCAGGTCACTCAGGTTCTCAAAACCCCTGAACCAGAAGGCCGAATTTCCAAGTCTTGTAGGCCCTACATCAAACAAGACGAAAAACAAGCGTTTTGATAAGATGTCATAAGAATATCAAACAATGCAAGCGATTACAATTAAGATTCAGGTATTTTGATCAAGTTTTGAGGACGATGCATCTTCAAACCTTAACTTGAAAATCTTCGGAATTTTGGATGGGTTTCGTACATTTTTCAAGCTGCATTTCTTGCAAAATTCAATAAATGCACTAAGTCCCAGAAGCAGAATATGAAGATGAAACCAGTTCTGTTTTTCGGAGGGGGGGGGGGGGAATTTGCTCCAACCTCTCCCCTTGTTAGCCTCCTCATTATTGGGACTATACCGTGCCAGATTAATTACTAGGATTGATTATCGATATACTGCAATTTCTCAGGCAGGAGGTTTACACAAACTTCGCCAAAAGAGGCCTCCAAAAACACGGACACACCTTCCACGTTTTAAAGGGTAAAAGATGAAATAAAAAAAGCGACGGGATAAGGACGAAAATAAAACCCTACTATAGCATTGGTTGTACGGGGACCGTGGAGATGGTACACTGTAAAAAATTGCCGTATTTTTTACGGTGCAAAGCATGTAAATTGTCAGTGTGAGCATGGGTGTGAGTAACCGTAAATGGATCCACTGCGAGTTACATTTTACGGGCAAACCCGTAAAAGGCCGCTCATTACGCATCGGTAGCAAATGAGGACATTTCTGTTCACAAAAGTCAGGTTAAATTGCAGTGTTTAGTCCAAAAAATACACTTTCTTGACCGTAATATGTTTTATTCAAACAATTCCACAATAGAATTGTGATTTTTTTTACCAACATAGGTAAAGATTCTCATTACCGTACATCTCCTTTCGTGTTCAAATATTGAAGTATGGGAAACCATGACTTTATCATGGTGGGATAAGCTGAATACCGGTATAAAGCTAAAGTACGCCTTCATTCAGTTTGTAGTGTTTAGGTTATCGTATTTGTACACTCTACCATAGTAATGTATATTAAGTTATACTTCCATTTAGTCTGGTTTCCACTGCATTTATTTCTGTTAATTTGCAGTTAATTAATGGCAACCTAGTTTCCAGTACTACTTTTTCTTTAAGAAAAAACGGTGCCCGTATAAATGGCAGTATTTACAGACTTTTCACAGTAAAAAAGACGGTTTATCAGTAAATTTAAATACGGTTCGACCGTAAAAAATACGGTACACGGGCAATTTTGTTACAGTGTACAATCGGTACATGGCACTGACACTTTGGGGCTAGTGGAATCACGACACCCACTTCAATTTACGAAACTTGGTTCGAGGTGCGAAAGCACGGGTTGTTTTCGCAGAACTATACGAAGAATGTGAATGCCCAGTGCTTATCCAGCCACCATTCCTGTAAATACACTTCTGAGTCAAGGATAATATATAATAATAATCCAAGACATTCATCCCATTAATTCTGTTTTTAGGGTGAAGGAAACAAACCAAGAATGCCTAAAGCACTCTACGTCTTTCGGTACGCGTGCATTATTTATCGATACACTGCATGTTCTCTGGCGTCAAGTTTACACAAATTTCGCCAAAACTGAGGCCTCCAAAAGCACACACACACATTCCGCGTTTTAGCAATAAAAGGGCAACGGGACAAGGACGAATCATTTTCATAATAAACAAAAAAGCACTTTGCAGGCGCCATTCCATTTGCATTTTTGCCAGAAGGGAAAACTTGGACAGATTTTCGTCGGCAAATTTGGGGTTTTTCTCGAAAAAGGTTTGCAACCAGTGATGTTTCCCTTTGCATTGATTCGTTCCTTGATGTATAGGGTAAATTAATTTAAAAGAAATGAAAACAAAATTGTCATCTTCAAGACTTTCTCCGACTGGTAAATATTTGGACAGATTGGGATGAAGATAATGTTTGCCAGCGACAGGATTTAGACCAAATTTCAACAATCTGTTCAACAAAAAAGGCTTGATATTCATGCTTGCGTTTCTACCATTTCCCAAGAACAGGTCATCAACTACTCATTGATCCTTAAATCCCACCGCAAGGTGCCGTGCAATATTTATTTATTTGGGCAGCACGGAGTGGAAAGAGGGTTAATACTCAAACTTCTTGCGGGCGGTCCTGCATGATGTTTCAGACCTCCTTGAACGAAAACAAATTCTATGATTCACGCCATTGGTAAACTGTGTAAATCACCGGATGGATAGTCAGACCACGGAGGAATGGTCAGACACACAAGCTGATCAAAGCTGAAGGACATTCAGTCAGACCTGTCTGTGAAAAAAAGGGCGGCTGGATGTTCAGACGGGGGGTTTGGGTTTACTTTCCTTGCCTTCCGCCTCTGTGGTCCACGGTCCAAATCTCGCTAAGGACCGACATGCGGATTGCGTTTTCAACCCCTGATTGATTCCATGTATTTTTCCAGAATATTTACCTTTTCGCAGTTCACAAGTTTGGTTAGAAATAATTAGGTCCAGCAATGCAGAAAAGCAGGTCTTTAAATGCTGCAGTTTTCAACATAGAAATCCAGACAACTTCACTACTGAAGAAAAAAGCACAGTAAAATCTAAATAAGAGTGAAGTCCGACTTTTGTTGAAATACACGTTCGGACTTGCACATGTACTTGTTTTGGTCAAGTCAAAGAATGATTGCATGATAGTCGTGTGCATATGCAGGCATTGCGCTGGTCCCAAAATTCAGCCGAGAAGTGCAGACTCAGGTACACTACATGGTTACTCGCAAAGCCCGCCCAACGCAATCGGATACGACACGGCACGACAAAGGAACAGGGACGCATCGCATGCGATTTAACTGAAGATATTTCACATCAATAAACGGCTGTAAAACTGGGTAGAGAAGAGTAATTTATGGAGTCCAAATTCCAAAACATCCCTCAGTACCTCCCACGACAAGACCGCCTGACCTTTGGTGCAGACCTCTGTTAACCGATACCTGGTCGATATCAACGCCTTGTCCCCTAAAACCTCAAATAGTTTCAAGGTGAGTTGAACAGAGTCAAACTGAACTTCATTAGACTCTTACTTAGTCTCCAACACGAGTGGCCTCGGTTGTTTTGTGACATCAGCCGGGCATGATACACATCTTTGAACGCGTTTAAAAGGCACGAGAAGAAGACTACGGGTACACGCACTTTTTAAAGGTGCCATTTCTTTTTCGACCCTCTTTTCCAATTTTACCTGTCCGAAGGCAAAACAAAATTTTCGTGGGCCTAACTACACCCGTAAAGTGGGGTATTAAACTTTGGGCCATTTTATACCGATACACTGTACTCTCGATGACACTTCTTCTTGACGAAAACTAACTGATTTTTATTTCTGTATTCTTTAGAACATTATGATACTCATCTACACAAATTTTGAAAAAAAATGAATTTTTCTTAAGTGTGGTCTGGGGCTCAGTAAAAAAAGGTGTGACCAAAGTTACCCTTGAGTTGGGGCAACATTGGTCACCCAGTGTTTTTTTATATGACACAAAATGGTTGTGTTCACAAACTCGGTATTAATATATATTGTAGACGCTATAAAGCAGCTGATTCGTGACATTTGACCCCTTATAGACACCATCTGGCCTTACACAAACTATAATAATGACAAAAGTACCCTCAAGGAGACACTTTGTCGTCATTTTTTATACCTTAGGGAGACAAGCGGAATTAGGGAGACATTTCAGTGTCTCCCTATAAAAGTACCCAGCCCCCCCTAAGGAGTGAGAATTTTACTGTCGAAAGTGAGTTATATCGATAGAGGATGGCCCAAAACGAAAATATACCAAAATTTGTGGGGGTAGGACAGGGGATATTTGGGTTAGGTTACATTAAAGTTGAAATTTTTTTGTGCACGCGTCAAAGGCAAAGTCTCCCAAATGACCCATCCTCGGTAATTTTAATTAAAAACGTTATTTTTAGGCCAAAACATAGTTTTTTAGGCCCATTTTCGAGCCTTATTTGAAATTATGAATATTACATTTTAAATGTTAAATATTACTTTGATTATTTCTGAATAAAATGAAACGAAATAAAATAAAAACCTGTTAAAACCCGAAGTGACTGACCAAAAGTTACCCAGCTGATCAAAGTTACCCCATCTTACGGCATTGAAAGAAAGTTGTGATGACTCGAGTCATTCCCGACTCCCGAGTCTCGATTTTGTTTGGCCGATGATCAATTTTGAATCGTAAAATAACTTGAAAGGGCATAGACTTGAGGAGTGCAACTATTTTTAGTTGAAACAGACCGATAGACCATCTGTTTAATGGAAACCATACAATGAAGCCTCTGACATATCCCCTTTGATTTATTTTGACATCGACACTGGAATTCGGCCATATCTGAAACCAATTAAGTTTTCAATCAGGCTCTGTATATTTTTGTGAGCGACAGGTCATATTATAGGCAAACATTTTTTAAACGTGCGGTTTTGTTTTCTCAAGATTTGGAGGTAGAATTTCCCCAGTTGTTTTAAAGAGTTGGTCAGCCAAGAATCAGCCAGAGGGTGATGTCTCTTGGGTCAGCATGTACACTGAGAGGTCGGGCGGTCATTCAACTACATGATATGCGTCCACAGACGGACCGAATCGTTCTGGTACCCGGCAACCGAGAGGTGGTTCCTCTATCAACGGCCCATGCTTGGAGCATTCACTCACTAGTCTACCTCACGACGGGTTTGAAATAAACTTCGAAATTGCAAATTTCAAAAAGGAATCGGACTTTTTCAGGAGTGAAGCATTTCTAAGGCTGGGGACCTTCCAGTGGCTTGTCTGTCTCACCATAGTAGAGCAAGGGTCCCCAAAACTGATGGCAAAAAAGAACTAGGAGAGGCAAACACGAAACGAACAGAATACATGTACTTTGCTACTTCTTTTCAAGATCTCAAGATGCTCTAGGCTACCCAGTATCTGGCTGTTGTTCCTCCAAATGATGAGACCGCTCTGAAAGGATTGGGATGAGCCTGGGCAGAAAATGAAAGAATGACTTGTTTTGGAAAATGACTCAAGCGGCAATTGTGTGAGGTCCGGCAATAATCCGCGTCCGGCGAACAAAAAAATAGTAGCGTGTATTCCGGCAATCTCGCCCTGGGGTAAGTGACTCGTTTCCCGTTGAGAAAGGCAGTGAAAACACACCTGATAATTACCCTGCCGACTAAAAAGGTACAAGGGAGAATTTTATTGAAGCGAGTATCGGCGAAAAAAATATCCCCTCAGAGGATTTCGGTTGTAGGTGAGAAGTCTGTTTATGCATAGCGCCGCAGATATTTTGTTTTCGCCGTACTAGTGTAAATGACATCTTGAAGGCTGTCTCGCAAGTCCTTGAGCCGCTCTTCTTATTACTTTTATAATCTCAGGATGCAAGTACTGTTCTGCTGCTAAAGTAACTGGGATTAAATGTACGGGGATTAAATGATGAATACATAATGATGAATGCATGAATTCTACTCAATCCTACTGGCCGGGAGCTAGCGAGATGGTGTACCGATTGACGCGACGCAGCCCGCGGGACCCAAGGCCAACTATGGT
Source organism: Hippasteria phrygiana (assembly GCA_037893225.1). Taxonomy (NCBI): domain Eukaryota; kingdom Metazoa; phylum Echinodermata; class Asteroidea; order Valvatida; family Goniasteridae; genus Hippasteria; species Hippasteria phrygiana. The sequence goes on from JAZGUH010000234.1 coordinate 1,872,782, forward strand.
CATCTCGCCCGGTCCAGGGTCCCGCTGATCCATATGAGTTAATTTTCGGCACTTTTGTTGGTTAACTTTTATTCTGAAAGTAGAGCTCAGCAACTACAGTACAAGTGTAGCACCTTGAAAGTTAAAAGTACAAAGAATGTGCCATTGGGTTACTGCACAGTGGTAGATTTTGGAAGAACAGACAAACCATGGAGGGAGACTCTACCTGCAGAGGTTTGTCCATGGGCGACCAGGTTGGTGTAGTGGTTCTTGCCTCGCCTTCCACCTCTGGTGACCCCGGTTCGATTCCCACCAGGCGCACTGGATTGGGTTTTCAGTCCCTACTTGTTGATTGCGTGAACTTTCCCCAAGAATAATTCGGTTACCTCCCGCTACTAAAACTGAAATTTCCTTTGTGATCTTCTCTTAATTGAACCTGGGAGAGAAAAGTGCTAATACACTTGCCCAGGATAAATAAGAAATACATAAAGGTAAATAGCGAGACTTTACACGCTCTGGCGTATGTAATCTGCGGCTGTCCGTACGTACGCACGTACATGTACGTGCATGGATTAGGTATGATAATCCAGCACCGAAGATTAGAACGCTCCGAACCTTGAGAGCTAATTTCAGATTAGGCTGGTTGTCCGTCACGCGCGTGGCCAGCTCGCAGAGCCAGCTAGTTTGCTCGATGGGCGCAGCAAACACTCAATCTGAGCTGTTTTTTGACGGCCGCTTTGAAACCCCACACCGAGGTACGCGGTATACGGCATCAGGTGTAACTTGTCCAGCCCTGATTCATGCGCTTTCAATAACCTGCTTCGTGATGATCGCTACTTACCACAGACGTCCTCCTAGACTTGAAATCAAGTCGCTAATTGGACGGTTTTATTATATTCGTTCGGGTATTTAATATACCGCATAACGCTTTAGTTGCGGCATGGAGCTATATCCTTTTATAGCTCCATGGTTGCGGGGACGGTACGTTCCCAACATGCGTGTGTTCCACTTCCATGTCCAAACTTAACACGAACGGCATGTATCATGACTACGCCTGCGGACAAAACACGACTGTCTATAACGACTTGTCTTCAAGTCTAACGTCCTCCTTAACCTTTATCTCATCTGTTTAGTAGGATACCGATACGCGACGTCTCTGACTAGTCTTTTTAAAGGTAGTATACACCATTTGCAATCATCAAAAACAAAACTACTGAATTATTACGAAATACCGTACTAGACTGTAACTATATAGCAGTCTCAAGCATCCTGTGAAATCATGGCACCTGGTGTGCTGTCGTTTTGAAGAAAGATAGAAAGGTGGTTTTCCAACGATTGTCGGCCAAAAATCGTTGGAAATAGTCTAGTTCCCCGACCTGATAATTCCCTGACGTCCATAAATTGCTCCGTTTGGTCTAAGGCATGGTCAGGGAACCAAACTTCTAGAACAGAATTTGTTTCTCTCTGTTTTCCCAGCATCTATGTACACAAAACTTTAAACAGGTCAGTGTTACAGTATTTGCTAGCACGCTCTAAAATACTAACCCCCAAATCCATTTATTTCTGAAAATTAAACCAAAGCAAATGGTGTATACTACCTTTAAGCAGGCATTTTTTGTATACGCCACAATAGCCATGCGACATGTGATTTTAAAGGAAGATAAAAAAATGTGAACGTGCCTGAATTTTCTTTTCAAGAAGTTCTGTTACCTAACTCCCACCGATGATTTACTGACTCCCGGTCCATAACAAACTAAAAATTATTGAATCATGGCTTTTGAATTCGGGCATGGTCTTAGTCCTAACAGATACGCCTCTACTTGCGACGTGGCTGCTGCTGATGTACGGAACCAGACTAATACAACGGTTGCTAAGGCGACATTCCTGGAACGTGACCGGCACGTTTTAATCTCGTGTTTTGTTTACAATAGAGAAAGAAGGGGCGGACAGAAATCGAAAGCCGAGTGACCGCGGGTTCTGACAGCCGTCCATTTACGTTGACCTTGTGGTCAGCAGCCGACATGCACAAGTCAAGTACTATGTGTATTTTTTGTTGGGACCACAGGCTGCGGTTTTGTGGAAGAATTTCATTTTTTTGGTAGAGGGGGTGAAAATTCCTTCTGGTCAGGGAGATGAATGAAGTGCATGGTGGCTTAATGACGCGTCGACAAGGAAAATGGCATAAGGGTCAAGAGCGGCTTTCAGGTTTTTTTTCTGGATGGGGGTCAAATTGGACTGATTTGACCCAATTTTCTTTGGTCATTCAGACTATTCGCCATCTATTTGTAGCTGTGCTGTGTGGTTTATAGTTTTACATGTTCGAATCAGTTAGTTCTTTAGAATTTGAGATGTAGGCCCTACGGTCATTTGGAAAATGGATTGAGGTCTTGGAAGATGTTGATCCCACAATTTCACCTTCATTTATCTCGAAATCGCACAATGCAGCTCTACAAAGTGTGTTTGAATAGTTTTCTGCATATATCACCTGGTCGATCTGTAGGCCTGTCGGTTAATATACACGTATGTTTCCTCCGCCAACTTAGTTTTGCTCATTGTGCAGATCTATCTACTGGACGCATACATTTTGTGTTGTATAAGTGACGTCAGATCAGTTCCTTTTTAATGCTTATCTGTGTTTGAATAGGCCTAATGGTATTGCGTAATTGAATTCCATAGTAGCCTTTTACAAGCAGTGATATTCGTTGATTTCCCCTGTTGCCGTCATAATTTCCATGAGATTCTTTGAAACCCGAGTTTTTACAAGAATGCGAATCCCCTGGAAGTGAAGCTAACGATCAACTTGAAACCTTCTGGTCATTATTAGCAGTGTTGTAGTCGAGACCACAAAGTTCGACACCGAGACCGACACCGAGACCTAGTGTCCGAGACCGAACACCAAGACCGAGACCTCTGGGTTCGAGACTGAGACTGAGACCTCAGACAAATCAATACTGTAAATAATAAAACACTTTTCAAAGCCAACTTTATTTTCACTGCGTGTGCTTTACTGTACCGTAGTCCAGGTACTGTACAAGGTCCGCTTACGCAACACGTAACTCATGGGCACCAAACTATTCTCGTGTATAATATGTGACGAGTTCCGAGGCCGCATTTTCCCCTGTGATGGCTTCGCTCTGCCTTTTTCACATTGGATCACTTATAAGCCACTGTGGTACGGAAAAAAATGCGACCGGGCCGCGCCGCCCTCAAACAAAATGTACACCACACAGGAGGGCGAGCGTGAAACTATACGCTTTCGACGATTTGTTATTTTTAAATGTTTATAAGTTTTTTGCCGAGGTCAAGGTCTCGAAAGCTCTCGACACAAGACCCCAAGACCTTTGCTCCGAGATCGAGACCGAGACCAAGTCTTCAAAATCGAGACTTGGAAATAGCCGAGACCTCAAAACTTTCGTTCTCGATACCGGTCTCGATACCGAGACCGGTCTTGAGACCTATACGTACAACACTGATTATTAGTGAGCAACTTTTTGGGGGTCACGATGCACGAGTTCGGGTGTACGCTGTGCTTCGATTCTGTCGCAGCAATTGATTAACTGATCCAACGATCCCATGCAGTGATATTCGAATGATGCATAATTCAATAGCTTCTAATCATATTGATACCAATCACTATAGAAATATGCCAAAAATCGATATTACTCTTTAAAAAACAACACCTTTTGCTTGCCATATTTTATAGTGTAGGGCCGGGCGTATGTCCTGGGAAACTTCTCTTGCACATATATTTCTGGGGTAGGCCTACATCTGACGGAAAACTCATATAAAAAATATTTGAATGGTTCGTGTTGTCATAGCGTTTGTACAGTATGTTGGCAACACGTCTATATATAGTGGCATCCCGCTGTATAACGGAGAAAGGAAAATAGCTCCTTTCCTTGTTCCATGGACTATCTCACAGACATTGTTATCAATGGCCATGGCTCTTCGTTGTAGCCTGACAATGACAAAATTCGAAGCCGTAGCCACAAAAGACCCAATCCATGCTACGGCTTATACTGTGCGAGTGCAGCATGCGAGCATGTGAATAAACTAAACTGATACACCCGTGAACATACGTGCCTATTTAGGAAACTTCAGGCTTACTCTGGCGGGACTCGAACCCACGACTTACTGAGTATAATGCAGACTGCAGAACTTGCCGGAATCGGCTTTGGCCGATTGGAATCCAATAATAGCAGTGTGTACTGCGCAATGATTGTCAGAAGATGGAATTAGCGTGGGACATGACGCAGTTTTCAATTTGTTTTTTGCCCTTTCCGATGTCGTGTTTATAACTGTTTGCCTGGTGTTTTCTGAGAGCCTGTGTAGGAAATAATCACACATTGTGCGAAGGAGTTGAGACGATGGGGTTATATCGCCGACCAGGATTGATTACAGAAATTTCAATTCCGCTGTGGTCATTGGATTTTCTGACGAGTGACCCACGGAAAGTCCACAGTTGATTTTCCATAATAGCTTCCTGACGAGTTCAGAGACAGACAAATGGACACCGAGGTGAGAGATGGCGATTTCTTTCCCACGGATGGGCAAGGGCGTGGGGACCGGCTCTCGGGCTCAAATTTATCACCTGTGAAATTGAGTAAAAGCCTCATAAATCACCGACAGACCGCAGACTGGACCGTGCCCCGCTGGCACTACTTTGGCCGTAAATATATCACGATGGTCGGCTGGGCTCTTTGATTCTTGCCCGCTGTGGCTGGGTGTCGCCAACAGCCCACTCAATCAAAAATGCATGATTCAATCTTCCTGTGGCATTTTAAGAAAGAAAGCTTTTAGTGTCTGTTATTTCGTTATATTTCAGATGAGGATGAACAACGTCAAAATACACGGACCATGGGACAATGCGGGTCGTGAGCAATGCATGATGCAAACAACCAAAAAGGTGAAGTATTGAACTCAAAGTTTGCAAATCAAGAAAATCACACAAGTGACAACCTGACCAAGAAAACATCTGCCGACATGAAACACTAATACCAAGTTCTAGTACATTTCGTCCTCCACACATGGTGATCTTTCTCAGTGGCATTACAGAGAAATTCTACAGATGACTATAGAGGCAATCAGTCTGGAAACATGTTCTGTGCTCGAAAAGAAAGATTTCAAGTCTGACTTTAAATGCATATGACATGGAAATGCAATTTCAAAGCGACAAAATCACATTTATTTCGTACTACAAATACCGTCTGAATTTGCATCCATAGGGTCATAAATTATGCCAAATTATTTCGAAAACAAAAACTTGACAGGCAAACCAGAACACCTCGCAAAGTCCTTGGCGAACCGTGGGAAAGTCAACCAAAATTGGCCGGCCATGAATGAAGCGATTAGTGCTACGGCCTTTTCTGTCAGCCAAGGACCCTGTTATATACTGACCACAGACGGAGCGCCCCATGACGGTCCGCACCTGCCCCGCCGTGATCTGAGAGAGCTAGCCTTGAAGAACACGCTCTCAAGGATTCCCTCAGCAGAAAGGTAAATATTGGGACAAGATTTCCTCCGCTGTGGCATGGGCGAGTCCTGGCTTTTCCCTCCAGTTTTCATCCGTAAATTAATCAGATGATCGATCATTGAGCAAACAATGGCTGAAAAGTGGTAGTGTCGATGTCCTATAGACAAGGGGAAAAGTTCCAGTTCCGGAATTCCATGGTGTTAGAACCACTTAAACAAATTAAAACGACTATTTCAGGTGTATGGTGGCCCTGAAGGAACACCACAGCCCGGACTCTGCTCTGAACGTAAACCGCAATGCATATACGACGTACAAGGGACTGGGACTGGCAAAGCAATGGATCAGACTTGAATTAAGACTAACAATGTTTCCCCTCGATACTTAAATCGGTTTGTTCGCTCCAATGGTTATACACAACATGGATAATGTTCACCGATCCATAACCTTGTCAAGAGAATGATATATTACAAAACAATTGATGTCAAGACGAGACACAATTTGCACCTGTCCCTATAAGTGGCTTGACAAGGTCAACACCAAAAACAGACAAATTGGATTATGGCCCTCTCTCGTCTTGTAAACCATAGTGGTCAAGCAATAGTGGACAAATCATAGCGGTCAATCTATAATGAAGTGGACCTTGGATGGAGAAAATACAAGCCTGATATCTGTGGCACGGCTTGATGCTGGTATTGGATTATCATGGAGGAATATTCCTCCATGGTTTGATAAATGAGTGAAATTCGCATGGGAATACACGAGTGAATGTAATCTGCATGTACATGTTAGTCAATCCATAAATTTGGAGTCCAAAGTGTGACATTTTTGGTGTCCCTAGTGACATGTATAAGATTTTGCAATGCCCGATACATCTCCAAGAGTGAATGTGTAAAGCAAAGTACCTGCCAAACAAGTAAAAAAATAGTGTGAAGTTAATTTTAATGATACTTGGAAATTACACAGGTCAGGTGTAATGGGGACATCAAAAATGTCACACTTTTGGACCCCAAATTTATGGAATGACCCATGTACATGCAAATGGAACGCCCCAAATAAACCGAAGCATCTGTTTTTTCCTTCCTCCATTACTGAAGTAAGCCTGTTTTCTGTGGATCAAAGGCAAGAACGAAAAATTAAGGTTTGCTATTATTAAACAACGACCTTCTTACTAGCCTTTATACAAACGTCAATTATTACAGGCCGCGTGAATCAGATCACGAACGCAGTATTGCATTAGCTTGGCGTCACTATCAATCAAATGACTGCATTGTTAGGGGCTTGTCCATCATGCATTGGGGTAACGTATTGCATTATCAGGAAGATGTATGACTTTAATGACAAAGACTCAATCATTTGTAGAACTCAAACGGGCCTCTGGGCACTTTTTTTCGCCAATTGATTTTTGATAGACTGCGCGTGCGCCCAGACTAAAGTTGTAGTCAAAATAGTTGTTCATTCAATGCATGTAAATAATTCAAGTAAACACACAATCTTCCGAGTGTGTTTAATTAATACTCAGATGTTGGGGGGGGGGGGGGGGGGGTGAACAGTTAACGAGAAGTTTTGATTCGTTCTAACAAACCGCTAAACATTTTGAAGTGGCCACAACGAAACGTGCACAAAATGAGTATGAATCAGTTTGTTTTTAATGGTTCATGTCAAAATATTTTGTGAGACGAAGTAAACTGCAGAAATCGACAGTGGTTATAGCAGTATAGGCCCCGCCTTGAAACACACACGGAATAAGGGATTGATTTCTCTCCCAAAAATAAACAGTAAAATAGGATCCGGTCTCAAGCCGTGCATAGCACGACACTCCGCGGAAATGTGGCACTATGAAACAGCACGCAGCTTGGGTTCAAAAGGCGCGCGAAATTCACGCCCACGTGCGGAACACGTGTCGCACGGTAGCGTTGTAACCAAACCAGCAAAAATGGTAGTGGGCGGCCTGCGTCTGGGTTAGGCATCTGGGCTCACCACGTGCGGGGCAGGGGGTGGTCGGTCTTGGTTGAATGGGTCCGTCTGTTCGTTTTGGTGTGGTTTTCAGAACAGGAAACTGTCGAGCCATGACTGAGCAAGTGGGTGTGTGGAGAGACAGGCGGGTCCCAGGTGACGTTTGTCATTTGTCATGCGTCACAATTGTGGAATTTCTTATTTAAATTTCATGTCCTGGAATTGTGGGTTTCACTAGATGCTGCTGGAGTTCAACACAGAATCATATAATTATTGGAGAAGAGATGGCTTTCTGGTACAAACGTAGTCTGGTTCCCAGACCAAAATATTCTGACTATTTCTGATGAATATACTGTGTTCCCGGAATCTCAGGAATTCAGAAATCTAGGGGGGGGGGGGGGGGGTGTTAGGTAACAATAGTCTGGAGTGTGCCGATGTCACATGACGAAAAATGGCAGAATTCTTCCAGTTTCCGAAAACGTCCGAGGTTTTCCGAACTTGTTTTCGGTAACATTCGGTTGTTAACGTTGGTGTTCGCAATAAAAAAGTCTCTCAGGCCCGTTACAGATCCTGGAATTTGAATTCTCAGAAAAAGAACTGAAAAATCAATGTCACACTCTTGCAGTATTTTTCCGACTGCATTTTGCAAGAATATTTACTTTGAATGATGCCACCGACGTCACTCGGACTAACACTGTACGTCATGGTCTATTTTAAACCTGAAGCGCGATATGGGGGGAAAAGGGACCCCCCCCCCCTCTTTTGTGTTGGTCATTGTGTTCCCGGAATCTCAGGAATTATATTCAGAAATCTAGGGGATGGTTTGTGCTTAGCATATGATGCTCGATATGGGGGCAGAGGGAACCCCCCCCCCCCCCCCTCTTTTGTGTTGGTCATTGTGTTCCCGGAATCTCAGGAATTCTTTTCAGATCTTTAGGGGGGATGTGTTAGGTAACAATAGTCTGGAGAGTGTATAGGGTATAGGGACAAAAAGGGGGGGGGGGGGTACCCCTCTGCCCCATATCGTGCTGGGTATAGTGCTTAGGGTACAGGGATAAAAGAGGGGTACCCTTTCCCCCATATCGTGCAGGGTATCGACCTAAGATATAGACCTCAGTGAATCTTCAGGTCAGGGAACCAGACTAGTACAAACGAGGAAATCCACCATATGATGCACGATATGGGGCAGAGCGAACCCCCCCCCCCCTCCTTTGTGTTGGTCATTGTGTTCCCGGAATCTCGGGAATTCTTTTCAGAAGTCTAGGGGGATGTGTTAGGTAACAATAGTCTGGAGAGTGTATAGGGTATAGGGACAAAAACGGGGGTACCCCTCTGCCCCATATCGTGCTGGGTATAAAATCCACAGTTGACAAGCTCTCAACATTCCATGATCAATTAGTATAGCCTAAACTTTCAGGAACTATTAAGGCTTCTTTGGCCACGCAGAAGGAAAACGGTAGGCTGACACTAACTGCCAAAATATGTAGAAACAATGGAGGTGAGATTTAATACAGTACATGAAATACTTTTTTATCCCAAACCATGGAGGATGCCCAAACGTAAGGGTGAAACTGAAATAAAACCTTCACAGAGAATATTTTATATGAAAAAATGTGCCTAAATCAATGACAGACAGTTGTCGCTATTTCCTTGCAAAATATGTGCAAAACACGGAGAAAAAAAGAAGACGCAAATGGTTATTTTGTGCAGTTAAATCACATAGAAATGTATATAATTGTGTTATTCTGACCCCAAAATAATTGAAAAAGAGATATTTGCCGAAACCCGGGACAATTCAGAACTCATGCGAGTCCTCCGGGGATTCGAACCAGGGACCTTTAGATCTTCAGTCTAACGCTCTCCCAACTGAGCTATTTCGGCATCTGATCACATGATGTGATTCATTCAGTCTAGTTTCGTGTGCAGTGCGCTGAGGCGCGGCACATGGATGAATCACACCGAATACGTATGCACATGCGCGTTGCCGTTTATGATCCCACAGGCACGGACGTATATAATAAACGTCGGTGCCCATAGGCCTATCGTAAAAAGATCAAAGGGCAGATTGAGGATGCAGGATGTACATGTATTATTATTAACGTACTGGTGGGGACAAAAAAGAGGGTATAACAAAGGGAACAATACTGTCCTCACGTTTTTTCTTTTGTCTGGAAGGTGTGCTCACGAGTATTAAACGCGTGCTTGGGGATAGGTTAGTGTGTATAGGAACAGTATAGAAAGTCCTGACCAGGATGGTGGGGAGAGTACTACTGTATTGTTGCAGATACCGAATGGAAATATTGCGTCATGTACATTATACAGCGCAGAATGAATACTAACTGTTATTTATTGACGTGTACGTACTATGTTCTATCTGGTTTATATTGTAGTATCCCACTTATTTTGGGGTTTGATTAACCGTATCTCATTATCATTGAATTATTTTAGATTACAGGTTATGTTTTGTAGTTTTAGTATGGTTTTCCTATACTTTCATTTTCTATTTATTTATTTATTTATTTATTTATTTATTACATTTCTTTACCCAGGGTGTGCCCAAACAGTTTACAAACTGGTTTCCATTGGGGCCCTGCATATGTTTAGTTAAAACTGAATATTTACACACACATACAAAATATTTAAACAAATACAAGAATATTTACACAAATAAATCTATTTACGGTTAATTTTCAACTCTCCAGTAGAAGCCTATTGCTGATATTATTATTATTTTCTTGTGTTGAGACCCACATAACCCCGTCTAAAGCTTAAATTATGGGGCACGTACATCACATTAACCAATTTGAAAGATAAAGATTCTGACATGAAGACATGGTCTGTGCTATATTTTTATTGCCCGGGTGGGTTTATTCTAAGAAGATGAGAAAGGAACAATCCTTCTGATTTAATAACATACAATTTGGTGGTACTTCTTTTTAAAACAAATCATGGACTGCTATTTTGGTCTCCCCCATGCACCCTCCGTCTATAAGAAACCCCATTCTTTGCCATTCACACTTAATATAGGTTTTCCCAGCCAATTGTTCATTCACTTCTAAAAATCGGTCATTCATTTTCATCTTTAATCCCCTTTAACTTCAACGAAAGTTCAATCGTTTTCATTTCCGTGCATTCGGTTTTCGGCGGCCAGTTACGTTACTGGTACTTGTGCATTCACTTAGACGCAAGCATAGTTTTCCAGCCGAGTTCGGGAATACAATTTCGTGAATGTGCGAACAAAAGTAAGTTGTTTTTTTCATTCAAAATAGCAGATTACATCACAAAATTCCAAACCTGATACAGATTATAGATTTAAGCAGAAATTTGAATGAGATGGTACGCTTATGCACAAATTTACTTATCTCCCTCGATCCTGGCATGGCCAGAGAACCTGTGGGCTAAAGTCCAACCTGTCACAAAATGAACTTGATCTGAGATTTAGTCAGTGGTGGGTCTGAGGGGAAGGGGGATTCGACTGAATGTAATGCAAAGAGGTGTAAGAATAAATATAAGTTCTTGATGTTAAAACCCCTTGAGTACGGTTTTTTACGGGAGACGTCGGGGTGTCGCGGCGGCTCTGGCAGCCAAGCGAAACAGTCACAATGTGTTTGTGCAGTCAAGCGTAACATACACAATAATCCAACAATGGATTGAAACTGCACAAACACCGGCAAATGGCGTCATCCGGCCTGATGGCACTGCGGTTTTTTGCGCCCTATGGCGTCATCCGTACGCAAAGAGTTTTAAAGACTATGTAGGTAAATAATGGAAAAGGAAATTTTAAAAAATCGAATAAAGAACAGGAAAAAAGCTAATTTCGATCTTGATGTTACTCCATCAACTACAGGGATTTCTATTTGCAACCTATAATGCATGATGCAGCTTAGAATTTCATTTTAAACTGATTTCAGGTATGGCTAATTTGATCGACTTTTAATGAAAAAGAAACCTTAAATTGGACTTGGTGCAGATGGCATTACACTAAAAGTAAAATAGAATGGTCAATGTTTGAATTTCGCCCTCTAAAGGCGATAAAGAAGTCGTGTAAATGAATCCGATTTGACGTCGAAAGGTTCTGTATGAACAATTGATTGAACTGAAATGGAATGGAATCGAACGCGTATTCAGGGCGATTCTCAAAATCTCGGCGGAATTGAATTAACTTTGTCTCCAAATGAATTGAACATTTTGCAAAACTGGCTGGGAAAACCTGTTCTGCAGGCCTATACCGGTAGTAGTGCTTCAAGAAAGTTCATGCTTGAAGCTTTTCCCAAAAACAAACCCGCAAGGGCTATCATCTCGGACGAAAACAGCCCATCGGCGAATTTTTGAGGGATGCAGTCACTAGTGAGGGTCGGGGGGGGGGGCGGAGTCACCCAAATGGCATGTGTGTGAATTCCACGTACCTCATGTACCCTTTCTGCTAATTACCGGGTCTGCAGGTTGTGCCCCGTGATGGACCATGGGCGACCTACCGTGCAACGACGAATCCCCCGGGTACAATACAACTGGGTGTGACGGTCCCTATTTAATAGTTTTTCACACTGATCGGACAAAGTTACCGTTGTTCGGCTGTAATTCCCCAATTGAAAGGTTGCGGCAGACCTTTTATAAGGTCGTGGTTGGGGGAACATTGGCATGGAGGAAAAGATGACTGTCTTCTTTGTCGAGAGTGAGGGGCTCAACAAAGGGACTCGGTGTACTCCTATAAGGGGGCCGAAGATTTGCCACTTTCAAACTTCTTTGGGGTGGTTTACTGGGCAGTATAACCTGTCATTTGGAGGTGTTCTCCTCAAAGGAGTCCAAATGGGGTTCAGATTGGGTCAAATGGGGTCTAAAAGGCTTGACAACAACTCCTAATGAGTGAGAAGGTGGAATTTGCGTTGCGAATGATGTCAATTAGAAGACTCCTAAGTTAGATGACGACACTACGGCGGGAAAGGGCAAGAAAATCCCTCTTCTAATTTATAGTTTACGAAGACAACTTTTAAGGAGCATCCTCCTATCAACAGGCGTTTCTTAGCTTTTGAAAAAAAAAAAAAAAAGATCGAACGATTTTAAATGCAGTAGGCCTATACAACATTTATACTTTTGTTGTATAGTTTTCAGAAATGAATGGATTTGGGGATTTAGTATTTTATAGCAATTAATACTGTCACACTGACCTGTTTAAAGTTTTGTGTGCATAGATGCTGGGAACTGACAAAGGTAACAAAAATATGTTCTTGTAGTCTGGTTCCATGACCCTACTTCAGACAAAACGGAGTACCGGTAGTTTATAGACGTCAGGGAATTACCACATACCAGGTCGGAAAACAGTTTTTCAAAACGGTAGAAATAAGTTCCACTTTTCTTGAAAATAATAGCACACCAGGTGCCATGATTTCACAGGATGCTTCAGACTATTTACTTACAGTCAAGTAAGGTATTTCAAAATATAATTTGCCTTTGAGAAAGAACTTGCTTGAATTCGAAACGTCAGGCCAGCTAATTCTTTGATTTGTATATTTCAGGTCCATTCAGTCAGTCAGCAGTTTGCAGCAGTTTTATTCATTTTCATCAAAATATAATACGGTAGTTTTGTTTTTGGATGTTGAAGCTATACAAACGAAAAAATCGTCTTTAAATTTACCGTACTGATTTACGATTGTACGGGGATGGGTGTGGTGGTCGTTTTGGGTGGTGGTGATGGAGGGAGATGAACTTTCATGGACTTTCGTGAGGTTCAATTTGTATGTAACACCTGTGTTCAGCAAGGGATTTTGAACACAAAGCATTGGGAATTGAATTTTTGGACACTTGTGGTTATTTTCTTTTAAAATATATCGTTTTTTTAGTAGGTACGTCCACATATCAAAAAGGCAGGGGTTTGGGGATGCTAGGCATATTTTGTAGGTGAGGTGGGGAGAGATTACCATACCATCATGGTATTTCATACTTCGAAATAACGTGTCTCCATCAAATCAGTCTCATGTTCTCCTTAGTTCTGTATTTGTTCCCGTAAGCTGACTTTGTGAGTTTGAAGTTGTTGTTCAAAGGGTGTGGAGTCTTCGGCATCATGTTACCGTCATGTTGTGGCTTACTTTGAGAGTATTTACCGGGATGTTTTACAAATCCCCACAGCGCCTGAAAACATTGCCAAGAACTCGGCTGGCCCAGCCTAGACTACCTGTCCCCCAAGGCAAGAGAGAGAAAAAAAGAGAGAGAGAGAGAGAGGGAGAATATATATTCTCTCAGAAACAGAATAAGGGAAAAAGGAAAAAAGCAGGAATTTGAGTTGGAGGCGTGTTCCGCTTATCTTCTGGCTATTTGTCCACAAAGCCAGCCGTCTTGAACCCCGCTGACTTGCCACAGGACAAAGCGTGATTCCGGCTTGGCGGGGCTATAGGGATAAAACGGTCGACGTCGGCGTTCCTCCAGGTCTGTCAAGACGGTGTACCGGGGATGCTCGAGAAAGCATTGCTTGGAAGTGTGGATTGAATGGTGCGGCAAAGTGGAGGCCTCCCCCGGCAAAGTAACAGCAGTAGGTCACCAGCACATGCGTAGTATTAACCTGCCCTGTTGTGGTCAGTTTCTATATTATTATGAATGTTCATATTGACATCGTCCTAATTCTCCAAGTTAGTCCCGGGATGGCTGCGTAATCCTTCAACTATTTTAATGAAACCTTCAAGTGGGTGCAGATGTATTGGTCAGCCCCTCGACCTCTGGGCTGGTAATCCACACTCTTTTTCTTATTCCACCCAACTTTGTGATGTTGCCTGGTTGCACACTGCAGAACTAGAAGAGCTGTCATAAATTCTTGTTCCCGAGAAAGGGTCAAGTGAACTTTTCATTCCTCGAGCGGAGAGACAAATATAATGCACGTGGAGGATTGTGGAGATGTTGTTTTAGATAAACATGTGAAGTATCCATGAAGACAGAATAAGGACAATAATGTAATAATAATGCTACAAAATATTTCAATTCCAACACACGCATGGCACAGGACACGGAACTTTTAAATAAAATAAAATACAAAATGTGCCGCACACCGTTTAGTTGACCCTATAAAGAAACACTAAACATTGTTTGCAATGCGCTGATTTGACGAACACAAATCGATGGGGGCAGCCATCTTTTGGCGCCTTTCTCCGAAAACTAATGACATCTGAAAAGTGCCACAGGCTATATGACAATCCGATTGACTCTTTTTTCGACCTCGCCAAATATTTCGACCGTCGCGCGAGATACCACAGAAGGCCCCATTGCGGCCTCAACTTACGGACACCAGGCCCCGAAATCAAGGCATAACAAAAACCTAAATTAATCCCTCTAATAATTCGGCTGGATTTAGGACGGACAAGACTGAATAGTAGCCGGAGGCACGGCATTTCGACGAAGGTAAATGAGTCTGGTGGTTTACGCCTCTTTCGTGTGATATCTGCAGCCACTGGGTGAAATACAAGATGCCCAAATGCCGGAGGGCAGAAATAGGCTCAATTAGGCCGAAGCCCCGCTGGTCTGCCTCGCGTGCGCGCCTCGGGAGGGGATGGGCGGACAGTCCCGGTGGTATTTTTGGTATATTCCGGTGTCAGAACTCTGTTTTATTTTCGAAAGGTTCGTTGTCACTTTAATGACACATATTATATTAGTAAGTGGATATACGGTTCTTTAGGTTTTGAAGAGATGGCTGTCTGCAACAATGCGTGCACGTTTCCGTTTATGATGTATACTGGTTAGTTGAAGGAGCCGTGTCCCTTTCACGTAAAGAAGGGACTCATGTTGTTGGGAAATGATATTTTTGTCAGTTTGGCAATCTTCATGTTACATTTTATTTGTGGGTTTCTTCTGATGTCAGATATCAACATTTTATCACCACAGCGGTTTCTTAAATCCGGTGAATACTTTAATCGGCGGATTACCGGTTAATCCCAACGCAAAACGTGACGGACTTATGACAATTTCCTGGGTTTGAAAGATTAACGTTTGCTCGCACAAAGGAGGTATTATAAATCTTGACCAAAGCCCTGAGGATGATATTAGCCAAGTGCCTCGACGTGGATTTTATTACGTTTTTTTTTTGGCGCTACTGCAAAAGAAGAGTTGCTTATTATTGTGCCGACGAGCCAATATTTCCGGTCCTTTATCATTTGAGTGTCCTCGGATATATCACAAACCTTTTTACAAAACTAAGTTGAACTATATCTGAGTGCAGCTTTAAAAAAATAAATAACCACAACAGAACTAGAATTTTACTTGAACATTTCGTGGGTTCGGACGCCATTTTATATTAAATTTTGGTCGAATGACGTCACGAACCGTCCCTACACCAGCAGTTTGTGACTTGACGTCTTGTGAATTGTCTGCGTTCACTGCTCGAGGCGCTATGTCGTGCACAAACCCGAAGAATATGAAGTAATAAAAGACAAATCAAATGAAACCTCAAAACTTGCACTCCGGATATTGCGGTATAACCCGAGCTCTTGTGCAGAGCGTTTCTTTTTGTCGTTTTGCCGTATCTATTTTGTGTTCACTGAACAAGATTGGAAATGTTTCACACCTCTTCGCAATATGAGAATACATGGGCAACCACTTCCCGAAACTACATGCTTTCAAAGCACGGCGCCCTCCCAAAAGCCGCTTGCAAATTTGTACAAGGGGACACTTACAAAAATGCCTCTCTCTTTCACGTCTAAAAAGCGTGTTTTGTGAAGTGGTATTTAAGGCTTTTTTACGGCGACCGAATTTTTTTCCTACCTTCGTTATGGTCGGGGGAAGGACTAGGCTCTCGTGTTTCTCTTGTGCAGTTTGCCGGCTTGGTTACGAATTAAAAAAAAGAATTAGAAGTTTATAGACCGACAGTGTGTCGTCTAAATGGGGGTACCGGGGGGGGGGGGGGGTTCTGGTTCCAATTTGCAGGGGCGCACCAATTCTTTGGGAGAAATCGAGGGACAGAAAATGGAACTCGCTTTAAACTTGACTTGAACTTGCAAAGTGCCCACCGTTGTGTCCCGATCATTTCGTAACGTCTCGAACCAAGACTAGCCTTGAACATCCCACCAAAATTAATGAATGATTGACAGCCACATAGACTTCATGCATTGTCTGCAATCCCATCCTTCCTCCATGCTTACTCCAAGGTGTGAAATGCTTGCCTCCTTCTCATCACCCAACCCCAAGGACGCTCTCTGTGTTTACTCTCTTACATTTGCTCTTGTTTACAACACAATCAAAGCATGAAACCTCCTCCGATTGAAGAGGTTTTACCGGCCGGTATGTATTGTTTTTGCCCCGCGCGGGGCGGCGGCGCGGCACGGCGGTGATCCCTGCAGCACGCGCTGCAGGAATCTTCTCCGGTGTTTTCGTTCACTGAACCCAAGGTGAAATACCTGACGTGGTTTCACGAATGTTTACTAATAATTCTGACTGGTTCATGTTTCCTTGCTTTCAAAGGAGACCCCGGGTTCAAAGAAAAGTGTTTTTATCACTAAACAAATAGCAGCAGAACCAACAAGTAGGCCTAAGTAGGCCTATATCTCCCGGCATTGTTCGCTAAAAGGTAGAAATCATGAGGTTTTGTCTACTGAACGAACAGTGGGTTTTCTTTCCATGTTTTGTCATAACAAAAATATGCTGCCTAGTGATATAATGCCATAGCAAATTGCTATTTGGTTGCGTACATTTTTCTCGGAGATCTTTCTGAGCTGAGGAAACAGTTTACGCATAACATTTCGTGCACACATCTGCCGGTTTATAGTTGCACAGCTGCAGAAAGCGTCAAGCCATTGTATTCTCTCTTAATTAATCATCCAATTTCAGCACATTTTCTTGAGTAATCCTGCAATGAAAACAGAAGAAATCAGAAGCATGAAATAATGGTGATTCCATGATATAAACCATCAGATTCAACTCTGTTTCTCAGAACCATTTCATTGTCTGGTTTCTCAATTAAAATTGCTTGAAGGGGTCTGCCTTGCGTCTTGCCGGGACAGACAAGAGGGCCACCCTTTAGTAATGGTTGAAGAGAATACATTTAAAGATTATGCTTTATCGAATGATACATTCCATAGATATCTGATGATTCGGCGATGGACACTGAATGGAGACATGTTATGACTCTTTGTGGAGGCTTTCAGCGCGGCGATTTCTCATCAAAGTTTGCATGGGAGTGTGGGAGAACGAAGGAAAAAAAAACACAACCAACAATAATTGTTAAGCATTTTGTACTCGGTGTCTCTTGTGTACCATGGGACATTTTTGAAAATGTGTGCTGATGCGGATCTTTGTGTATTCTGGTGCATACTGGTGCATGTAAAAGCCAGTGACTCATAAAATGGATATATACAAGGGGGGGGGGGGTTATGGGGGGGGGGGGGGGAGGGCACTGTGTCCCCCGTTCCTGGGATCACCACCCATGGAGGCTCTTCTGGAAGATATCCTCCACCTCGTGAAGAAATCTGTTCATGCATGCCCCCCCCCCCCCCCCCCCCCCCCCAACACGTGCGCATTTTTAAACCATAAGGCTGGACATGTTATACAAGTTTCACAAAACTTTTCTCATTGGCTAGGCGATTCTGTATCAACGCGTGCGCAGTTACATTTACACAAATTGTCACGAGAACAAGTGACACCGGCAACTTAACCAGAAATCACGACTGTATGCCGACAAAGAAAGAAACAAAATAGCAATGAGACCTTTCCCGGTGGAATGATGGACATTAAATAAAACATTATTGGAAGAGTGAATTAATTATTTTACGCTCATAGAATATCAGATTCACCTTATAAAACCAACTAGGCCCAGCCATACCCGTAGTACACGGCGATAATCAGTCTTGGCATGCTTTCTCGTCCCAGGTTGCAAAAACAATGTTTAGCATTTAGGAATTGGACACGTAATGTTTAGCTTCTAAACAGGTTTACAAACTGATAGCAAGATTGTGTTTAATTGCTAAACACACTTTTTTAATTCGTCTGTCAGACAGCAGGTGATTTGTATGCCATCGTCTGCCTTTTTACGCGCCATTTCGTCCTCAATTGGTCCTTAGCAAGCACTCAATGGCACGCTGAGTAGAGGCAGGGACTGGATTCATAACCCAACTAGCTCCCCCCCACGCGCCCCGCCAGCGAACAAACGCTTGCATGGGTACAACAACCCAGTCAGTGTTTGCATACCGCATTAAGCCTGATCAAAAAAATTACAGCCATCTTGTCAAAAATATTTACCGCCTAAATTGGCGGGTTTCATAATCAGAATGGGGACGTGCCGAACACGAACCCGCACCCTGCCGTTAGAGGTCGCTGTTGTCATGGGACTCTGTTATGGTAGCTGTGGAAATGTACACATCCCCAGGGCTGGGAATTAGGGAGAGTGACTTATTTCAAATTTTCAAAAATGCGAAATTTTCATGGATTTTATTAGATCATCAGACTGTGTAAATATGTTTGTTTTTGCAGCGGGTTAGCGAAGCCCATGGTGCGAAATATGCAACTATGGGGAATTGTTTGGCCAAGTTTCTACAGAGCACACACAGACATTCAGGTTTAAATTATTGATTTTCAACTAAAGTTTTTAACTTTTACTGACTAGTCTAGCCATATTGTGATCTTATATCTTTAAGAAAATGCAAACAAATGACGATTACAAATGAAGGTTCATCTGTGTATGGGTTGAATGGGATATGGAGTTGCAACACGACGTCTCTGTCAACCCATTACCATTAATTGAGATGAAGCGAATTGAATTCATACACAATCTGCAATGCAAAGTGGAGAATGCAAGTCGAGAATTCTTGGGAGAACACCAAACGCCGTATATAATTTCTCGCGGCTTCCAAAAAGTGGGGTAAAATTGGAAAATATCGATTATTTCTTTGGAATTTAACATAACGGCTATTCATCCGTAGAGGCGCGACATCGCAGCGATACCCCTCTGTTCCGGTTGGGTGTGCTCCGACACGGGCTGTGTTTCAGATCAAAGTTTGCCCTAGTTCTTACCAACCCTCCTTCCCTCCCCCTACCTGACACATGCTACGCCAGCGTGATTACCAACGCATCTGGGGGCCCAACTTTCCTCTTTTCTTATACTGAGGATACAGTAAATAATTGTCCGTGACTCAGGGAGCCAGATTGCGGATTGGAGTTGGGGTTGCTGATGAGTATACCATCCATGCAGCCTTTGAGTTCATGCTGGGTTGCCCAGTCTAACGACGGCGCATTAGACCGTGGGAAATGGCTCGTGGCAACGTGTACTTTTCTCCACCGATAACCTCCATGGGGGAACATCATTCTTCTGGTTGGATATTTCGAAGTTGTTTGTATATTTCTCATTCCTTGCGACCACCATCACGTTGCCTTTTGCAAAAACTTAATTATTTGACAAAAGCAACTTGAACACGCACAAGTTGAGACAATGTACATAAAAACACAAAACGTTTATTGCATTCAATTCTTAATACAGTTACAAACAAACAAATATAGTAACCCCTTGAACAATCTCCCATTCTCTAAAAAGACCCATTCACACACAGTGAAAAAACTTCTCTGCTAATCGTACGTTCTTACACCAGCCGCACTGTAAAAACCAACGGCTAACACTTCAACGCGTTAATATTAATATTTTACACGTAAAGGTATGGAGGCGTTGCACACGATTAAAACAAAAACACGCTTAAATAGGCGTTGGTTTTGATGATTATCAACGCTTGAGGTGTTATTTTATGTAGATATTAACACTTTAGAATGTTAATAATCATTAACACCAACGCCTATTTAAACGCGTTTTTGTGTTAATCGCTTACAACGCCTCCTATACATTTACGTGTAAAGTATTAATATTAACGCGTTGAAGTGTTCAAAAGGTGTTGGCCGTTGGTTTTTACAGTTTTTGCTGCATGACGAGCCGACCTGGCAATGAACAATTGCAGTCACAGTAAAAGCTTCACATCAAGATTAGATACTGAAGCAAGATAAACTACTTAAAGTATAAAATAGACTAACAATTTAGCCCAACAACTTGAAATGTTTTTTCTTTCTTTTTTCAAACGATTTCAGATAGCTTTCACTTGATTTTGTTACCACCCCCCCCCCCCCCCAGCCCGAAACTAATTTCCCCACCCTTCGAATTTCACTCGAAGCTGGGAGAAAAATGAGGAGTGACAGTTGTCAAACTTATCTGCCAATTGTTTTAACACATCTCATCAGTTACGGTTTGACGTTGCAGCTGGGTTGTCAAGGCGGTCAGGTGAACCAGGCTTACCCGACGACTGTTGTACGCGTCTCTGGAAATGAAAACGTGTTCTGGTGCTGTAGGTCTGATGGTCCGACAGGAAGCAGATGGGCTTATTAGACATTCACATGTCAGTCAGAACCCCCCGAAAATAATGCTTTTGGGATCTGTCATAATTGCTGTATTGAATTTGGAAAAATCTCTCTCTCTCGTCCCCTTACAGGTGTTTAACGATGGGGAATGAACAGACGAGGCAGTCATAATTCTGTTTGAATCGAGTACTACCCGGTACTGCTATACGATTGGAGGATATATGAGAAGAGAAACTGTCGTCGGATCCACGAATCCTGTACACACAATTACCTCGGGGTCAAGGGTCATAACACCCCCATCTTAGCAGATTCTGGTGTGTTCAAAGTTGTCAAGCCCAGACGCTCCTAATCCGATTTGATGGCCTGATGTTTTTACGCTAACTTCCCTATCGTCTCGGACCGTGGGAACGAGGCGGTGTTGTTCCCAGGGGAGAGACTGGATGGGGAAGACACCTTTCTAGCGTGGGAAATCCTTCTGAACATCAGCTGGTGAATTTCTTTTTAATGTAAACGACATAAATCTTAAATTTGGTATGTCCCTAAGGTCTGGGTAGGATTCGTGGATCCGACGAGTCTCACTTCTCTATAGGTCTCAGTTAACCCATGGAGGAATGGTTAACCATGGAGGAATAAGCTAAACCATTCTCCGGACACTCAAGTCCTTTTTTGTGCCCCGTAAGACTTAAAGTGAGGTTTCAGAATTTGCATTTGAATAATATTCTTAAATATAAACAAAACAAACGTGCATTTTGCAGGAAAACTCGAGGAAGTCATAAATATGCACGGTTGTGATGTCAACACAAGCGATAAGTGGGGTCATGCATGCGTATACTTGCTTTCGGTACGTCGTATAGAAATATCGTTACGCTGACTGAAGGATATGGAGCGGAGTGGAAGTGCAAGATTTCGGCGTTTCCGAAAGAAAAGAAAATGGAGGTTCGTATGTTCTTTGTCTTGGAACTTTTAAACCTTTATTATATCCAGAAAAGCAAAAACTCTAAATTCCCGCGTTTTCGAGAATTTGTCTCATCAAAACTCCGACATACGACAAACAAAGTTTGTTTGCAAAGTGTCCACAAATTTACCGTGGAAACATCACAGTATGAAACGAAACGAATGCTGGTCACTGTAAATGGATTTTAATCACACGCGACTGGATCACAATACGACACCTGCCGTAGTTTCTTTGCAAATTCAAAGTTCCCGGGTGTGCAAAACAGTGTGCGGGCAAAGCCATAATCACCTCCTGTCAAATCCGCCCAAGTGCCGGCCAGCATTCAAGTGGCCAGGCCACGTGCGGGGACGGTCGCCGTACGATGTGTTCAGCACACTGCGTGCGCTGTGCTGCCTCTGTCCGGTCGCGTGCCACGTGCGAACAATACCACAACGGCGGGTGGCAACTGTTCACTGCGTGGACACACGCACGTGTTCTATTCCCCGAAACTTGACCGGCAGGGCCGGCCATGCATTCTTTCACACACGTCCGTTTCACAAACAAACGATTTGGGGGCAATTTTTGTTATTTGACCGGCGACTCGCACGTGCCGAGGGTCCAATTGTTTGAATTTCGACACTTCTCCGGAGAAGACGTCATCGGGGAAATATTTGCGCATTGTTTCCTCGCAAATTGGCATTGGATTTCGAAAGAAAACTGCACTTTTTGTTGTAGATAAGGCGGGGGGGGGGGGGGATTACGGTGAAAAGAACAATACGTCCAGCTGCATGCAATGGCGAAGAATGAATGAATGAATGAAGGAAGTAAACTGCCATCTATGACGTCACTTTCGATCCGCCTGAAGGCCGACTGAGCACGGCAAATTCAAGCGTTTCTTCCTGGCAGTCAAGAGACAGCTGCATGTTTCCAAACCTATTTCCCAACATTCTTGGGGAATGACGGTACGGTGTCAATGACGGTGTATATAGCGTGAATTTCAGTCACTATGAAATACGGGCTCATTGGTAGTATTGCACATGCCCAAGTGAAGATAATTAGGAGAGTGGCCGGTCACATGAGAGGGTTTAATAGGGAAAAGGAGTCTGCTTTTCAAATGACAACGGTCGTAACTGATGGAGGAATTTGTAAACCAGAACATGCATACGTTTAGGCCATTTCAGTTGGATTTTAAAAAAATTCGAGAAGGCAACCAATTTTTGAGAACCCAATTTTCTAAAGTGTTCCGAAAAGGAACTAAATTTGAAAAAAAGCATGGTTGTCGTCGACGATAACGTCGTTGTTGTTGGGCACTCATCCCGCTTTTAAGAGGGGAGGTCACGGCCCCTTCCCCCTCCGTAAAAACGTGCCTCAAATCAGAACCTCGTTTTTCATTTCAACGTTCAATGTTGTTCCCGATGTTTTTCCTAATGATGGAGATAAACTTTATCGATAATGTCATGAAGGTGACGCAGGTGCTTTTGGTATTCAAAGTACGAGGAGAATGTATTTTGTAAATAATTTGTAGGCCTATCGTATAATTATACGTGAATACGTTGATGTGAAACTAACACCCTGCGGTTTAAAGACACAGAAACTAGTTTCGAAGGATTGTTCAAAAACATGTTTTCATCAATTCTTAAGGGCGTGTGGTTATACTTGTAAAACGTGTGACGAAGGTGGGTTGAGTGGGTTAGGCTATACGAGAGAGGACTTGGGACAATGTGGGATTAGCGATAACAATGACACCGAGGACTTGGGCGGAGTCCTCGGGGAGAATTTCGTGTACAAACCTTATAGGAACTGTTCGGAAAAAGTTGAAGTACAAACAAAGGGAACAAAAGAAGGGTTCCATTCATGGTCCTCATAAGTATAGGAAAACGCACATGTGGGGGGGGGGGGGGGGGTGACCGAAGTAAAGGGCCCATTGCTCATAACATGAGGCTGCTCACTTTCCGGTATGGTTTTACATTGCTCTAATGAATTTCTTCTTTAACAGGTCCTTTATAGTTCACTCACCACGTCCTTTTATTAAACCCAAATGGGGAGGGGTGTTCCTGTTATGTGTGTGTAAAAGTTAAACCAATAGTTTTCAATAAATGACTCGCAATATTTCATTTCCGGGGGAAATCCATGCGGTCTGGTGTCCTGATGCAGCCTTTCCCCAGCGTTCCGATCCGGGAAACTACAAGTGATGGTGAAATCACAAAGGCGTGTAATGAGATACGACACATTCCAATGGAAATATCTCATTCACTAATTGTTTGAACAAGATACCGTAGCGCTATAGTTAGCCCTTTGTTTTTATCAGTCTGTCCGGTTTTTTTTAATCAAAGCAAAGTGAAATGGAGTTGACTTTTCGAGTTTCCCTCTCCGAACTCTGCATGACTCAAGTCGACTCGAATTTTGTAATTTTCACCAAGCGTTCTAATATACAATACATGTATACCAGGGCGCTGATAAATACATGCTGTTTTATAAGTCTAGAAAGGATACACACAGACTAGTACCTATACCGACATCATTCAACTATTCTACAGACGTACATTACAAGCAATTTAGTAAATCTCTCATCCCGGTTTACTTCAGAACCACACATCTTCCTAGAAAAGATTTATTTCACATGGTGTTACCCGCAATCTCAGTCTTTCTTTCAGTAGGCCTAAATCTCAGTGATTCATACTCACCCTGACTTTTCTTTTTATACATCTTCTGCTGATTAGAACTAGGCAACTCAAACACTCTTCGTCTTTGGAGGTAAGAATTTCCAGACTGAGGCAATCGGGGGGAGGGACTACACAAAAGTTTTTACAAGTCAGAAGAGTCGCATCAGCATTTACAAAAGCAATGAGTCAATAAGCCAGTTCGGTATCTCGAAGGTCAAAGGTTATTCGGGATAAATTTGCTAACAATGTCACGTGATGTTAGGCGCTATTAAACGCCCATTCTGATTGAATTTAACAAGTGTGCGCTGTGTGCGACCACCTCGCGCGTTCATACTCGCGAGTTAGGTCAACAAGCTTTGAGTAATATCACAGTTACATCAACCATGGAGGTAGGAAAAGATCTTTTCCTACCTCCATGCATCAACCATGGAGAAATAAAAAGCATCAACGAAGTGTAACAGTTAAAATACAGTTTGTTGAAATCCTTGACCCAGACTCAGTCATCTTCAGGCAAGGACAATTCATGAGAGTCATGAGAGAGGCCCACCAACCTAGATTCCCGTAATTGTCTGTATATTTTCCAATACAACACCACTGTATGTCCTTGGGAGTTGCCACGGTGGTTGCTCCGACCATACTCCTGCCTGGAGTGTAGTCGGGGAACAAGTCGTACTACCGCTCGGAAAGCGATGGAAAACGGTAGTGAAGTATCACTTGTCCTGTTTTTTAGTCGAAGATAAATTGACCCTTGGCGTTAATTGCTTGGGATATTTATAAACACATGAGCGCTGGGAATTCTTCGCTTGGTTTATTTACATAACATGGCGGTATCTTTTGTTTGTACTTAAAATTGGCATGCCACCAAAGGCTCAAATCCGGTCAAAGGTTGACTCAACTAAAGGAAGTCCAGACAGACAAGCCATCTGATGACTGACCATCCAATACAATAACAGACCAACAGACTGGTCAACTTGACCAGCCGGCAAGCCAGGTACTATACCATGGTACTACCAGCCAACCTATGCGCCACGGCACTACACCAATAAATAATGTTGCCCCACACCCACCTTTACGTCAGGATTTCTGAAGTTTCCCAATTCCCAAGCAGACTTAATGCCACTTTGCCAAGGTTAGCGTTGTTGCCCCAAAACAGTGCAAGTGGAGGTACATAATTCCTCAAATTTCAATTTCCCCCAAATTAACTTGTTATCCTTTACCTGCCCGAGACTGGGGGGAGGGGGGGGGGGTCATCAAACCCCAAAGTGGAACTTTTGGCATATGGGCAACATTGTGAACACGGTGAAGTCCTTGAGCGTTGTACAAGTTGCATTTACCGTATTGAAGTGGAACATTCAGTAATACATGTACTTTAAGGGTAAATTTGTATAGGACTTTTTTTTTTGGGGGGGGGGTGTAATTTCTGAGCGGAACTCTTCCCCGAGTGGAACACCCACACTCAGCCAACGGGCATGGGGTCCCAAACTTCCAGTCACTTCCACTAAATAAAAAAAAAGAGGTTAATCTGTTACAAGCAATACCGTTATCGCAGAAAGGCAATAAACGTAAGACACTGGAGAATGTGAGAAATGTTCTTTTATTCATGATTTCATTGAGCTCCTCTGCACTTTAAAAGCGTTCTAGTTGTCCACCAATTTTCCACCATATCAAAACCTACACTTATTATGGCCTATTCCTCTAACTTTTGGCAGTTCCGCACAAGAAAAACATAGAAAAGGGCAGCAGCCGGCCGGCACCGCTTTCCCCCTTTCAAAATGGTTCTGTTGCACCTGCATGCCATCATATAAAAACCAACAGACATAACAGACAAAATAATCTATTTGAAGCAAGGTATGGGACGGAGGGTACCCACTCCCCCCTTTGTGTTGGTCATTGTGTTCGCGGAATCTCAGGAATTCCTTTCAGATACCAGGGGGGGATGTGTTAGGTAAGAATAGTCTGGAGTGTGTATATAGTATAGGGACAAGAGCAGGAGGGGGTACCCCTTGGTTCCATATCGTGCTGGGTATATAATAATCTGAAACAAAATAATTATGAACAAAAATGTACAAAAGCAAAATCAATTCAACATAAAATAAAA
The DNA here is from genome assembly GCA_037893225.1 of Hippasteria phrygiana. Lineage (NCBI taxonomy): Eukaryota > Metazoa > Echinodermata > Asteroidea > Valvatida > Goniasteridae > Hippasteria > Hippasteria phrygiana. The sequence goes on from JAZGUH010000234.1 coordinate 1,899,184, forward strand.
GTTCAAATTCCCCCACTGAGTGACACTGTATAATGGTTCACCCCAAACTATTAGGCTAGGCCAACATTTAGAGTGCACTAACGGTCAACTATATGCAGATCATCCCCTCTGTGTCAAGTCCATTGAGGGCACTACACACTATGCATCAGAGGCCCGATAAGGTCTGGACCATACATGTTTGTATGAAAGAAATTTATAACGCAGTTAATTAATGAGTAGACTTCATCATTTCACATAGGGCTGTTCATTTTCGAATAATTTAGTATTCGATTATTCGAACTGGGTTTGACCGAATATTCCAATATTCGATACTCGCCGATCAAGTTTTTCACAGGTTAGCTGCAAATGGATGTATCACGCCGGTAAAAAGTTGTGGCGATTGATATTATGGACTGCCCGATCGACATTTTTGCATGTGCCTGTTGTATCAAGATCATTACGGGTACGAAAAACGTTCTGATAACAAGAATCATGAAACGTGAAACTGCAGCCTGCATGTTTGCAGTAACTATTTTATAAGTGTCAAGGGTTTTACGGATGGGAACAATAAACCTCCCTCCACAAAAAGTTACCTTCGACAAAAATGCGGCATTTGACACTGCTAGGCGGAGTAACCTTTCTATTAAAATAGCATCCGAATTGTATCTATTTTTTCGAATATTCGAACCGGCAAAAAGGTATTCAAATATTCGGTTGACGATCGAATATTCGGTTGACGATCGAATATTCGGTTGACGATCGAATATTCGGTTGACGATCGAATATTCGGTTGACGATCGAATATTCGAATATTCTGTATATTCGGAACAGCCATATGACTGAAGAACTAATATTTTATTACATTTAATGACTGTTTACCTACATAACATTGTGTTGACCCACGTTTAATTCTGACACACTGATACATGTACGTACTAATTATACATGGGCAAGATTGTCTGATCAAGTTATCAGAAGTCACCAAGGTCAAGTTACTGCAATATACATTTGGTTTTTTTTTTCGGGGCGGGGGGGGGGGGGGGGGGGGGGGTGATTGGGATAGGGGAATCATTGATTTCTGAGAGGGTAGTGAGACAAATTTAGAATTTCAAATATTCAGTGCCTGAATAAGCCAGTTCGGTATCTCGAAGGTCAAAGGTTATTTGGGGTAAAATTGCTGACGTAATGTCACGGGATGTTACGCGCACGCCCATTCTGATTGAATTTAATATGTGCGCATTGTGCGACCACTTTGCGCTTCATATGCGCGCGTTAGGTCACGGGTCATTCGGGATAACTATGTCATTGTGCACATGCGCAGTTGAAATACCGAACTGGCTTATACCGTGATGCATGCTTGACTTGTAGTGCCCTACAGCAGGTTAGTCGTTTATATATAGACTTTGCTTTGGATACACCAACAACAATGAACTTATTTTTCAAGATATTGTCCTATTTACATGGCAATTTTTTACATGCAGATCTCCATACATTCCATCCTCTAGTCCAGTCCAAAAGTTACAAATACCAGATATTCTGATTTTGGCAGAGTCCTTTTGGCCATGATAATGAAAGTATTAGAATACCGTCCGGAGAATTTTGCAAACACATGAGACTTTTTTTTGTATTATTCATTATTTCTAAAAATGGCTCAGAATCTTGAATATATATAAAACCAAGGACAGTATACTGAAAATGAAAATAAAGTTAAATAAATAATCTTCCAACTTAGTTTTTTAATTTGGTGTTTATTTGTCATTTCAATTCTCTCTCCTGAGGACGGACAGAGCACACTGTCCGAAACGTCGAGTTACACACTCACCCCGGTTCTTTTCAGAACCACACTTCTTCCTAGAAGAGATTTATTTCACATGGTGTTACCCGCAATCCCAGTCTCTCTCATTTCAATTCAACTTTCAAAAGTCTACAACTTTTACGATGAAACGAGCACGCTGATTGGCTGGTTTCCTACATTTGACGTGTTATCAACCAATCCCATCCTCTGATACAAACAGACACCTGAAGCAGGGCGAGACTTCGGCAATATTCAGAATTAAATGTTCGGGATTTATTGGAAGGCGTACAGAACTGCATTTAAAATAGGTTTTACGAAAAATGGCAGGCATACTGATTCTTTTTTTAAATAATGACATTTTTTCAGAATAATGATTTTTTTTTGCGGGGGCTATTTATGCGGGCGGTGGACGGTATTCTAATGTCTTCATTCTCATGGCCTTTCGGCTAAAACTTCCTTCCAGGCTGTTTGAAATCATTACTAACTTTTACCCACACTTTTCTCAGGAAAAACCGAGTACATATATATATATATATTTGTAAATTCAGTCACTGATTTTAAAATCAATTTTGATTTTAAAATCAATAAATCCACAATGCCGTACAGCCAGAGATCATGTCCAAACTTCACAATACAACCTGGTACCCCGGTAAGTGGCAATATGGGGGCGTTCACTCAATGACGATATGACTTTTCAAGGGAATTTTTTGGACATATCTTTGTGACTTGTATAAATATTGTAACAAACTCTCGTGGTTTGTTTGAAGATGGAAAAAAATCTAATTAATTTAATGTTGTGCACTAAAGGCTCAACCATTTATTTTGAGAAATTTGTCAGAAGTTTTGAATGATTTGATATCCCGATATTTCAGTCACTGCAACTGCTGGAAACTACCAGAGCCTGGGGCCGTTCACTCCTTCCTACCTACGTCTTGTGACCGTTACCAGTGGGTTCACGTCATCTAGATTTCTCCTTGTTCAGCGCAGCAATGAAGTCCTCCAGTTTCTCTTGTATCTTCCTCACCCTCTCTGCAGCAGAAGGAAAAACAACAAAACATTTAAATTATTTTAACTGCGCCAATTTTCAACCCGATAGGAAGCCCTCTGTTCAATAATCTTACCTGGTTTCCACGCCATTCTCGGGCTATGCAAGTTGTCCCGATTAGGAATTCAAAGGACATATTGAAGCATTGGAATCACAACTCCAACGATTCCCAACTTTTCTTAGGTTTCGATTTAATTGAGAAGAGCTATGTCACATATAAAAACAGATACTTGTCAAGATCCCCATCTTTGACGCCAGTTTTTATGTTAAAAAGAATGCATTTTTTTTGCCTTTCTTTCAGCAAGTCAATCCCAGTTTCGTGAAGAGGAGCGTACTGGAAGAAAGTCATGTTTTAGTAATTAGCTGGCTAGTCAGGTAGTGTACATGAGTACCAAGTATGCCGTGGGGAATTAAGTTGCCAGTAGAGCAGCGCAGCCGGGGACGATGTCGGCGTGGCTAGCTATAGCTAGTCACAGTAGGATCGTGAATAGTCGGTGATGTATAATTTGCAGACGAGAACTTCTAACCTGCCGGGAGGTAGCGCAGCATAACACACCATGGGCAGCGATCCCGTAACTACATGTATTTCCTCCTCCCACAAAAGAAGTCTGCATACAATGGATGACAGTTTACATACGGACACAGTCCAACGCTGATTTCAAAAGAGTAATATGAAAGCACAAGGTCAATTGGTGTTCATGCAAGGGGGGATTCAAGCTTTGCTTTTGTGCTGTGGGCATGAAGTTATGACAGCCGATTGTCAAAATCAGTAGGAAATATCTGGGTGTGATGAATAGCTGAAAACAAACAACTGAAAAGAAAAAAAATCTGCAACCATTTTGTGACCTCCAAGGTTAACATTAATTCCCCTGGATAAAGGAAAGAGTGAATTTGTAAAGACCTAAAAACTTTAATGTCACCAATCTAACCTTCACAGATTTATGGTCGTCACGTTTCAAATTTGAAGAAAATGAATTTACATAATTCTTTTCAATTTAGCAGTATGGGCCTCAACTGAATGAAAATGTATTAGGTTGGCTTCAATAGAGGGTAGGGCTCTTCATTTTCGAATAATTTAGTATTCGATTATTCGAAACTGGGTTTGACTGAATATTCGATACTCGCTGATCAAGTTTTTCACGTCAGCTGCAACTGTATGCTGCCGCTGGTCAATATTATCGACCGCCCGATCGACACTTTTGCACGCGCCTGTTGTATCAAGATCATTACGGATACGTATAACATTCTGATAACAAGAAACCAAACTCCAGCTAGTGTTTTTGCAGTAATTATTTTGTAAGTGTCAAGGGTTTTACTGATCAACAAAAATGTGGTCTTTTACTTTCTATAGCACTGAGCCTCATATAAATACCCAGAAGTCAATTTGGGATTAATCAATAACGGCTCATGATCGGCCAAGCCGCATGATGCTGGGAGGGTCTTCCACCCATCAGTCAGACCACTCTCCGATCAATTCCCTCTTAAAAGCCTTCCCATTCAACTTGCAGCTACAGTATCTCCAAGCCTATGAAATTGCCTCAGACAAAAAAATCTACAGAAAATGAAAAGAACTGATTAATGCAAAGCTCCACTGGAGCCTTTTCGGAGGTGCATCTTACCACGGTCTCTGATCTAACTGGGTTGTCTTTTCTGAGTGGGGATGACGGGAAAAAAAGCAACGCAACATTTGTTGGGTTTCTGGGATTTATTCCCTCCTATTTTGAATGGAGAGCATTTGGGGAAGGTACCCCCAGTGCTCATCAATTCTTTTGTGCTTCAGTAACCAAACTATTTTCATTGCTGATTGAAAAAGCTGACACTCGCGGCAATGGCTAGGGTGAAAACTTGACAAGCATACTGATTGTTGAATGCCAACTGGATGGAATCATGGCTTTTGCCGTTTGCTGCTGATTTTTCAGGTCAAATTTCACCAATTCTATCATGAGCCAATCACAATGATCGACAGCACTAAGCCCTCCAAAAGCCCACGTTTCTTAACTTGTCCCTATTTACTGACAAAACAAACCTCAGACACAGCTACAGCACAGTCGCAGACCAATTCTCTTTCCCAGGACTAAACCCTCAATTTAATTCCTTGAGAAAATACTGGTCAAATACAGCCCACTGTAGCAATTAGCACGCAGAATTAACCCCGTCCATTAAGAAACCTACCCTGAGGTAACCCCGTTGACTTTCACCTCCCAACTTTACCCTTACATGTTTTAACAGTGGTTTGTTCCTGTAACTTTTTTTTCTGTACGTGTTGTGAGATTCTATTTTTCTTCTGTGTCAATTTGTTTTTCCTTCACTGAGATTTCTGTCTATCCTCTGTCAATCTTGCCCTGACAATGAAAGATGGGGGTGAAGTTTATGTATGGGACATTGAATGGGTACAACTTTCTCCTAGCTCTGTTAAAATATCCCAAGGCGGACAAACACCCGTCCGACACAGATGTTGACTCCTGACTGACAAACACTTATTGCTGTTGGTCTGAGTGTTCTGCCTTTTCGTCTTCTATGCTGATGTTGGCATAAAACGAAAATTCCAGGCATTTTCAACATTCTGACTGGCTGTTTATTTTTGCGTGAATGTTGTTGGTGAAATGTCAGTTTTTGCTGATTCGTTAAAACTTTTAGAAAGGAAGAAAGTATCGGCAATTTTTTTGTTTAAAGTCACGTAATCAATTGGCAACTCATTAATCAGCATTCACACCCATATGTATATAAAGACACTATCTTGCCAGGGACTTTTGTAAAAAGTCCAGTGCGGACACTACGGGGGCATTCACGCCAAAAAAAATCAAATTTCAATCCGGGTTGAGATTTTCAACCCTGGTCCTGAACCAGGGTTGATTTTGATGGGTTAAATAAATAGCTAGAGTGCACTACCCGGGTTGGCACCGGGTTGAAATTTACCAGTGGGAAAAGGGTTAAACACACGTCAGGGTTTGATCCGGGTCCAACCCCGTGATTTTGGACAGTGTGAAAATGCCTTTAGAGTCAGGATCTTTGAAATTTGCCTTTCTTCAAAACCCTGGGCCCGTACCCTAAGCTAATGCACTCACTGCCTTTGCACTATAAAATCTGGTGGTAGAAATGATCACAAAAGAAGTTCCACTTTAGGATCAACCCCAATGACTGATCATTTTAGAAAACTTGAATCTGAAGATATCTTTTTGTGACACTATGCTATCAGGGATGGGAAGGGGGGGGGGGTCAAGTTGGAGTTGAGCGCCCACTAATAATGCACAAACCATATAAAAAGCTGGCTCCAGATTAACCTTCTGAGTACCTCTGCATTGTTCCCTGAATCAACTTTCAAAGATTTCCGACTTGGCTTCTGGGAAAGGAAATGCTAAGTGATTTCACACAAAAGAGGATTGGGTATGTGTACACATTGGATCTTGTCCAAAATGCAATTGCCTAAATTACAATCCCCTGCATGCTTTTAGCACAGACAGGACACTTTATATGTTATTTTTGGCCAATCCTTTGGACAATAGTTGACAGAAAGTAGAACAAAGGTAGCTAAAGCAAGGGGGGGGGGGGGGTTAAGAAGCAGTGGCATTCTTGACACTTTCCAGGCAAATATTTGGCAACATTTTAACTCTGGATAGACTGCAAACTTTCATGCCCTCCCTGGGGTAAATAAATACAATGTTTTAAAAGGGTCTGTGGCTTGTTTGCAGTAGTTAAACAGTCTGAAGGTTTTGTACATCTTAAGCCGCGTTCGCATTGGACTAACCATTGTCAAAAGTTACCGTGCGAGATTGTTAACATTCCACTGTGGTTATTCTTCCGTCCGTCCGCACTTGGATTACACACCTGGCGGAAAGTCCTTAGAAACGTAAACTTTGCAGTGGTCAAGCACGGAAAGCACATGATCAAAATGTACGTTTTACATTACAGTGGCTGTCCGCACTGGACTTTTCAGCTATGTAAAACTGCCATGTAACTCTTCCGCTAGGAAGTTGGCCCTGTAAAAGTTCCCACTGTGGAGGGATAAACGGACAACCGGCGATCGACACTTGACAATTTGAAAAGTTTACCGGCTGTCCGCACTGGACTTAATTTGGACAAGTTGACAACAGTCTCCGTACATTTTACCAAAAAAAGTCCAATGCGGACACGGCTCAAGTCTCCACTCGATAGTTAAGATACAGGAAATTACATACAAGTAAGCCACACCCACACCCACTATCTTGCCAGGGACTTTTATAAAAAGTCCAGTGCGGACACAGCTTAAAGGGTGGCTGCAATGCAATTTTTATTGTGTATATCGATGAAATACAGTTTTTGAAACACAACTGTGTGTTGTTTGTATTTTTTTTATTTCGCGTAAGCATTTGAAAAAATATTTTTTTAAAGCGGGAGGGGGTCAGCCCCGCCCATCAAGTGGTAACGCCGATGTGACGTCATCCCGGGAACCGAGCGTGCGTTGCATTGACATGCACGTGTGTTTTCGCTGTCGCGGAAAGCTTTCAGTGTTTTGCGAATGTTTTTCGTCGATAATACCGTGTCGTTGTGTTGCTGCTGGATTCAGCAACACCACTAAGGATGGTGTCCGTCTTCACCTCTTTCCAGTAGAACTGAAATACCGTCGTATTTAGACTCGGAGAGTGCTATTTAGCCTAGCAATCGTTGTTTTCAAGTCTTTCACGCGTTCCGCATCGGGAGTCCGATTCGGAGTCTTCAGTAGTTTCGCTGTTACTCTCACCTTCTGGCTCATACATGTACGGAAGAGCTCCAAGATCCTCCTCTTCCTCGCCCCAATAATGTTCCGAAGAAGTGTCTGAATCAACAAGTCTAAAATCGACACTTGATTGTCAGATTCAGATCCAAAAGATTCTGTTTGAAGATTTTAACGTGACAAGAAATGTTTCCCTGGTCCCTTCATCCAAAGCTATTTAATCGCGCGTGGCTGGTCCCCCAACAACGGCATACATCCACACGTACACAAACGTACACAAACGTACACTGATCAAACTGCTCTTGCTGAGTTTCTGTGTTCCCGAGATGACGTCACGCATTTAGGGGCGCGGAAACAATAGAGAAAGGGGGGCACTTTATTCCGGGAAAATTAAACACCAAAAATGGGCAGAAACACAGAAAACACATTTTAATCACATTTCTTATATTGTAAAAGAGTTATACATCACAAAATTTAATTGTTGGTACAATTTCATTGCAGCCACCCTTTAACACTACGGGGGCATTCATGCCAAAAACAAATATTAAATTTTAATCCAGGTTGAGATTTTCAACCCTGGTCCTGGACCAGGGTTGATTTTGATGGGTTAAATAAGTAGCTAGAATGCACTACCCGGGTTGGCACCGGGTTGAAATTTACTAGTGGGAAAAGGGTTAAACACACGTCAGGGTTTGATCCGGGTCCAACCCCGTGATTTTGGACAGTGTGAAAATGCCTTTAGAGTCAGGATCTTTGAAATTTGCCTTTCTTCAAAACCCTGGGCCCGTACCCTAAGCTAATGCACTCACTGCCTTTGCACTATAAAATCTGGTGGTAGAAATGATAACACAAGAAGCTCCACTTTAGGATCAACCCCAATGACTGATCATTTTAGAAAACTTGAATCTGAAGATATCTTTTTGTGACACTATGCTATCAGGGATGGGAAGGGGGGGGGGGGTCAAGTTGGAGTTGAGCGCCCACTAATAATGCACAAACCATATAAAAAGCTGGCTCCAGATTAACCTTCTGAGTACCTCTGCATTGTTCCTTGAATCAACTTTCAAAGATTTCTGACTTGGCTTCTGGGAAAGGAAATGCTAAGTGATTTCACACAAAAGAGGATTGGGTATGTGTACACATTGGATCTTGTCCAAAATGCAATTGCCTAAATTACAATCCCCTGCATACTTTTAGCACAGACAGGACACTTTATATGTTATTTTTGACCAATCCTTTGGACAATAGTTGACAGAAAGTAGAACAAAGGTAGCTAAAGCAAGGGGGGGGGGGGGGTTAAGAAGCAGTGGCATTCTTGACACTTTCCAGGCAAATATTTGGCAACATTTTAACTCTGGATAGACTGCAAACTTTCATGCCCTCCCTGGGGTAAATAAATACAATGTTTTAAAAGGGTCTGTGGCTTGTTTGCAGTAGTTAAACAGTCTGAAGGTTTTGTACATCTTAAGCCGCGTTCGCATTGGACTAACCATTGTCAAAAGTTACCGTGCGAGATTGTTAACATTCCACTGTGGTTATTCTTCCGTCCGTCCGCACTTGGATTACACACCTGGCGGAAAGTCCTTAGAAACGTAAACTTTGCAGTGGTCAAGCACGGAAAGCACATGATCAAAATGTACGTTTTACATTACAGTGGCTGTCCGCACTGGACTTTTCAGCTATGTAAAACTGCCATGTAACTCTTCCGCTAGGAAGTTGGCCCTGTAAAAGTTCCCACTGTGGAGGGATAAACGGACAACCGGCGATCGACACTTGACAATTTGAAAAGTTTACCGGCTGTCCGCACTGGACTTAATTTGGACAAGTTGACAACAGTCTCCGTACATTTTACCAAAAAAAGTCCAATGCGGACACGGCTCAAGTCTCCACTCGATAGTTAAGATACAGGAAATTACATACAAGTAAGCCACACCCACACCCACTATCTTGCCAGGGACTTTTATAAAAAGTCCAGTGCGGACACAGCTTAAAGGGTGGCTGCAATGCAATTTTTATTGTGTATATTGATGAAATACAGTTTTTGAAACACAACTGTGTGTTGTTTGTATTTTTTTTATTTCGCGTAAGCATTTGAAAAAATATTTTTTTAAAGCGGGAGGGGGTCAGCCCCGCCCATCAAGTGGTAACGCCGATGTGACGTCATCCCGGGAACCGAGCGTGCGTTGCATTGACATGCACGTGTGTTTTCGCTGTCGCGGAAAGCTTTCAGTGTTTTGCGAATGTTTTTCGTCGATAATACCGTGTCGTTGTGTTGCTGCTGGATTCAGCAACACCACTAAGGATGGTGTCCGTCTTCACCTCTTTCCAGTAGAACTGAAATACCGTCGTATTTGGACTCGGAGAGTGCTATTTAGCCTAGCAATCGTTGTTTTCAAGTCTTTCACGCGTTCCGCATCGGGAGTCCGATTCGGAGTCTTCAGTAGTTTCGCTGTTACTCTCACCTTCTGGCTCATACATGTACGGAAGAGCTCCAAGATCCTCCTCTTCCTCGCCCCAATAATGTTCCGAAGAAGTGTCTGAATCAACAAGTCTAAAATCGACACTTGATTGTCAGATTCAGATCCAAAAGATTCTGTTTGAAGATTTTAACGTGACAAGAAATGTTTCCCTGGTCCCTTCATCCAAAGCTATTTAATCGCGCGTGGCTGGTCCCCCAACAACGGCATACATCCACACGTACACAAACGTACACAAACGTACACTGATCAAACTGCTCTTGCTGAGTTTCTGTGTTCCCGAGATGACGTCACGCATTTAGGGGCGCGGAAACAATAGAGAAAGGGGGGCACTTTATTCCGGGAAAATTAAACACCAAAAATGGGCAGAAACACAGAAAACACATTTTAATCACATTTCTTATATTGTAAAAGAGTTATACATCACAAAATTTAATTGTTGGTACAATTTCATTGCAGCCACCCTTTAACACTACGGGGGCATTCATGCCAAAAACAAATATTAAATTTTAATCCAGGTTGAGATTTTCAACCCTGGTCCTGGACCAGGGTTGATTTTGATGGGTTAAATAAGTAGCTAGAATGCACTACCCGAGTTGGCACCGGGTTGAAATTTACCAGTGGGAAAAGGGTTAAACACACGTCAGGGTTTGATCCGGGTCCAACCCCGTGATTTTGGACAGTGTGAAAATGCCTTTAGAGTCAGGATCTTTGAAATTTGCCTTTCTTCAAAACCCTGGGCCCGTACCCTAAGCTAATGCACTCACTGCCTTTGCACTATAAAATCTGGTGGTAGAAATGATCACACAAGAAGCTCCACTTTAGGATCAACCCCAATGACTGATCATTTTAGAAAACTTGAATCTGAAGATATCTTTTTGTGACACTATGCTATCAGGGATGGGAAGGGGGGGGGGGGTCAAGTTGGAGTTGAGCGCCCACTAATAATGCACAAACCATATAAAAAGCTGGCTCCAGATTAACCTTCTGAGTACCTCTGCATTGTTCCTTGAATCAACTTTCAAAGATTTCTGACTTGGCTTCTGGGAAAGGAAATGCTAAGTGATTTCACACAAAAGAGGATTGGGTATGTGTACACATTGGATCTTGTCCAAAATGCAATTGCCTAAATTACAATCCCCTGCATACTTTTAGCACAGACAGGACACTTTATATGTTATTTTTGACCAATCCTTTGGACAATAGTTGACAGAAAGTAGAACAAAGGTAGCTAAAGCAAGGGGGGGGGGGGGGTTAAGAAGCAGTGGCATTCTTGACACTTTCCAGGCAAATATTTGGCAACATTTTAACTCTGGATAGACTGCAAACTTTCATGCCCTCCCTGGGGTAAATAAATACAATGTTTTAAAAGGGTCTGTGGCTTGTTTGCAGTAGTTAAACAGTCTGAAGGTTTTGTACATCTTAAGCCGCATTCGCATTGGACTAACCATTGTCAAAAGTTACCGTGCGAGATTGTTAACATTCCACTGTGGTTATTCTTCCGTCCGTCCGCACTTGGATTACACACCTGGCGGAAAGTCCTTAGAAACGTAAACTTTGCAGTGGTCAAGCACGGAAAGCACATGATCAAAATGTACGTTTTACATTACAGTGGCTGTCCGCACTGGACTTTTCAGCTATGTAAAACTGCCATGTAACTCTTCCGCTAGGAAGTTGGCCCTGTAAAAGTTCCCACTGTGGAGGGATAAACGGACAACCGGCGATCGACACTTGACAATTTGAAAAGTTTACCGGCTGTCCGCACTGGACTTAATTTGGACAAGTTGACAACAGTCTCCGTACATTTTACCAAAAAAAGTCCAATGCGGACACGGCTCAAGTCTCCACTCGATAGTTAAGATACAGGAAATTACATACAAGTAAGCCACACCCACACCCACTATCTTGCCAGGGACTTTTATAAAAAGTCCAGTGCGGACACAGCTTAAAGGGTGGCTGCAATGCAATTTTTATTGTGTATATCGATGAAATACAGTTTTTGAAACACAACTGTGTGTTGTTTGTATTTTTTTTATTTCGCGTAAGCATTTGAAAAAATATTTTTTTAAAGCGGGAGGGGGTCAGCCCCGCCCATCAAGTGGTAACGCCGATGTGACGTCATCCCGGGAACCGAGCGTGCGTTGCATTGACATGCACGTGTGTTTTCGCTGTCGCGGAAAGCTTTCAGTGTTTTGCGAATGTTTTTCGTCGATAATACCGTGTCGTTGTGTTGCTGCTGGATTCAGCAACACCACTAAGGATGGTGTCCGTCTTCACCTCTTTCCAGTAGAACTGAAATACCGTCGTATTTGGACTCGGAGAGTGCTATTTAGCCTAGCAATCGTTGTTTTCAAGTCTTTCACGCGTTCCGCATCGGGAGTCCGATTCGGAGTCTTCAGTAGTTTCGCTGTTACTCTCACCTTCTGGCTCATACATGTACGGAAGAGCTCCAAGATCCTCCTCTTCCTCGCCCCAATAATGTTCCGAAGAAGTGTCTGAATCAACAAGTCTAAAATCGACACTTGATTGTCAGATTCAGATCCAAAAGATTCTGTTTGAAGATTTTAACGTGACAAGAAATGTTTCCCTGGTCCCTTCATCCAAAGCTATTTAATCGCGCGTGGCTGGTCCCCCAACAACGGCATACATCCACACGTACACAAACGTACACAAACGTACACTGATCAAACTGCTCTTGCTGAGTTTCTGTGTTCCCGAGATGACGTCACGCATTTAGGGGCGCGGAAACAATAGAGAAAGGGGGGCACTTTATTCCGGGAAAATTAAACACCAAAAATGGGCAGAAACACAGAAAACACATTTTAATCACATTTCTTATATTGTAAAAGAGTTATACATCACACAATTTAATTGTTGGTACAATTTCATTGCAGCCACCCTTTAACACTACGGGGGCATTCATGCCAAAAACAAATATTAAATTTTAATCCAGGTTGAGATTTTCAACCCCGGTCCTGGACCAGGGTTGATTTTGATGGGTTAAATAAGTAGCTAGAATGCACTACCCGGGTTGGCACCGGGTTGAAATTTACTAGTGGGAAAAGGGTTAAACACACGTCAGGGTTTGATCCGGGTCCAACCCCGTGATTTTGGACAGTGTGAAAATGCCTTTAGAGTCAGGATCTTTGAAATTTGCCTTTCTTCAAAACCCTGGGCCCGTACCCTAAGCTAATGCACTCACTGCCTTTGCACTATAAAATCTGGTGGTAGAAATGATCACACAAGAAGCTCCACTTTAGGATCAACCCCAATGACTGATCATTTTAGAAAAGTTGAATCTGAAGATATCTTTTTGTGACACTATGCTATCAGGGATGGGAAGGGGGGGGGTGGGGGTCAAGTTGGAGTTGAGCGCCCACTAATAATGCACAAACCATATAAAAAGCTGGCTCCAGATTAACCTTCTGAGTACCTCTGCATTGTTCCTTGAATCAACTTTCAAAGATTTCTGACTTGGCTTCTGGGAAAGGAAATGCTAAGTGATTTCACACAAAAGAGGATTGGGTATGTGTACACATTGGATCTTGTCCAAAATGCAATTGCCTAAATTACAATCCCCTGCATACTTTTAGCACAGACAGGACACTTTATATGTTATTTTTGACCAATCCTTTGGACAATAGTTGACAGAAAGTAGAACAAAGGTAGCTAAAGCAAGGGGGGGGGGGGGGGGGTTAAGAAGCAGTGGCATTCTTGACACTTTCCAGGCAAATATTTGGCAACATTTTAACTCTTGATAGACTGCAAACTTTCATGCCCTCCCTGGGGTAAATAAATACAATGTTTTAAAAGGGTCTGTGGCTTGTTTGCAGTAGTTAAACAGTCTGAAGGTTTTGTACATCTTAAGCCGCGTTCGCATTGGACTAACCATTGTCAAAAGTTACCGTGCGAGATTATTAACATTCCACTGTGGTTATTCTTCCGTCCGTCCGCACTTGGATTACACACCTGGCGGAAAGTCCTTGGAAACATAAACTTTGCAGTGGTCAAGCATGGAAAGCACATGATCAAAATGTACGTTTTACATTACAGTGGACTTTTCAGCGATGTAAAACTGCCACGTAACTCTTCCGCTACACGGTTGGCCCTGTAAAAGTTCCCGCTGCGGAGGGATAAACAGACAACCGACGATCGACACTTGACAATTTGGACAGTTTACTGGCTGTCTGCACTGGACTTAGTTTGGACAAGTTGACAACAGTCTCCGTATGTTTTACCAAAAAAGTCCAATGCGGACACGGCTTAAGTCTCCACTCGATAGTTAAGATACAGGAAATTACATACAAGTAAGCCCCCCCCCCCCCCCCACCTTCATACTCGACACCACAAGCTCACCATGCACGTGTACGGTTACCTGGACTTACAAATGGCCAACACTCAGGCTGACCTTAAGAGACAGGGTCAGTTCAGGTAAAGGTTTACCAGCAGCCAACGGGATGCAATCCCTTCAACATATGGTGAACACTTGAAAATGCTGTGAACAAGGTTAGGTTTTGGTCACAGAGAAAGTGACTGAACGGCCCTGCATGCAAGTCACTTGGGGAGCGGAAGTGCTGGCAATAGGGCAAACTGTTTTCAATTACAAAAACAAACAAACAACACGCAGGTACTTCCACACTAATCAGAAATTAGAATTTAAGACCCAAAATTGAGAAGACAATTTCGCCTTTTTGAAGAGAATGCTAGGGCTGTATGACGAGGCAACAAACATTGTTTTTGCAACCTGTGGAGCCATCAAAAGGATCTATAGGCAAAATAACTTGGGACAGGGAGTTTTTTGTTTGCTTGCAAAATCTTTAAAATGATCCCCCAACACTTCCGGAATTTGTTGGTGGTAAACTTTAATCGAAAGTTTTGGCTGCGTCTGATGTTATTTCAGTTGATGCAACATAGATCTCAATGGGTACATACAAATAATGTACAAGGGCATTTATAATTTAAAGCAGAGTTCCTTGACTTGTGAATTATAGTGACATGGACTCAAGTCCCGCTTTCCATGATTTGGACTTTATTTGTAGACAAAATACTCGAAATACTCGAACATTTCAGCAATGGCCCCAAGCCAGTCAAGCCAGCAAGCCGGTGATCACTCGGCAAACTCTTCAAGAATGTATTGATTCAAAAGGCATAAACAAACACATAGTAATAATAATAATACAGGTTCTTATATAGCGC
The DNA here is from genome assembly GCA_037893225.1 of Hippasteria phrygiana. Classification (NCBI taxonomy): domain Eukaryota; kingdom Metazoa; phylum Echinodermata; class Asteroidea; order Valvatida; family Goniasteridae; genus Hippasteria; species Hippasteria phrygiana. The sequence continues at coordinate 1,914,366 of JAZGUH010000234.1, forward strand.
TTTTAGCAAGATCAAAGTGCTTTACAAATATTATTACCCCTGGTCATCGGGCACATTAATCATTCCTGAAACCTTCTCAACTCCCTGGGGAGTATACAGCCCCAGCTGCTATTTTAAGCGCACACGGGCTAATCAAACACATACCCATCACTGCCCTCACAGGTACCCATTTACTCCTGGGTGGAGAGAAGCAACTTGTTACAAAGTGCCTTGCTCAAGGACACAAGCACTATGACCCCAGCTGGTCTCGAACCCACAATCTGCAGTATAACCCAGATCTTGAGTTCAATACACTAAGCCACAGCACTTCATAGTATAAGAACTCACCATACAGCAAGCCCACAATAGGGATAACATCAAACTGGCAATTACTGTCCCCAAGAGGGCACTACACACACTTAACAAAGTACTTTTGAAGCCCTGCAATAGGAGCTGCACATGCAGTACACAATATTGAGGCAACACAGATGTGGCACGTACATAATACATGTACATATCGGGCCTACATGTACATGTACGTTAGCTAGTTTTAAAAACTACAAGTACAGGTCCATGTAGTACCCCCTGAACAAAGATGACTGGCAACACTGTTGCAGCACTCCAGACATCACAGGTTCACATCCCCCTCTTACTCGCTCTGGTCAATTCTCTCTGTTCACTTTTGCCCCCCCCCCCCAAAAAAAAAGATTTACATGTACAAACTAGTTGGGAGTGCGTAGGTACAGAATGCAACTACTGGTAGGGAGTCCACCGTTTTGGACCGTATATCTGAACCCATGCAAAATTAGGGGTCTTCAAACAATAATTAGTATTTTGAGTGGTGCAAAACACAAAAATGTGAAGTATTATATGGACAAAAGGTTTATCTTATTCAGCTACTTAATTCACAAACTTGGAGGTGAGAAAGTTGCTTCATAAGTTGCCATTGTTATAAGATACTATAATTTTTGAAATAATATCGAAACATTTTTCGCAATAAAATCTGAACCAAAGAAAACGCCTCAAAACGCATTTATGTGTAGACCTTCGTTAACACAATGCTATCGATAATAATGTCAGCACGTTAGGCGCACAGGATCGCCCCTTTTACAGATACCGGCACCCAGAAATTACACATTTAAAGTGACATAACTCTGAAATGCAAGTACCTATGCAATTCCATTTATTGATATCAAATTTGTGACAAATACATGCCTATGTAGCTAAAAAAATATCCTAAAACACTGGACTCCCTACTACTGGTTTTACCACATGTGGCTGTTCTGCAAATTTCTCTCCCTCCCCAAGTTATCTCTGTGTTTGTGAAGGGATTAACTCAAACCTGTTTCCCTAAACCCAAACCCCTTGGCTCATAAATCCAAGAAATGCAATATTCATGACTTCCCATGCCTGTTCTAACTAATTACCACCTGTGCAGTCAACTGATCCTGTAATCTGAAGAATTATCATGGTTCCATTAGGTGACATCCAAATACTGGGAACTTCTCAATTTAACTGCTAGTACCGGTTTCACACTACACTGAACTTACCCGGGTAATTTATTACCCGGGTAGTTGTAATTACCCGGGTAGAAACTAACCCGGAGAATCGGTTTCACACTACAAAATTAACCCTGCAATTCTGCTTACCCGCTTCAGCGCGCACCCGGGTAACTTGTAGCCGCATTCACACTATGCGAATGGTAACCCGGAGAATGTGCATTGCTTGATCTCTGCCCTAGCCATTGTTTCGTCGGCGTGAAAGAGCGAAGTGAGAGCGGCGCGAGAGCATGCAATGCAAATTCAAAAAAATCAGATCAGCATTGGTACATGTAGCGTGCACGCGTCATCCTTTAGACTTAAAGACAAGTCGTTTAGACAGTCGTGTTTTGTCTGCAGGCGCCGCATTTACCAGCGCGGTACGCAATAATATGCCCGCCTTTCGTGAAGTTCCGACAGGTCTTCTTTCCTGCATACCAGTCAGTAATTGGACAGTCGACACACACGCATCTTGGGGCCAAGGTTGCACGAACGTTCCCACATGTTATTATACCGCTCGCTACACGTAACCCCTGCAAAGTGCGAAATAAGTATTATAATACGCGGGGTGGTGCAGTCGGACTAATGCCGACTAATTACCGACTTGATTTCAAGTCTAGTCATCCTTCAACTGTGCGGTCTAGACTGGTGCCTTGCATTAAGTGTATGTAAAATGTACTTATTAAGACGAGGCATCATCTACGGAAGACTGGTGCCTTTCATTAAGTATACGTAAAAATAAACTTAAGGCGAAGTACCAGCCACGGAGGCCGTACTAATAAATTACGTCACCTTCGCAAAGTTGGCCGATAAAACACGACAAAGCGCACGCACCCACCCACGTACCTACCCGGGTAGAAGAAAACCCGGCGAGCATTCACACTACTGATGGTAACCCGGAGAATCGTCTCAAGGTCGTCGTTAACCCCGAGATTGGTGGGTTAACCCACCTCGCGAGCAGGGTTAGAAATTACCCGGGTAAGTGGCGTTTTTGGGCAGTTAACCCGGAGAATTTCTAACCCGGCGAATTGTAGTGTGAATGCTCCACATTACCCGGGTAATTGCCGGGTTAAATTTTTCGTTAACCCGGCAATTACCCGGGTAAGAGCATAGTGTGAAACCGGCATAGGTTTCCCAGAAACAGCATGGCTAATCAGCAAACTATGATTTACTGGAAAAAAATAAAAAGCCTGATTAGCGATTTCAGTTTATTTTTAAACAACTCCAGAGGTCATTATGGCAAAGGTGACAAAATATTGTACTAAAATTTCATTGCAAGGTCTGTTGAATAAATTCTGCACAGGATACATACATAGCCATGTCCACATTGGACTTTTTTTTTGTAAAACGTACGGAGACTGTTGTCAACTTGAACAAATTAAGTCCAGTGCGGACAGCCGGTAAACTTTCCAAATTGTTAAGTGTCGATCGTCGGTTGTCAGTTTATCCCTCCATAGTGGGAACTTTTACAGGGCCAACGGTGTAGCGGAGGAGTTACGTGGCAGTTTTACGTCGATGAAAAGTCCAACCACTGTGTACAAAGTGCATTTCGAGAGGACTTGCCGTTGCAAAGTTTACGTGGCCAAGGAGTTTCCGCGAGCCGTACAATCAAAATGTGGATGCAACGAAGAATAACCACAATGGAATGTTAACAATCACGCACAGTAAATTTTGATAATAGTTTGTCCAATGTGAACGCGGCTTATAACATACATGTACTTAAGTTATCTAGACACTGCCTTAGAACAACTACAAAAAGCACACAGTTTCCTAAACATTTATTGTGGATGAAAAGATCTTGTACAGTGGAAGAGCAATTGTGGATTGGGGGGGGGGGGGGGGGGGGGTAGGGGCAGACAGGCATATGGCCCCCAGCAAAAATTAACTCCCAAAGGTTAATGCTGTGTTTTCTTTTAAAAGCCACGTTCACATTGTACCTATTGTCAAAAGTTACCGTGCGTAATTGTGAACATTCCACTGTGGTTATTCTTCCGTGCGTCCGCACTTGGATTACACGGCTCGCGGAAAGTCCTTGGCCACGTAAACTTTGCAGTGGTCAAGCACAGAGAGTACATAATCAAAATGGACGTTTTACATTACAGTGGCTGTCCGCATTGGACTTTCCAATGACGTAAAACTGCCAAGTAACTCTTCCGTTACACCGCTGGCAGTGTAAACGTTGCCGCTGTGGAGGGATAAACGGACAACCGACGATCGACACTTGACAATTTACCGGCTGTCTGCACTGGACTTATTGGTCAAGTTGACAGCATCTCTGTACATTTTACAAAAAAGTCCAATGCGGACACGGCTAAAGTGTAACATATTATGGTTATTTTATTGACTGCAAACAAAAATTTCCAGGATTTTAGGTCACTGTATCCCTTTAAGATTTCTTGAAGTTCATAATATGGGTGGTCACTTTAAATCAAATTTAAATGTCTGGGAGACTGACAAATTGAAAAAAGGTTCCCCAATTTCAGATCCGATGATGAGGTCCCAGACTAGACCAAGGCAGATATCAAACGCAATACCTATGGAACACATCTCCAGCACAGCCATCAAACAGTGATCTATAATTGAAACCTGCTGGATCACAGAGGCAAACTGTTACCGGGTTTGGTTAACCATTCGCTAAAAGGAAAGAAGGGGATTAAGGGATAATCAAAAACTACTCTTCTATTCCGCTTGGTCCAATGCTCATTGAATTAATTGCTAGGGATGGCACAGGGTGAAAGCCAGCCCAATTAGAGCCCCTGAAATAATGACTCACACAGGGCCTGACAGACCCCCCAAAAAAATTCAAGAGATTGCTCTGAATAACGAATAAAAGGAAGAAAGACAGGAAGCCTTTGGGAGAATGCAGAATGTGCATTTGCCATCCTGATTGAGAGGGAATTTATTAAAATGCAAAATTGAATTCGGCAGGAGTCTTTGTTGAAGCTGTACAATCTTCTTTTAAGCCGTGTTCGCATTGGACTTTTTTTGTAAAACATACAAAGACTGTTGTCAACTTGACCAAAGTAAGTCCAGTGCGGACAGCCAGTGTTGATCATCGGTTGTCAGTTTATCCCTCCACAGTGGGAACTTTTACAGGGCCAACCGTGTAGCGGAAGAGTTACAAGTCAGTTTTACGTCACTGAAAAGTCCAGTGCGGACAGCCAATGTAATGTAAAACGTGCATTTTGATCACTGCAAAGTGTACGTGGCCAAGGACTTTCCGTGAGCCTTGCAATCCAAGTGTGGACGCACGGAAGAATAACCACAGTAGAATATTTGAACAATCATGCACGGTAACTTTTGACAATAGTGAGTCCAATGTGAACGCGGCTTTAACCCTTTCAGTACCTGGCTTCTCTTCCTCCAGAACCACATTGTTTGTTCTGTCAGGCATGAACCAATGAACAACTCAATCAGAAAAGACAGCTGACTGCTTGCTAAATGGTTGTATTTTCAACCAAAGATTTCACCCTCACGAGTTGATTGAAAAGGAAAATGTTTGTTCCATGAAAATTACTCTTTCATACGGTGCAAAAACAAGCACTGCAGGGTTGTTGAAAACATGGTGAATATAGCTGTGTGGATGACCTAGCAAGGAATTTCACATCATTGGTTAAAATTTTATCAAGAATGTGTCATGGAAATCCTCCACCACAGCCAAAAATTCCACCTCCTCCAGCGATCTGCTTTTAAGCTTTGCTTTCATTCTGGATTCTCCTCAAAGATCCGTTTTTAAAATGCCACACATGCAGGGTAACACAGTGCCAGCTGGGATCTCTTCATTGAATGTCAGGGTTACCACAGAAATCAGAAAACCAAATTCAGTGACTTTTCCAGGACTTTCCAGGACTAAAATATGACAATTTCCATGATATTTAATGCCATTTTGCAGAGAAAAGTTGTTTGGTATTATGATACTGATGAACCACCGATGTTGGGCTGACCATTTGTTAGCTTTTGAAAATAAGTTTTTAATTAATCATGGCCTCCTCCTCACATCAAAAGCGGCCCATACAAAATAATCCTTGCATGATCTTGATTTCCTAAACTTTTCCATGACTTTTTTATTTTTCCCAATTTTCCATGACTTTTCAGGACAACTTTTTTCCCCAGGATTTTCCATGACCCGTGGGAACCCTGCCTAAGGAAGGTTGCGGATTGGACATTCTGAGATGTACACAGAAGCTTGGAAAAGTTTCAGAGAAGTTATCTGAAGATTCTATATTGATAACATGCCTAAGAACTTCTAGATCTTCAAAAGAAGTAAAGGAGAGCTTCTATCCCAGTTCAAGTGATCATAGACTTGACCTGTGACCTGTAGTTTGACCTTTGATCTGTGGTTTGACCTGACAGTTGGCATATGGACAGCAAATGGACAGTGAAAGGGACACGGGCGCGGAGAACAAAATAATAAGAGAAATGGGCCGGATTTAGAGGATCCCATTTTTAGAGCATTATCCCCGATCCTTGTCATAATGAGGTCTCGGCTTCATAGCCATTCCCAATCCGAGTTTCTTTCTTCTCATAATACCCCCGTCCGTCTGCACGTGCCCAGATGGTGCTTGCGTGCGCGTCGCTGTGCAACTCCTGGCTCTCGCCAGTGGGGGGAGCTGTTGGCTGTGCAGCTTTGGAAAGAAACTTAAACAGGACTTGTGTCGGCTGGCCGTTTGTCCTAGGAGAGCAAGGCTGGCCTATTAGTGGGTCTTGAAAGATGCGGATTATGGACAGTATTTGTACACATGGATATTCCATATGCAGCGGACCACCAGTGGGGTGATGGGATAAGGGGAAAAAGAGAGCGAGCAAGGCTATGTCTAGAAATTACTGGTATTGTGAACCGTGATTCAGATCCATGCTTGGCCTATTGAGGGGTCAGAAATACCCAAGTTTATGAGTTTTATGTAGATGATTGGTCATTGTTGCAATTATTAGTAATGGGGGGATTTGGGGGTTAGTATTTTATAGGAAATATCGTTCCACTGACCTGTTCCAAAAAAAAACGAGAGAAAAACGGCGCTCGTTTTCAACCGTCAGGCGGATGATAGCCTTTAGTCAAGGCGCGCGTGGCTACCTGGCCCGCGTGACGCGCCCCGAATGCCAGCATGTCCGGGGCGCGCCACTCATCCTGGGTAGCCACGCGCGCCTTGACTAAAGGCTACAGGGCAGTTTTCCAACGATTTCCAGCTGGAAATCGTTGGAAAACGATATAAATTTCCACTTTTCTTGACAACGACAGCACACCTGTGCCATCATTTCACAGGATGATTGAGACTACTATTAACTTACAGTCTAGTAAGGTATTTCGTAATAATTCTGTAAAAAAAACAAATTGGAGGATTACCAATCATGTACAATACCTTTAAGACCTACTGCAGCCCCTCTCCAATACAGGTACATGTATGCTGCAAAGTACACATGCGAACATTGTACATGTACATGTATGTAGCTTCAAAGTAGGCCAATTTATGATTGTGGTTAACAAGCTGGTCTGTTAACTCACAAAACCAGACACACAAAAAGGCACGAGTGCTAGAGAACCCTAAAGTGCTTTGGGCAGAAAAATCACATTTCACAGAGAATTCCAATAAAATTTATTGACTTTTATACTGGGAAATCATTGACTGAATCTTCAAACCCGATGATTCATTATAATCCCAAGAGAATGATAAAATTCCTTCACCTAAACCAACCATATCTGGTCAAAATAACAATGAAACAATTTTTCTAAGATCCCTAAGGACAAGTAAAAAAACACGTGTTGATCGTCCACGCCTGCATCCTTTTTTGAAGCCACATCGTTTTTCTTTCTATTATTTAATTTTTATTTTTTTTCCTTCAAAAAAGCTTGATTTTTCATGTATTTCACTTTATCTTGGCACCATTCTTTCGATGATCGATTTCATTTCCCGATATTTTAGACTTCTACAAAAAGCCAGCGAGGGCAGTATTTTAGTTCATTGGCATTCGCGATATGCGAGCTGTGTATAATGTCTAGTAGTCCCATGATACTAGGCCCTGAGTCATATGCACGAAAATGGAGAATTTACCAGCCGCTTCACATTCTCGACTGAACTAAAATTTGGTCACCATTTTTAATTTAAATGCTTGACGGCCATCTTGGAAACATTTTTAAAATAAAAAGGCCCTCATCCTCCTCTTTTTAAAAAACCCGGACGATCAACTGGTGTTTTTTTTACTTGGCCTTACAACGTATGTTGTCAGGATTGGCAATCCCCAATTTAATGCTATTTTCCTTGTTAGCAGGACCTATGCCAGGCGCCCGAGCTAACAGATTTATGGGGAAATATCGCTGGATTATTCTAATAATTTCATTGACAGGTTTGGCAGCTGGACTGATGATTGGAAACAACCCAATCTGATGGATCACTGGTTTACTGGTTAAAGACTCCTAGTAAATAGCTAATGAAATATGCTCCAGGGGTGTATACACAAGTTTATTTTACCCATTCGCGCCCTACAGGACATTAAGTCCCAGCCCAATCTATAACATAAAATTCTGTGTAAGAAAACTAATTTGGGTATGAAAGGGTTACACAGCCACTCCATGACTTGTGAGACAATGCCATTTGTTTTCCTATTTTTTTCTTCAGAAAATAGAAGAAGGGTTCTATGATTAGCTGAATTTTTTAATAAAGTAATCCCAATTTTTCACTGAAAAGTAAATTTTGGGATTTTAACAACAAGTTTTCGCACTGCGAATTCTCAAAAGTTGAACATGTTACGAAAAGTTGATTCTTCAACTTACGCCGCAAAAAATCTTACATTTTTTTATGTATTACTCTTCAAGTAATACATGAAAAATACATCCAGGCCAACCCTCATGACTTACATGTAAAAGAGGAAGCTTATTCAAGATAAAAATATGCAGCTCATTCAACCATGGAGCTATAACAAAGGATTCAACTGACTATAAATACCTGTTCAATTGGTTTAATCTAAACCTAACCCTAGAAGAAGGGGGCAATTTCAGCCTCCAGACTTTTTCATGGATGCATTTTCTCACCTTTTATAATGACTCGCAATCAATTGCCCCACAATAAGCCAGTTCGGTATTTCAACTGCGCATGTGCACAGTGACATTTTATCCCAAATGACCCGCGTGACCCAACGCGTGCGTGTGAATGCAAAAGGTGATCGCACCTGTTAAATTCAATCAGAATGGGCGTTCACGTTACATGGCGTGACATTACGTCAGAAATTTTATCCCGAATAACCTTTGACCTTTGAGATACCGAACTGGCTTATTTGACACCGCTTCAACTCATAAATCACAAGTGGGTGATTTGACGAAAATCTCCTGGGAGAAATTCAATTTAAGGTTTGATTAACTTCCCTTCAATCAAAGCGTGGTTCGGTGTGGGTTTGTCGTCAATTTTCAATTCCTGTCGGGGACAAATTTTCAATTTTGTCTGAAAACTTTTCAGATAAATAACATCATATTACAGGTAGATTTGGATAACTTGCTGGATCTTGGCCGTGGGCATTGTAGTAAACAGGCCAGAATTACCTACACCCAACCCTTCTATTTTGCATACCCCCAAAAATATTTATTTTTCAAAGTGAGTTATGGGAACCATGTGGACTGATGGATTACAAAACATGGGTATAGCCATATCTCCATTGGACTTGCATGCATCTTTACCGCGACTTTTCTATAGAATGACAAAATTGAGTCCAACAGGGACACGCAGTAAACTAAAGTCCCTGTCAACTTACCACGACCTTGATGTAAAACAACCAGGCCGAAAGCGGTTGCAGAAGATATCGGTTGCAGAAGATATCCGCCAGGCCATGGAAAGTCACAGGGACAATAAAAGGGCCAATTGGAACAGTCCCGTGCTGTAGAACTACCACAAATAAGCAGAAAACCACTGTGTAAACAATGCAACTTCCTGTATTACGTCAACTACACAGCGATTATCACTAGCGTGTGCACGAAAATGGTGGTATGGTTTCCTGTCTCTTTGTGTGTAGTATGCCCACATGTGATTACATGCAGTTGCACTAGTGTTTTGCAGCGGAGCAAACCAACTGACGACCCTGTACGTACATACAAGAACTACGTTTTTCGTCCGTTCGTTGCTTGAAACATGGTAGATTTTATCGATTTTAGCGTGCAAGAAATTGAGCTAGGTTACCGTGTCTATCCCGTTTAGGTCAAATATGATTGTGCACAGTGCCCGCAGCGTGTGACATTCTGCCAGCCTCGCAAGGCAAATAAACGTTCTGTCGCGGTTTTAAAAGTCCAAATGGGAACGCAAGGTAGAATTACGGTAAGTTTTCATGAGGTAGTGGAAGAAAAAGCCCAATGGAAGCACGGCTGAAGGCTTGTAATGAGCCTTTAATTGTTATCACATGCAACAAAACTCGGTTGAAAGTTGAAACTCTGAGGGTGCCCTTCACTACTCAGAGCAGGCACACACATTTGTCGAACAGATGCCATTCATTTTACATCACAGTCCCGTGTAATGTACATGTACATTATTTAAACAGTGACAAATAATGCAACTGAAAAAGATAGAAATGAATTAAATGGAGACAAAACAAAGGTATCGAATTTAAAGAACTGGACAAGTTACAGCAATACATGTATATTCAGCCTTCTCGGAAGGAGAAAGCTATTTTCAATATTTTCTCCCAGACAGCTTCAAAACTTTAACTTTGCAAAACAATATTTGGGAAATTTATTATTAATTATCTTTTCATTGGACAAAAAGATCTTTTTACACAAAAAATCTGATGTCACTCAAATTTCAGTGAATAACAAATAAGATGTAATTTATTTAGTTCATGTTTCTGTTAGAAATGCACACAGATTGAGTGGGGGGGGGGGGGGGAGTTGTTTGTGTTTTTTTTATCCTCAGGGCCCTGGAAAGCCAGCTCTGAGGGCACTGACAAAATGCAAGGAGTTCTAAGCAATGTCACAGCGTATCTTGGATTTCCTTCGTCTTGCTCTGTGGCCAGATGGCGTTGGGTAGTCGGACAAAAAATCCTCTCCCCTGACATTTTTAGTATAAAAGTCCTAGCACAACGCCAACCCAATCTACAAACCTCCCCGAGAGATGGACCAGAAAACTTCCAGTTCATTATACTTCCTAATTTGAGACCCAAATCCCTCAACAATTCACGGCATGCTCTACCCAAAAAATGGCAAATTAAACCAGACTGTAGTTAGACAAAAGTGTCCAGCTAAATCCTCCATCAAATTGGTAATTTCAGAGCCTAAAAAAAAATATTCAAACCCCCGGTGGGCGGCAGTGTGCCCCTGCAAAAAAATTAAACTTCTGGGAACAATCTCGGTGAGTCAATTACTCCCCAGTGTTCAGATTGAGGGTCAGAAGTCTGGGCATCCAATTTGTTGGTGAAATTCTTGGGCCATTCTGAGGGACACGTGGATGAGGTTTTTGAAGGAAGGAAAAAAGACAGAAAGGCCCATTCTGCCCAACAAAGAATTTGGGGGTCAGATAGGGCTAGGTATACTGGGGGAGGTATTCAAGATTCAAAATGACAGACCATGTCAGTCACAGCTCATTGGAGAGCAGGAATTCTGTCCTTCATGTTCAGGAATATTTGGTGGTTTGTGATATGCCTGTAGGTAGGTATACAGGTGAGGTTTGCTTCCTAGATGTTAAAAGATCATTTCCGAGGACAGAGAAATGGGAATTTAATGGTTTTCTGAACAGACATCTCTCTCTTTCTCTCTTATATACTTGTCCTTAAAGGTGCTATGTCTGTGTTCTTAAAAATTGTCTGTTTTTTCCAAGCAATGAAATTACCTTTAATAAATATAATTTAACTTTCAAAGTGAACAAAGGAAACTGGTAGGAGCAGGACTCGAACCTGCGACCTCCGGAATACGAACTGAGCTCTACCAACTGAGTATCTTACAAAATTTCGTAAAATTGGGTATGATCCCTGGCTCTGTAAGGCATTAAGGGTTTATGACTAGCGCCTGCCGAACAAAGACACTGACAATTTGGCAGACCACCAACATAGGGCAAGAGTTGGCAGAGTCTTCATTGAAACTTGTCATTTTTGAGTTGTTTCTTTAAACTGAATTCCTTATTTTCCCACTTTACCTCCAATTACTCTACACAAGTATTTCCCACACCTGTCCAAAGGCTTTATCCCTACTTTTTTGGGCCATTTAAAAAAAAAAGGTTTTTCACACCTTTCCACAGCAAGCAGTTGTCGAACAGTTTTGAAAAGCCTTGTTAACTCCAAATAAGTCTCTTCAACCCGAACCACCCCCTCCACCTCCCACAGACAAGACGGGACACTAGGGCCCCCCTTCCTGATGGGCACAATGAAAAACCCAGGTGCATTCCAACGCCCCTCTTTATTAGACACTAATTAACCCTAGCCCCCTCGGGTGCATGCAAAATCATATTAAAATTTGAGGATTTGGGACTCTAAGGGTGAAAATAAGCCAATTACATGTATATACACATGTTACCCTACCCACTTGGCATTTTTACTAGGAAGTGTCCTGAACCTGTCAAAATCCAACACTGTGCAGTAAACCTATGGCACATTCTTTGGACTTGGACAAATTGGGGCATCATAGCTCCATGTAAAGTAATGGTGCCAAGGCACTACAGTCCTGAACCCATCAAAATTCAACACATGGTGTTAGAATTTGATGGGCAGAAAATTCTAAATGCCACGCTTCTCGGAGAATACAGAATTTAGTACCTCACAGGGTGTGGTCTGGGGCAATTGGGGGGAAAAATCTTCCTCCACACCCTAAGATCAGAGATTTCATGCCCGGATGGTGTTAAAACCAACAATTCTTGAACACTTCCTCAAGAAAGCTTTAATTGTTCGGTCAGTCCCCGTCAGTCCCATTTAGGCAGATCTTCCAGAAAGCTTGTTGCGGGAAAACTTACACTGCCGATTTAAGCCACGGCGGTTAATCAGAACAATTTCAAATGCTGCTTATTAGGGCTGCTATATGCTGACTATCCAACCGGGAAAAAACTTTCAGTGGAAGAATAAAGAAAAGAAATTCCAAGTGAAAAACAGTAAAAGCTTGAAATTGTTTGACAAAAATAAACAATTTGTGTGCATGCCTTACAAAAATTCTAAGGCGAAATAAAGAAAACAACATGTTTCGTGTCCCCGCCCGCTTCCTTTTTGGAGGCCGCCTGGATTATTTAAATTTATTTTTACCACAGAAAAATTACGTATAAAAAACAAAAATGTCAACCTGTCAATCGGAAAATACATAATTGCGAGTCGGATGTTTTCAGTATAGACTTTGTCGGTCACTTTCCACATCACGTAGTCGACTGTGCGATCTCTAAACACGTCTTTGTTTTCTTGCATTCGAACACCACTACAAATCCTGGGATTTTTTCATCAGCTACATGTACACGTATTATTATTATTATTATTATTATTATTATTATTATTATTTTATTTCTCTCCACATAATAGATACAATATCGTTATAAAACCCAAGATAAAAATCTGCATAAAAATCAACATAAAAATATGAATAATAAATGTGGAGAAGGCAAGACCGTGGAGGAAAACAAATTCCTATGACCCAAAGGTACAGTCTGCCCAATTAAAATGTGAAATAGACAAAATAAAAAGTACTAAAACACGAAAGTTAACACACACACACTTACATTTAAAATGGGAATAAAAAATAAAAAAGTAAAATTAACCCCCCCAACTGCTGTCCTTACTGAACCATTACTCAAGGAGAAAACTGTTTATAGCTTTTTTAAATGAGGAAAGTGAAGGGGAACAACGAATTTCAATATGGGTACCAAGCCAACTTAAGCACTGTCCGCACTGGACCTTTTTTGGGTAAAACTTACAGAGACGATGGGTACTTTCCCATTTTAAGTCCAGTGCGGACAGCCTAGGACATTTTCCTCTCAGTTACTTTTCCTGAGTCCAGCGGTTACTTCTACCGGGCAACTGCTGCCCAGAAAAACTGACCAGGTAACTTTTCCCGAGACGATAAGTCCAGTGCAGACAGTGCGAGTCGGTAAAAGCGTAAAAGCGTACATCCGGCCCGAGCGCAAGGTCATGCTTCACAGGGAAACCACGCATGCCCTTTGCATATTGTTTCACCGCAGTGCGGTACATTGTGGCAAGTTTCCAAATTCCAGTGCGTTGTTCCTCTTTTGGTCGCAATCATGGCAGATTTTATTATTGATACAGTCGGAAGTTTGATTGGTGCTACACATCGGCCGGAAAAATTAAAAGGCACGCGTGATTTGGGTCAATCGCGGCAACGTAGAAAGGTCACGCAAAGTGCCCTCATGAGTCGTTATATTGACAGCTCGGTACTTCTACCACGGTCTCGGTAAAATTTTCCCGTGTCGAAAGTCCAAGTGCGGACAGTGGTCACATTTGACCATTTTTCATTTTACCATCGTCTTGGTAAAACCTTCCAAAAAAGAAAAAAGTCCAATGAGGACACGGCTCAATACTCCAGATGATGCATGTGTCACTGACTGGTTCACAAATACTTGAGAAGCTTTGCTTCAACTTAAGCAGGAAATACTCCCCAACCACACAATGAGCAAACAGTTCTGAGAGGCATCAGAACGCACAATTAACTTGTTGGCAAGATGTGGGGGCATGGGATTAAGCCAGACAACAGTGTTTAATCTGACACTTATGCACTACAAAACTTTGGCATGAAAGGCAAGGTTGAGGCAAGGAACACATGCTACCATACTCGGGGCAGGTGATTTGCAGGTACTGAAGCAGGGATACCCAGCAGGATATGGGGGCGAAAAGGGTACCCCCTTTTGTCCCTATACCCTAAGCACACTCCAGACTATTGTTACCTAACACATCCCCCCAGATTTCTGAAAAGAATTTTCTGAGATTCTGGAAACACAATGACCAACAAAAAAGAGAGGGGGGAGGGGGGGTGTCCCTTTGCCCCATATCCTGCTTTATATGGATGCGGGCCAATTTTGACCACTTGACGGGAACAATGGGAATGTGTGAATTATTTGGTGATTATTTTGTTGTTTTCTTGTGGGTTTACAGGGGGTAAATGATAAGTGGATTATATGCTGAAAAAGGGGGCTGCTTCAAATGCAAGTGGAGAGGCACCATTCAGGGGGCTTTGTTGGAGAGGGGGAGGGGGAGGAGTGGGGCGGATATCTAGTCCATAGGGGGGGCGGATGGATCAACCGCCTCAAAAGCCAAGGTTTGTATAGACAGATAATAATGAATCTTTCTCTGAGGAAGGGGTGTGAGTGGCATAAACACCACCTGGGATCAACTCTGAAATAGCCTTGGGATAACTGGGCTGTTATTGCAAGAAATTTGGTCAAACGACTTTTCTTTTATAAAATCAATTTTAAGAACATTTTTTTTGCCGATTCATTTTAATGAAACTGGATATGCACAAATACTGGCCTTGAGAGGGAGTTGTACCTTTCTAGTATCAGAAAATAGCCAAGTTGACCAAAGGCCTTTTCAAACTAGAGTATCCATCCCCGGGGCGAACTCGACCCGAGGTGACGCGCAATTTTTCACACCCGAGTTCAACCCCACGTCGATTCTCACTTGCTTTTCTCAAACCCCACTTATCTCGCCCCGGGGCGAATTCACCCTGGGGGTTCGGCACAGTCGTTTCTCACATGAACACGGCGGTTATCAGGGCGAGCGCTTATCAAGTGGTGCACATGTGTAGTTTACGCATTACCCAGAAATCTTGGTAAAAGCGCGCCAAGATTTTTCCCACCATACAATAGTGGCAAACTCACCCCTCCCCCATTTCTCACTACCATTCTCGCCCCGGGGAAAGTGTCTCGCCCCAGGGATAAGATTTTCAACCCTGGTCCACAGCAGGGTTGAACCATAGAGCAAGGCTCTATGGTTGAACCAACTCACCCCGTGGAATGAGCAATCTCGGGGGTGGCTTGTTGGTGGTGCGGGGCTGAGAATTTCAAGTGTTAATCAGGGCTTATTTTCACCACCGCGTCGCCCCGGGGCCACCAACAAGATTTGGTCTAGTGTGAAAAGGCATTAAGTTACAATGTGGCACAATATTAAGCTGATGTTTAACCATGGAAGGAAGCCCAACAAAATTCTACAGATTATGCCTTACAGATTACACCAACTGTAATGGCCTTTCTCCTGAAGTTGATTTCTGCTTAATAGGGTCTCTCCTACCAAGGGCTTCCTCTCGAGATACAAATACACAAAATATTAAGACCTATTCATTATACCTAAGACAGTTTACTAGTTCCTATTGGTCGGAAGCCCGTTTTAAACGGCTGATAAAAACTACATTTTTTAGGCGGGAGTGGAGGGATGGAAACTCGCATGGCCGGCCGGATGCAAGCGGTTGCGACTTGGTATGATTTTTACCTCGTGCCTTTTTGTTACCTTCCTGGAATGGAAAGGCTTCATCTTTTCTTAAAAATTCTATCGACTGTCTACATTGCATGCGATACATGGGCTAATATAATTTACACGGTACATGTACATGTGATGGGTCCAAACCTGCTGCAATAGAAGGCCAAAAAGAAGGGCCTTTATATCAACACATAAATTCAATCATCCGTGCCGCCCGTGCATGCGCTAATTTTGTTCTATCATCGCATGCATTCCAAGCGCTATCAATATGTGCACGAAAAGCTTGCCGAACTTCCGAACCGACAATTTCGGTTCGGTTCGTTTCGGATGGCCATGTTCGGCCATTTTTAGTTCGGTTCGGCTGCAGCACTACATCAGATGGTCAATGTACAGCTTTCTCCGAGTCCAATTTCAGCCACCTTCAACAATCGCATTACAATCCAAAAACATTCTGAAAATATCATTACAAGGAATCTGAAGGCCATGTCAACAAGAATCTCTCAATTTAGCAGTATTTGGAAAGACAGGTTATCAATATCTGGACCATAAAATGACCTGAAAATGTTTATCCCTAATCTAAGAAATAAATCCCAAGACAGTCAAGAGTTATCATCTTTCCCTAATAGCTCCCTGTGTACAATCCTTCAACTGCGACTATAAAATAGAGCTTAGATAAAGGCCAATAGGAATCTCACATGCTGTTACTCAATTGTCATTTGTAATACAATGCAATTCAACTTCAATGGAACTTGGCCAAACATCTGCAACAGCTGAGACTGCATCAAGTGGTTTCTTGAATCACCAACTCAGATTCACAAAAAGAATGACGGGTGTCTTATTACAATTTTCAAGCGGCATCACTCTGGAAACTGCTGAGAGAAGCTGAAAGGGTTCCAGCTAAGAGTTAGAGGAAATGTTTTGTTCAATGACATCTGCAGCTTTTGACTGACATCAAGAAATTTGAAAGGGATTAATGAAAGAGAAAAAATGGCAGATGTGCAGGCACTGTTGCCAGTCATTACCCCGTTTCTGCTTTAGACAGAATATTAAGATTTTGTTTCTTCCACTGAAACGAAATGGTGTTCAATGTGAAGTAAGCAAGATTTGAGGCTTTGCATGGCGGAGATACTAATAAATGAAAGGTTTGCGGAAACACCAAGTGGAAATATTTCTCAATTAGGAGAATGCTTCTGAAAAGAAACAGAGGTATAAACTTGAGAGGTATAAACTCTCGTTTATACCTCTGGTTCCTTTCAGAACCATTCTCTTAATTGAGAAATATTTCCATATGGTGTTTAAGCAAACTTTTCATTTATTAATTAATGTAAAGTACACACAGTGGAACGCCGCTATACCGAACATTCGGCTATACCGAACACCATCCTTGGCTCCCAAATTTTGTGTACATACTGAACGGATTAAAAAATGTACTGGGCATTTGGGCCGTTTGTAATTCCCAAACGGCCGCAGCTTTATGTTGAAGAGTGACAGGTGGCTATTATTTCCCCAAGGAATAGAAGGGAAAAGCCAACCGTTGCTTTAGAATTTGGTAAGCTCAGAAAGTATGAACATGATTCAATGGCCGGCACATGTTTAGAGTCGTCCTTAAGTAACCGGCGGCTGAAAATCGCTACAGGCCTACCGAACGATCGCTGTAACGAACAAAATCTGTGGATCCCGCGATGTTCGTTATAGCGGCGTTCCACTGTATATACTGTTAATACATTTGTAAAAAAAAAAACTGTCCTGTTGTATTCAATTTGGACATCAAACTGGTCTTGAAGGCCATAGACCCAATGCCAGACCAAACCAAGCAGAAGACATCCAATACATTGAGTAGTGAGGTTCTCATCACAGAGGTCTGATCACAATGCCATCCTCAGGTTGTTTTATTGGGGCACCACAGAGTAAAATGATTACTGGAAATTACTTGTCTGTTTGGCAAGGTCTTGACACTGAAATTCCTTTGTTGACAGCAGCGGTGGCAGTAGGGGAAACCAGTTAAGATGAAGTAAGATGCTCCATGAGATGATGAGACGGTTTGAGGTCAAACTTAATTACTTTTCAAGTGGCAACCTTACAGCAATAAACATGTACCCCTACCCTCCTTGTTATTTTCCCTTTTATATATGCTGATTTCCCAGTGGTATACACTGTGGTAGAAATGCCCAAATACACCCACATGACATATGTTCCTTGCCGATATATCATGGTCCTAATCACCAAATCCCCTTTGCTTTAACTCAAACCACATGTCTCGTCATTTGTCTTGGAGACGGAGTCATGGGTCCACAAGAAGTACAAGAAACAGATTTTGGCTTTTGGGCAACCCCGCCCAAGCCATAAATCAGCTCTTACAATGTTTTATGACATCTTACGGAATTCTCAGTTCCCAGAGCAACCCACACATTTTTGGCAAACCATCCTGCCGTCTCTCAAAACAGCAACGCAATCTGTATTCCTTTAACGATGCCACAAAAATGTTTTGAGAAGCATTTCCACTGCAAAACACTAGGATTTCTGTGAAGTATCAAACTGGCTTAACTTTCATTTAATGACAAGCCCTGTAGTCGTACTGGGATACTTTTCACAAATCTTCCACACAAATTTTGAGAATGCACCCTTCAACTAATGTCATACGATACAATGCCAATGATGAAATGAACTCCCATCTAACAAATATTACCTACAAATTACTGGTTCAAAATGATCTGTCACTATCCAGGCAGAAAACCTGCAGCCTGAAACCCAATGCAGAGCAAAAACTAAAATGGCAGTGAAAGAGCCAGCTTGACCTTAATTGACCCCTCAGAGTGGTGA
Organism: Hippasteria phrygiana; assembly: GCA_037893225.1. Lineage (NCBI taxonomy): Eukaryota > Metazoa > Echinodermata > Asteroidea > Valvatida > Goniasteridae > Hippasteria > Hippasteria phrygiana. The sequence goes on from JAZGUH010000234.1 coordinate 1,933,067, forward strand.
GGGATTGGCTAATATATAAACAGATCAAGGGATCTTTAGTGATTTTGTGGGAGCTCAGATTTGAAACTATGCATTGCTTGTGACATGACCAAATGCCTTGGAAGAGGCTGCTCAACCTCTGGTGACCTGGGATGACCCCTTCCACAAAGAAGTTCCAGATCCGAGGGCCGATTGTTTTTTAGTAATGATACTGGTACTGATTGGTCTTTCACTGCAGGGGGTATCATGGACTTGAAATGGATTTGGGAGGTCTAGTTTGATATCAACGCACGTAGACATTCAGTAACATTCTGTTGAGTGATCATCATGACAATGAAAAGGCAAAACCATATGCAAAATTATGTGACGTCAAAAGACAGCACAACTCACAATACTCGGCAACCATGCTACAATTCAGTTCAGAAGCAGCAGTTATGCCAATCAACGACATTTAAAAAAAGTTAGCCCTTCATGTCCACCCAAACTTTCTTTCCAAAGCTGCACGAGAAGAACTTAGTTCTGTAAATTTAAAATTGAGTATCAGCTACGTCCCCCAGACCTCAGTTGATCCCACAACAAAATACTTTAGACCACTTTGTAACAATGTACACCAAAAAAAATAATAATTTCCCTCTAAATCGTCAGAATTCCACTTCCGAAACCAGTCAACGTCTACAAAAATGTCTGGCAGGTCATCACCCGATATCCCCTTTTGCTGGGGCCAAACATCTGTGGAGCTTTTTCTGTAATCAACACCCCTGCACTCCAGCATTGACACATCTGTAACCTCCACGCTTGCCACCGAAAAAAACAAAAAAACAAACAAATTTCTTCCACCTGTTTTTAGTTGCAACAATAACCAAAACAAAAAAAACCTGAGAAATTTTGCCCTTAAATCCAATTTTAATACGCTGGTCTTCACTGATACAATGCACTATGGGGTGCTTGCTGGGCCGCATATCCCCTGGGCTCTACATTGGTGTTCTATACCACAACCCGGTTTTACACCGAGTGGAAATAATCTCTGGGAAACTGGATTGGATATCTGTTGATGCAAAAAATTCTATTACGGTAACTCCATTTTGGACGTTGTTGAGGGGGTTCAAGTTTTAAATTACTACTGTGCTTCAGGGCATATACGTAGTTCTCTTTCTACTTGTGTTGAGGCAGCTGTGAAGTATGATCCATATTGGATTAGACCAACCATTTCCCAGTTATATTGTAGCTAATTTCATTCTTAATGCAGTTTCATTGTTGAATCAACAAATACAGTGAGAATTGCTACTGAATGGTCGCCTGAACAGCAGCAGAGACTGACAAAAAGTACTGAGATAATATATGGCGTCCACAAGGGAGATCGGACAATTGTCGCACGACCTGTTTTGAGTAATTGCATTTTAGATGAAAATTGTCCAAACAAAAAAATCACGATTCCTGTTTTTCTAAAAAAACCTGTAGTTTAAAGCATATTTAATTCAAAATATCTGGTTTGCTGTTTGTTGAGACCATTAAATGTGTACAATTTGACATTTTAGTCTGGCGTACATGTACTTCTAAAAGAAATCGTAAAAACTACGTATTCATTTCCATTCTCAATGCTAAATTTTATGGCTCTATTCGAAAAATATCGTATAATAGTAGTTTTTTTCACCATTACAAAGCTTACATTATATATTTCATTAACATCTTGCGTACGGATGACGGAATATGGCGCAAAAAAAACAGTGCCACCAGGCCGGATGACGCCATTGGCCGCTGTTTGTGCAGTTTCAATCCATTGTTGGATTATTGTGTATAGGTTACGCTTGACTGCACAAACACATTGTAGCGGTTCGCTTGGCTGCCAGAGCCGCCGCGGCACCCCGACGTCTCCCGTAAAATACTGTACTCAAGGAGTTAAGGAATGGAAATCTCAATTTTCAAAATGTCCAACTCATGTCTGATTTCGCTTGCTGGTGCTACATGTGCTTGCATCAGCTGATTGTTTCTTCAAGTGCGGAGACAACGGGATACCGGGGACTAATTCCAAAGCTGTGCTTAATTACCCATACGTGAATCTTCACTAACTACAGCAGTAAATTTGTTTGCTTATTGTAGCTCAATTCAGAGGTTAAGCAGGAATTTTAGCTTTTATCTCATAACTAGTAGGGGTTTCACACTACTCTGGACCATTGAGGAATTATCCTTCCTCCATGTCTGGACTTACCCGGGTAATTAACCACCTGCTTGGTAGTCTATTACCCGTGTAGAAACTTACCAGGAGAATTGGTTTCACACTACCAAATTAATCCCGCAATTCAGCTTACCTGCCTTAGCGCGCACCCGGGTATTAAAATTGTAACCGCATTCACACTATGCGAATGGTAATGTGGAGAATGTGCATTGCTTGACCTCTGCCCTCCCAAAACCCTTAACCATAATGTAATTTTCACTTTGTGACTTGCAAGTAAGATTTATTATACCTAAAACAAAAAAAACATCTGAAATTCTGATTTATTTTTCTTCCCATGATGTCAGCACTGAATAGTGCCATAAATCGTGTCCAGAAGTTACAGGGAGGGGAATCCAGAATTTCATAAGAAAGTGACCCCCACCAAAAAAAAAAGGAAAAAAGATATCTACCTGAAAAGTTTCCTCTTGCAGACAGATTGACATATGGGTATATTTATAAGTGGGCTGGGGCGGGGGTGGATGTTTTCAAATCTTTTTGAAAGGGGATGTGCTTTGGCCAAAATTAATTAGCTGACTGATAAAACAAGATGAAGCGCACCCACCCCCCCCCCCCCCCCCCCACCTGGGTTGAAGAAAACCCATCGAGCTTTCACACTACCGATGGTTACCCGGAGAATCGTCTCAATGTCGTTGTTAACCCCGAGATTGGTGGGTTAACCCACCTCAAGAGTAAAGTTAGAAATTACCAGGGGTTATTGAAGTGGGGTTTTGATTCAGTTAACCCGGAGAATCTGTAACACTCCACATTACCTGGGTAATCTCAGGGTTAAATGTTGTGTTAACCCCGCGATTACCCAGGTAACATGATAGTGTGAAATTGATTCTTTAATTACTGGGTTAGTGCAGTTTTTCAAAGCTTGTAATTTGTAGTGCAGCACGGAAGCCAAGTTTATCAGTGCTAATTCTTCCTTATGGTGAAACTAATGGCTGGCTACCAGCTATAAAATCTTTAGATCAAGATGAAATGGGCAAAACTTACTATTCAAAAAAGCTCTGAGCTCTACTAAAATAAAAAAGAAATAAATCATAAAACACGCAATTAGTCCAGTAGACTTGTCCCATTGTAAATAGGACCTATTGTAACCCCCCATCAAAAGGAGAAAGAAATACAAAATCCAGCTATATTGCCATCATTTAAAACCCTAACCCCTTGGGTAACTTGACTAGAAAGTATCCTGAATCTGCCAAAATCCACCTATTTTGTCATGCACAAAAAGTTGGTTTTGGTGACTGCTCAATATGGAGGTATCCTGAATCCATCAAAATCCTGCAGTAACGCTAGGCTTACAATCCTCAATCCATCAAAATCCCCCCGGTTTCAATATAGAGGTATCCTGAATCCGCCGAAATCCTCCAAAACAGGGGAAGGATTTTGATGGATTTATGTACGTTAGGGTTAAACTAATCTCTCAAGCTTCAACCCTAAAAAGACTTTCCTGCATCTTTTAGAAAAATAAAGTAACCTGATGCAAAAATAAACTATACATGATGAAAAGCCTCACAGATTTCAAAACCCTTGGGGGTAAACCCTGTGGAGGATCAGGATAATCCTTTATAAGCTCTTCAAATCCTGATTAACTTTGGAATTTGGGACTGCGGGCAAAAGTTTGATCGATGGTATGTCCTCTTGGGACAGGGTGTGAGAAATTTCAGAGTTGGAGCATGGTTGGACTGACCCAAGAGAAGGAGGGGGGGGGGGGGGGGTCATGAAAATGTTTAGGTTCAACAACTGTGTGAAATTTGGATAACTGGTTATGAACTATGAATTTCTGGATCATGAATCCCATCCCAACCCTTATTCCTTGTTAAAACTTCTCCTTCTCGTGGAGTGCTGTGGCCTGGTGGCTTCGTGTAGTGGACCCACGATCTTGGTGATACAGCAGATTGTGGGTTCGAGACCGGCTGGGGTCATGGTGCTTGTGTCCTTGTGTCTACATTCTCTCCACCCAGGAGTAAATGGGTACCTGTGAGGGCAGTGATGGTTATGCGTTTGATTAGCCTGTGTGCGCTTAACTTGCAGCTGGGGGCTATATACTCACCAGGGAGTTGGGAAGGTTTTAGGAATGATTAATGGGCCCGATGAGCAGGGGTAATAATAATATTGTAAGCGTTGTGATATAGTTAATACTATCTGATCATTCTTAAATGACGATTATTATTTTTGGGCAAATTTGCAAAACAACTGATCTAGTAGTAACATGGATGTACATGAACTTTAAGAGGAAAATGGATATTACAAGCAAAACGTAAACCTCCACAGGTTTTTGTTTGTTTGTTTGTTTGGTTGGTTGGTCGTTTTTGACGGATTGGCTCAAGTCTACCTAATATAAAAATCATTCTCTATCAGAAAGAAACTGTTAACTTGTTCCCACGCACTTAGAGCCAGGGCCCACACAAAAGTGGCCTTGTTTATCACTGCTTACAATCTCTTGTTTTCCACCCCGGGAAGTTATTTCATAAATCCCCTCTCTTTAGGCCATCAGCACCACCCCCTATAAGGAGCCCTGGTCCTATCCCATGGGAGGGAGATGGGGCACCAAACAACTGAGAAAACCCCATTTTCAAAAACCGAGCAAAGTAAAGCCATCAACCTCCGCTTCCAAGGGGCAAGACATTGAACCCTGTGACTCCACAACTTGCTCCTAATTTTGTTGGTTACTGTCTCCGGGCGATTTCTCACGGTGCTCGGCCCATGTTGCGCTGGTGATGAGATGGAGTTTATTAAAGGCATCGAGTACTAACCAGTCGAGTGGAAAGACCTGCGAGTACTTTGGAGTCCACTGGCCTGGCTGACCAGGTCAGTGTATGGAGCAGGGTGGATGGGTGGAGATGGGTGGAGATGGGTGGATATGGGTGGAGATGGGTGGAGCAGGGTGGAGATGGGTGGAGCAGGGTGGATGGGTGGAGATGGGTGGAGCAGGGCGGAAGGGTGGAGCAGGGTGGATGGGTGGAGATGGGTGGAGCAGGGTGGATGGGTGGAGATGGGTGGAGCAGGGTGAATGGGTGGAGATGGGTGAAGCAGGGTGGATGGGTGAAGCAGGGCGGATGGGTGGAGCAGGGTGGATGGGTGGAGGAGGGTGGATGGGTGGGGCAGGATGGATGGGTGGGGCAGGATGGATGGGTGGGGCAGGGTGGATGGGTGGGGATTGATGGTGGGGTGGGTTTGAGGTGCAGGCTATAGGCAGACTGAACTATTTTGTCTTCAGGTGAAACTTGAAGGGCCAAGAAAAAAAGGACTTCTGAAAGACGGCAGGAGAGAGAGGAATGGACAATAAATGCAAAAGCATTTTAAAGACCAAGTGAGTGAACTGTCTGCCTGCCAGGCTAACAAGTAGACATACAAGCAAGCATACTACAAAGTTGAGTGCAAGACAACCAACAATCCAGCCAATAACGAGGCAGGTCTCCAGATCAGACCAATCAGTTGAATGCCTCGACAACACACAACCAACAGGAACAAATCATCCTTTTCAACGACCATCAGGAAGAAAGATTTAACCGCAAATCAAAATTCACAATAACTCAGGTGTGCTTGCCTTCAATTTTCTCAAATCCAGGGGGAACAGGTTTCACTAAAAAAAACCACTTCCCTCAATAAAAGTTACACTATCCAACCACTGGTACAAAGCTTCTTAGCTCTGCTAATCCTAAAAGTGTCCCATTGTGGCCTATTGTAGAGCTTGCCTAATTTCCCATGACCTACCTGACACTGGCCATGGGCCAGGATTTTATTTTGGGCCCAGATCCTGTTGCGCGATAACATCGCAAGGGATTAGGTGCCAACGGACATTGAACTTGGGGAATGCAGTCCGACAGAGGTCTCAGAAAAAGAAAAAAAAACAGAAGAATGCCTGCTTTTTGGACCATGGTTGTTGTTGAAGTGACTGAGCGAAATATTGTGCTTCACAGCTGAATTACAGGCTTTCAAGCAGACCCAGATGAAAAAGTATGAGAATACTAGGATCAAAATTTTCAAAAAAAAAACAGGACAAAAATATAACTTTTGCAGGCTTTCAGGAGTAGTTTTCGTTGATACTCACCCATGTCCACAGCATCACAAGCCTCACTTGGCATGTTCTGCACTAAACTCTTGTGCTCCATCCTCAACTAAGCTCTTGGAAGTAAAGTTGCAGTACTCCTGCACCCAAGCCCTCTATTGTGTGATTTTAATATGACAGTGTGTAACACACGGTTTTTCATTCAATGAGATTTCATTTTCGTTGTGGGACAAAAAAGTAGGAAAAACTAGGAATTTCAAGAAAAAAAGTAGGAAAAGTAGGAGCAAAGTACGGTATTTTACGGGAGACGTCGGGGTGCCGCGGCGGCTCTCGCAGCCAAGCGAACCGCTACAATGTGTTTGTGCAGTCAAGTGTAACCTATACACAATAATCCAACAATGGATTGAAACTGCACAAACAGCAGCCAATGGCGTCATCCGGCCTGGTGGCACTGTTTAATCCAACAACGGATTGAAACTGCACAAATAGCGACCAATTGCATCATCCGGCCTGGTGGCACTGTTTTTTTTGCACCAAATTCCGTCATCCGTACGCAAGGGGTTAAAAGTTCACAGAAATCTAAACAGCAAAATGTTTGAAATGGCTGTGAAGCAACAATGACTACTTAGAGGTTAGCAACCCTAGCCCTTTAGGGTAGCTTTTAGCCTTATTATGGGCAAATCCTACAACCAAAATTGTTATAACCATAAATTGCATGATATCAAACTTAAGAGTGGAAATAAAATCTAAACCTTAGGCTATTCATTCAACTTCAATGTGCCAGTCATGGATGGTTGCACATGGCATGATGTCAGTAGGAATTTATGTGTACAGTCTGGAACACTGGCATTCACTGCTTGAGTCAGGTCAAAAGAGGGCGCTAGATTACAAACAATGGTTTACTCAAAGTGGGTTTACTGGAAGTGCACAACCTGTGGCCTGACATGCACAATGTACTGTGCACGCACTGTACCATCAGCACGACCAAAGTTCTGAATCATAACATTTTCCTGTCATCATAGATCTGTCAGAATTTTATGAAACTTGATAATTGCCTCAAGGAAAGCAAACAAAAATTTCAATTTTAAAGAACAAATTTATGTTTTTTGCCAGATGCGATCAATTTTGCAACAACTGATCTGATCAAACTCTCAAACTCTTCGAGTTCAATTCTAGCCAATTCTAGTTTTTCTTTTAACTAATTCTTCATGACAAGCATGAAAAGAGGGTGATAAGTAGAAAATTAGTTAAATTTATTACCTTTCAGAGAATGGCAACTTGTCAAGACCTTTACAATCAAAAGCTCAGTAAATGGGAAATATGTCTCCTAACAAAAAAAGGTTTACACCGAAAGGGCATTGTTTCTTGGAAACCTGGAAAATTTCATACAAACTGCAGGAAAAATTGCTGAAACCTCAAAGTATGTTTCCAACTCCTCTATAAACAACATTTGCAAAGCACCATACATGTACTGCTTATGTAAAGAGCTACAAAGTTTTCATGTCTTTTTACATAAATATCCTTTTTGGCCACTGAAAAACAATCTTTTTAAACCGCCTTTTCCACTTCAAGTCAGCGAACACTAATTTCTGTTGACAACTTGGGTACCACAAAGGAACCAAGTGGTGCCAGCGGACAGGGGCTGAATTTGCAGCCAGTTTCCGGTGGCTTCTCTGAGGGGTAGCGTGGGCCCCAAGGGCTGGCCCAGATATGTCCGTTACCTCTGCTACTAACCGACCTCTCGGAAATGAAAATAAATTCACTAATGGAACTTAAAACAGCCTTTTCCCAATAAAACGCCCATCAAATGCCAAGGTGAGTTTACTGGAAATTTAGAGAAATTAAACCAACGGTTCTGGAACAATAAAGAGAGGCCCAAGGGCATGGTATATGAGAGATCTTTCCTGACAGAATGCCATTCAATACTAAGGAAAGTTTACACAAAATTTATAAAAAGATAAGCCGAGTTATGGAAATTATGGAGACATCGTGTGTTTTCTGAACAAATTTCTATCAAGTTCTGAAGATTCCAAATATAGAACACTTCAGATACTAATGCCGCACCCAGGTGGCAAATTTCCCTAGAAAGTGCTCGGCAATTTTTACTACAGGGGGCTTACACACAACATTTAAACCCATGTGAAACTGCATAATTGCCACACACAGCTCATCTAATAGTCTAAATACAATCCAATTTCATTGAATTAAAACAAGTTCACCAAATGTCCGACAGAAATTCCTGACAAATGTCAGCATTCTCAGATAAATTCTGCAAACCACATGTGCAGGATTTACTTGATTTGTACCTCGGTGGGTGAAATTTCGCCGGGATTTCGGCGAATTTAAACAATTGTGGAAGCTGCTTGGGTGATGTGCATGTACATTGTAACTTAAAAAAAAAAAAAAAAAAAAATTGTAACATGCTTGTGCATATATATGCATTGTTCAATTGTGGAAGTTAAGATCCAAAGGTCATATTTCCTATAGGAAAAGTTTTTTTTTAAATTGATGTCCTTTCCAACAATTCTGTACATGTAGAGTCTGTTCATTGTAAAAGTTATGGAGACTTGCATACTTTTGTCTACAGAATTTTGTTACACGCATAAAATTGAGATATGCAAACAAATTGAAACTTTGAGATTTTCCAAACACAGAAATATCCGAGCAGTTTTTGCTTCTTGTAAACTTATTTCCTCACCTCAAAAGTACACGGCAGCGATGTGAGTGACCTCGGTTTTACTGTACATTCATTTCAAAAATTGAGTTTTGTGAATGGCTTTTTGTACAGGTCATTCTCTCTCAGTCAGTCCTTCAAATTTTCTTCATTAATTACAGGAAACGATGGAAAAACTGGTAACAATAGTTCTTCAGTTACCCTGCATTCCGTAATTTGTGTCCACAATGCTTTATTTGGTAAAGATATTTGGTCGGGTATGGATAAACATCATGGCTTGTTGTGAAGGTCATAACTCAATCAAGGAAACCATAAAGTGGGTCCTCAATGGCTAAGGTGTCTAAAAAAGAAAATATTTGCTATTATTTGCAACAACATCCTTGTTCTGTGGAAAGTGTATGGGTCATAACAATGTAGTTCACCCTGGTAATCCATCTGATATTGTACTAAAACGTGTGCACAAACACCGTCCATTTTGCACTAGGGGTGTGCATCAGAACCAGTTACCCGAGTGCCCGGCCGTTCATGTCAGGAACCGGTTCTAGATTATGGAATCGAGTATCCGTACAACTTTTATTATTGCATAGTAACTTCCCCCGACAATGAAAAAGGAAAGGTTTTGAATGTTATTTGTCGGGAATTATCAAAATTAAAACCCGACTACATGGGAAACCAGCACAGATTTCGCGTTTATGATCCTCACGAAAGTTGACAATAAAGGGAATTTACCGGTCATATTTTTTATTAGTCCGGGTATGGATGAAGAGCCTCGACGAGACATAATCGAATGCCTCATTCCACAATAAATACAACTGTGTAAAGCTTGCGGACAACCATCTTTTATGCCGGCACAAGGCACGAGATTTTTCAGACTTTCTCAGAGAAAGACATTATTACAACTTCCGGGATAGGAAGTTTTGGGTTGGGTTTCTTTAACGAGTAAGCGTACTTTTTTCAATCAGGTAAACCGGTTCTTTTACCACCCGTAAATGCACACCCCTAACTCGCAGAGATTCAGGAAATCTTTGACCTCACTTGGCGTAACGAATACTGCCATTATTGTAACTTCCGGTATCCAAATCAAACAGGTAGAGTAATGCCCTTTCCCTCTGCAACATCGTAAACTTGAAACAGCTTGCAGTTTAATTTCAGTATTTTGTTCTGATGATGCAATTTTTGTTTCTGGACTCTAAATCCCAAGTTTTATTTTACGGACCCTTCCTGGATCTGATAAAAAAACAATTACTGCACTAAATGGCCTAAAGTTTTTTAACAGTTTTAAATAAACTTGACGTGTGCATGATCAATGGCGCACCCACGATTTGACTTGGGGGGGGGGAGGGGGGGGGGAGGATCACCAATGTGTTTCCACAATTCCTTCTGAAATTTTTCAAAAAAGATTACCCCAGAAAAATAATGTTGAAAAAGGGGGAAGGGGGTAGGGCCTCTTTTAATGATGGTGCTATACTACTTGGAATATCTGCTGCCAATTATTACAACTAAAAAAATAAAACTGACCTGGAGTCCCCCCCCCCCAACCTTGGGTGTGCCACTGTACATGACCAACTCATAAAATTGTACCGTTTTCCGAAACACTTGTCAAAAAAGACAAACAAAGAGCATTAATGTTTTTAATTCACTAAATCTGTGGTATGTACTTCATTAACTGGTTCTACATTATCTGTTTAATTCCCAACTCCATGGTTTAACTAAGATTATTTTTTTTCCCATAAATTTGTTGTCAATACTATATGGAGTTTTTAGAAGTCTACAAAACAGACCACTGCCTTCGAGTCATAGAACTTGCTTTTTCAAAAATGCAAATCTGAAGTAGGTCAATTCGCAATATATATTTTTTTTTTGGCAATTATTTTTTTTTACTCCACACCAGAATGCAAGACTCCAATAACGCAAGTCAAAAATTGACCCCAAGAAAAAAAAAGCGTTATTTTGCTCTGTTACTGTAACAGAACACCAGTGTCCCTCAGGCCAAAGGGACAGGGTTCAATGGAATCAGATAAGATCGCGAGTGGAGATAAGTATCTCCGGAAATATTTTGATTTCATTTTTTTTTTTTACCCCCTGGTAATTTCATTGTGTGACCTGGTTTAAAGACTGGTTGGGATTTGTACTTTTGTGTACGTGCGGTTAGCTAGCACTTACTTGGTAAACTTCAATGCAGACATAAAAGGTAGTATCATTTGCAAACATCCAAAAAAACAAAACTACTGAATTATTACGAAATACAGTACTAGACTTAAGTAAATAGTAGTCTGTGAAATCATGGCACCTGGTATGATGTCGTTTTCAAGAAAAGTGGAAATTGATATCGTTTTCCAACAATTGTCAGCGGACAATCGTTGTAAATAGTCTAGTTTCCCGACCTGATAATTCCCTGACTCTATAAATTGTTCCGTTTTATCTATAGTATGGTCAGGGAACCAGACTACTAGAACATAATAGTTTTCTCTGTTTTCACATCATCTATGCACACAAAACTTTAAACAAGTCAGTGTTACAGCATTTGGTAGCATGCTATAAAATACTAACTCCCAAATTTAGTTCCACAGTGTAAGTGGCTTTCTAAAACTTAATTTTACTGTAAATTATTTTAATCAATTCCTTAGCAGCACATGAGCACACACTGGTCTGTGGAACATTTTCCAATTTGGTGGTGATGAGCTGACGATATAGGAACTTGAACATGTATTTTACAACAAACCAGCATATTGCCATGCGTCACTCCATGGAGCCATTATCAGTAGGGCTGAGTCAAATCGAATAATTGAATGTCTGAATATTCAACCTTCCATTCGATCGAATATTCAGTTGTCTGCATGGCCGATTTTTGGGTAAGCAAATTATGTACAGAGGCAGTCTAATTAACACACGAAACTCATTATCATCATTATAACAGATTCTCACCTTTAAGACTAGCCAGCACTGAGATTTGGCACATGTGCAAAAATGCAGAAATACCTTTTTTTTTGAGAAAATTTAATTTTCCCCCCGACAAAAAGTAGCAACGTGTCTATTCATCTATACATGTTTGTAACACAGATACATGTAGAGAGCGTGCTGTCATACAATTATTGAACAGCATCCAGTCACGAAGTCACGGACGCAATTTCTTTATAAACAAAATTAACTTTTTCCCTTCTTATATATTCCTTTGTATTTCCCCTTCGAATAGTCAAACTCGAAAATAAATATTTGGATATTCGATAATCGATCAAATATTTGACACGGCCCTAATTATCAGTGTACATGAAGGCAATATACAAGGAAATATGCAGACATCCCAGTTTATGAAACAAATCATTAACACTTTTCATGGCATGGCTGTTAGGTCGGTTACAATACTTTTGGACTTAACCTGAAATGGTACAAATGCATACTGTCATCTGGGGTCGAATTTCAGGTAAAAATCAGCTGGGCTAGTACAAAAATGTTACTAAACCGGAAGGTATTTCACAAGACCAATGGTAAAAATAAGAACACAGTGTTTTGAATGAGTCTGCTGTTTAGATTTTTTCCCCCTTTGCCGACCTTGTTGGAGGATGGGTTAGAAATGCTGTTTTGATTGAAACTCCCTGCCTCAAAACGAGAAATTGCCATTCAAGAAATTACGGGGCTTTTTCATTTCACCACATTTAGAACAAAAATGGACTTTAGTGATAGCATTTCACGCAGTTTATGAAAAAATCACGAGACCACCGGACTAGTTCGGTCAAGAGTTCACTAGACCAACGCTCAAATCACTGGACTCGGTCCAGCGGTCCAGTGGATATTTCGATCCCTGGTCATAACGTCAACCGTTGACATGACTTAAAAACAAAATGATGTAGTTACGCTTCACAGTCAAGTTATCGTAATTAGCAATAAGACCTCCAAGTGGAATAACAATTCATGAAATTGTAGACTCGATATTAGTCAATTGACTGACAAATAAAAAAAGGGAAGTTTGACTTACTCAGTTCCTCAGCGAGATCCACCCGTCTGCCGGTGAGTAGTCGAGTCTTGAGTTCCGAGTCATCACCAAAATCTTCCAGGACTTGCTTAACCTCCTTCTCCAGCCGTCTTGCTGTGATTTAAAAAGTCATATTGATGTGTAAATAAGGGGGATGAAAGTGTGATGACCCAATCTTTGCCCTGTCAATAACTGCTGAGGAGGGGCGTGGGTACCACTAATGGACCAAGCCATTGGCGAGTTACTTCAACAGCAGCCTCAACCCTGTGGGCCACAATCCTACGACCATGACACTACCAGATTTTAGTCATCACATTTTTATCCCAATCCTAATAAATATCCTATCTGGCTCCCATATTGATGAAACCATATTATATTTTATTTCTTATTATTTTATTATTTTAATTCTTTCTGGTAATGAAACCAAGGATTCCTCAAAAGCGCCCTAGGCACTGTAGCTCGAAAGCCTGAAGAAACCTGTAGAGAGAAGACAATGAGAAGAAGTTACAGTTTTAGAGGTGGGAGGAAAACCCCAGAAGAATATTCTGGGGAAAACCCACGGAATCAGGTAGGGACTGAAAACCCAATCCACATGTGGACCAGGGCAGGAATTGAACCCGGGCCACAGCGGTGAAAGGCGGGGATAGTAACCACTGTGCCAACCTTCATTATTCCCGACAACACAATAACTAGTATGGATCCACCGATGCTCATTATAGTTGTATTCTATATTGGCAAACAAATTGATGCTCCAAAGAGTTCAAATTGTTGGTATCGGAGGGGTTGCATTGGAGACCTCTCCAAGAACTCAAGAGCTACATCACTACCGAAGGACTTTGCCAACGACCAAGAATGAGCAGAAATTGAGACTCTGTTTTGCATACCTTCCGTGTTCATGATCTGCTGTCGCAGTACATTGCTTGTGAGTTGTAGCATCTTCTGTATCCGCCAGAATAGCACAATGTCATGGCACTCAAGCTATACACCAAAGATATCAAACCAAGATGATGATAATAATAATAAATTACATTTATATAGAGCTTTCTTCAGGCGTTTCAAAGCCAAAAAAAATAACGAATATGATTGTACAGCTGCCAAAACTTAGAGAGTCAGCATCTGATTTCACGAAACCTTGCACAATTGTGTAACTCTACTTTACATCACAATTTCTTGCTTAAGTTGCTCAACATCTGTGATATATTAAAAATTGATTTCACGGAAGTGCATAAAGTCATTGACTTGCCACTCAAATGACGGCGTAACCTACGCACTCGTTTAAGTTGTCCGCACAAACACCGAAATGATGACTTAGCCCACTAAAAGCGTGAGCATAGTAGAGCCGTTAGTTGCTCAAGTTATTTATTAAATTCACCAGATTATTTCAGAGATTAACAAAATGATCATCCACTGCAGGTTTACCTGTGAGGTATTTCCGGAAGTTGCCACCAATTTTTTTTTCAAAAGTGAATGTTTCAAAATGGCGTCCCCACAGTTCAATTTCATGACTGTTCCATGCATTTTTTTATGTAGATTGCGTATTGTAAAATAAAACGGCTAATTATTTCTGCCATCAAATAACACAAAAAAGTGACTCTTGAGAGCCATTTTTATCTTGATAAAAAATAGCTCTCAAAAGTCACTTTGTTATTTCATGGTAGAAATAAATAGCTGTTTCATTTTACACTACGCAATCTACATAAAACAAAAACAATGATGCAGACTTCTCTCAGCAATCAACATCCCATTTAACCCCTTGAGCATGGTATTTTACGGGAGACGTCGGGGTGTCGCGGCGGCTCTGGCAGCCAAATCGAACCGCTATAATGTGTTTGTGCAGTCAAGCGTATCATAAACAATAATCCAACAATGGATTGAAACTGCACAAACAGCGGCCAGTGGCGTCATCCGGCCCGGTGACACTGTTTTTTGCACCCACAGGCGTCATCCGTTAAGGCTTTCCCATAAACACATACAATTAAACCCTTTTTCAAACAGCTATTGAAGTGTGAAGCCTGCTAAATCCAACAGGATCCAACAGCTAGGACAAAAGATCTTTTGTTCACTGCTCATCAGACCAATCTTGTTGGATCTTGTTGGATTCAGCAGGGTTAGGGTTCAAATAAGAGAAGTTAATAGAATAAACTGATGAAATTTTGCCCCCACTTACTCCAGAATCACTGAAGCCCCTCTGGTAATGGAAGAAACCTTTCCTGCACTCCTGTGCCTTGTTGATTGATTTCTGTAGAAAGTACTTCCGATAAAGAGGGTGCCATGTTTCTCTAATCTAATGAAACAAATAAAATAAAAGCGACAAAAATGAGTAAAACCATTTTGCTCTTTTCTCATTGCAACAGTTTTCCCTCTTTGGGAAAAATCTTCTTTATTTGAAAGAGTTCGGAAAGTAAGACTCTTTAAAAAAAATCTACAACAATGAATCTGAAGACTTTGAGAAGTTTTCAAAGTGAACAAAGAAAACTGGCAGGAGCGGGATTCGAACATGCGACCTCCGGAAGACCGTACCGGCACTCTACCAACTGAGCTATCCCCCAATGCCCAACATTCTGAATGGGTATTTTTTATTTAAAAACTACCCATTTCAATGTACGCGGGAACTGCTAAGTGTCAAGTGCCATTGCTCTGTGAGTATTTTGGGATAAAATGCCCGAACCTTAAACCCCACACTAACGTGGAATATATTACAGGCGTGTTCATACTCACAAATTCACTGTCCACGGGTACCGCTTTTGTTTCCAGATTCTTCTTAACGGCCGTCACTTCATCACTGGCTAACACTGGTTGGTGTTTCTGTAATGCGAGGTCAAAGGTCAATACTGGCCAATCACAATCCATCTATTACAAAAACAAATCTCTTTGTTATACCATGGTATTAAATTGAGAGATCCGATTGGTCGATAACCGGTCACATGGTTTATTACAAAAGTTCAATACGTGAACCACTGTATTTGTCTATCTAAAACGAAAGTTGTGATAGGTTTGGACAGGGCTGTAGTCGAGTCCATCACAAGTCCCTGCAAGTCCATCACAAGCACTCCAGTCCTAATTCCAATCACAAGCTATTCAAATAAGCTTTGACAAAGGCATTCCTTTGTCATTGTTCATCCAGTTACTTGTGACTGGCTTTATGAAAGGACTTCTGACTGGGCTTGCGAAAGTACTTGTGAAAGGACTTGCAGGGACTCGACTACAGTCCTGGGTTTGGAAGACCTTCCGTTGCCGCCAATACTGGTTACGTTAATGGCGGCACGTTCCAACTACCCAGAGATTTGGACAGGCATGTATTTAATACCATGGTATAACAAAACAATTGTCTGCTGTGATGTGGTCCATGGTGTTTTGTACACCCTCGGGGGGGAAATGGCACCCCGGTGAATTGTATAGTGATCAGCTGTAACATTCTGCAGTACAATGTGGTATATCATGGTCGGATGATTAACCCTAAACCCCTAGGGTGCATGCAAAATCATATGGTTTGACAAATTAAAATCATATTAAAATTGGAGGACTTTTAGGGTTAAGCTTTCCTTACCTCCGACGCTTGAAGCAGTTTTTCTAGCTCTTCTTTAGCCTGCCGCCTATTATTCTGTGAAAAGAAATCAAGATTTGTATATTTATTATAGTTTTAGTCATATAGAATTGCACTTATGTCCCGCAAGTTTCTTCATGAGGGGTTTTAAGTGCAGTCCAGCCACTATTCGGCCCGAAACACCCATCCTAAATCTACAGCCCTGCCATTTATTTTTGACAAACCACCTTGTTAATGGCCTATATTTCACCGACTATCCTATATACGAATTTCGGTATATTTATGTTTTGGACCATCCTCTATCGATACAACCCAGTTCCGACAGTAAAATTCTCAATATTTAAAGGGGCTGTGACATTAGGGAGACATTTCAATGTCTCCCTAATGTCACTAGTCTCCTTAAGGTAATAAGAATGATGACAAAATGTCTCCTTAAGGGACCATTAACAGGTATAAGGTATTTTATGAACGTGTTCTGCTCGGGTCATTTTTAGCATCCAGGCCCCAGGGCAGTTTTAAACGTACTTGTTTAAAACTTGCCCAGCACATTTTTATTCCCTTATTAGAGCTTGCCACGGTTTATGTCATAGGTTGAGCAAAGTATATTTCTGATAACAAGTCACTAATCCATTAACTAACCTGTTCAGGCGTGAGTGTTTTCCAGTACAGCCACCGCTCACTGGTACCCGGCCCCATTAACTCTTCAATGAGACTGTCGGCTGAAAAACAACGTTGGCAAAGCTTGTACTGCAACTTACATAATTTGTGAGCATTCATCAAAGATACCGACAATTTGGGAGACCGCCAACATAGGGCAAGATAGCTCAGTTGGTAGAGTGCCTGTACAGTATTCCAGAGGTCGCGGGTTCGAATCCCACTTCTGCCAGTTTTCTTTGCTCACTTTGAAAATTCATTTGTTAGTAGTTAGAAACCTCACAACTGAATATCTGACTTCTAAAATTTCCTGCAAAAGGATGCTGTATAATATTCAAATTCAAATTCAAATTTATTGTCCATAAAATGAAAATTTGCTTTGTCGAGCATGCTCATAATTAAAAATATTTAAGTTACGAATTACAAATTATTACACACAATAGAATAAGAAAAATGAATTAGAAACCTAGAATTACACAAGGGGCTTAAAATGTAAAATCAATAAAAACAATAAAATACAGATAGATTGTCCAGCAAACCCCTACCCCTCAAAACCACTACCCCCCCCTCCCCACTATTGCCTTACCCACCCAAACCGGAAGACAAAATTGGACCAAAATATCTAGTGGTTGTGTTGATATTTTGAAGTGTTAAGCCTAAAACTCACTTTCCTGTAGTCTATTTCTCAGCACACTGTCCATAAACTTGATGGCTGCGTCCCATTGCTGCTTATCATGCACAGAGCGATCCTCTAAGGCATTGACTTGCATCACCCTCTGCAAAGACAAGTCAAGTCAGGAAACTGCTTACCAGAAATTATCGCTAAGCAAATTAACGGGCTCGGCATAAACTAAAGAGGGGCCCTACACTACACAATCGCCACTGTCCGAGGCATTTACGAATAAGATTTTATTTGCAAGTTCTATTCATATTTGTAAAAAGGGTTTGTACATTTTCTGCCTGTCCCAAATTCTTTTGCCCATCTGTTGGACAGCAGGCTGGATGAGACGATGTATACAGCACTTGATACTGATGAATTATTCATACTGTGTGGATGATTTAACCAATGAGAAGCAAGATATGTAAATGATGGCCTGTCATTTGTCCTAGGTACATACCAGACTGTCTGCAGCCTGTTCTTGCCACTGGTGTCTGTTGATACCTTCTTGTTTGACGGCTGACTTGACATCGTTAAAGAGTGGATCGTGGCTTCTCTTAGCCTTGTCCTTATCCACTAGCTTGGAAAATTCTTCCACGAGGGTCTCCAAGGCAACCTAATAATATTCAAAGCCAATCACAACACAGTTTTTCAGACAAATTAGGTTAAAAATAAATTTTGTAAGCATTGTGAGTTAACATTGTGAATGTTTCATCTAAGTACATTGTAATGCATTTAGAGCTCAAAATTACAATTGTAGTGAATAAGTTTCTTTTGTCAAACCACAAAAAAAAAAAACAAGGTAAAATTTGAAAAAAAAAAAATCAAAGTGAACAAAGAAAACTGGCAGGAGTGAGATTCGAACCTGCGACCTCCGGAATACCAGTCAACTGAGCTATCTTGCCCTATGTTGGCGGTCTCCCAAATTGCCAGTATCTTTGTTCGGGGGAACTAGTCAGAAGTCATAAACCCAGAATGCCGTATAGCCAGGGATCACACCTAATTTTATGATACAACCTGGGAATACGACTTTTTAACATATAATTTGTCAAATAATCCGCAAGGGAAACTGACCAGGTAAATTTGAAAACTGCCTGGCCTGGGTTTCGAACCTGCGACTGACTTTGGCAGACTGCCAACATAGGGCAAGAAAGCTCAGTTGGTAGAGTTCCGATATGGTATTCCGGAGGTCGCATAGCCTTTAAAAAATTTTTTTTTAAAAGAGGAAACAAAAAAAGTGGAAAAAAAAAATAATAAGAAAAGCTTCAAACAAACACGGAAGGGTTATCCTGACCTCCACACTCTTCTTTGGAAGCTGTTGATCCGCCCACTGCTTCAGTTTGATGTCCACCGTTGTGTTGAAGGTTCTAGAACAATACGCCAAAGCCAAGAATTGAAACTATTATGGGTTCCATAGGAAAACGTGGGAACATCTCAGCCATCTTGCCGTGATAATGTGAAAATGACAACCGGTGCACAATGCAACCTGTGGTATTAAGGCGAGCCGTCAAATTAGAATCCCTTCCCGGACCGTTTGGGGTCGGGCCCACCAGGTACATCGAAGGGATTGGGACTCTGCCTTGAACCGATTGGGTAAGTTAAAAATTGTAATTTGTACCGTGTACAGCATGCGGCTGTACATTATAGCGCACGCAGCAAATTCCGCTGAAAAACCTGCCTGGGTAAAACGCGGAACTCTTATAATTAAATGCCTTCCCGGCTGAATTTTCGCGAGAAAATACAGAGAAGAGTTATTGAGGATATAAGACACTTGTCCGTGGTAAAATTACATCATTGCGATCAGTTTTAACCCTAACAGTCCTGAATCCTTCAATTTTAATACAATTTCCCACACACCCTAGGGAGTTAGGGTTAATGTACGTTCCGCAGCGGCAAACATGCCCCCTCCCCCAGCCATGGACGATTGTATTTTGTACCGTACAGTGTGCGGCCGTACATTATAACGCACGCAGAAAATCCCACTCAAAAACCTGATTTGGTAAAACGCGGAACTCTTATAATTAAATGCCTTCCCGGCTGAATTTTCACGAGAAAATACAGAGAGAAGTTATTAAGGATATAAGACACTTGTCCGTGGTAAAATTACATAATTGCAATCAGTTTTAATGTACGTTATGCAGCGGCAAACATGCCCCCTCCCCCAGCCATGGACGACATATGCGGCCGTGCATTATAACGTATGCAGAAAATCACACTAAAAAACCTGACTTGGCAAAACGCGGAACTCTTATAATTAAATGCCTTCCCGACTGAATTTTCCTGAGAAAATACAGAGAGGAGTTATTGAGGATATAAGACACTTGTCCTTGGTAAAATTACATAATTGTAATCAGTTTTAATGTACGTTATGCAGCGGCAAACATGCCCCCTCCCCCAGCCATGGACGACATGGTATGCGGCCGTGCATTATAACGTACTCAGAAAATCACACTCAAAAACCTGCCTGGGTAAAACGCGGAACTCTTATAATTAAAACAATAAGTCCAGAAGTTGCGTGCAGTATTGAGAATAAACTGGAGAGTAATGACAAGTTGGGTGCCGGCGCGGCGTCTCCCAACATAGGCAACTTGCTATTTCTATTGATCCAGAGATAACTATTGTGTCCAGAAATAACTTATGCTACGTAACAGTAACTTTCTTTCTAACCAGTCTTAACAATTTGAATGATCGCAATGAACAGCGAGTATGCACTTTATATTCTGATAAGCAAGCTATACTTGCTATTTCTATTGATCCAGAGATAACTATTGTGTCCAGAAATAACTTATGCTACGTAACAGTAACTTTCTTTCTAACCAGTCTTAACAATTTGAATGACCGCAATGAACAACGAGTATGCACTTTATATTCTGATAAGCAAGCTATATCGGGTTTACATACACAAGCCCCTTGTCCAGACTTCTTCTTTAATATTTTGCCCTCCCATTGTCAATTCCATCCATCTTACCCTGCATCGGGTGACTGTGCAGCTGGCAGATAGATGTTTTCAAACACATAACCTGACATCCGTTCCCATAGAACCCGAGACAGAGCATCCTCCCTATAGATAAAAAAGATGCCCTATTCTCAGAGTTGCATTCATCAAAATCCTTGTTTAACCCTAACAGTCCTGAATCCTCCAATTTCAATAAGATTTTTCACACCACCTAGGGAGTTAGGTTTAATGGAAAGTTTGTTTAAGCAGAGAAATAAAAACTTGAGGTAAAACCTTCATTCTCAGAGTCAATAGGTTTTACAATCTGAGCTAAATCTGAAATGCAACGGTTAATCTCAGAGGAGGGGTGGGGATGAGGATGAGGGGCGGGGATGAGGGGCGGGGATGAGGGGCGGGGATGAGGGGCGGGGATGAGGGGCGGGGATGAGGGGCGGGGATGAGGGGCGGGGATGAGGGGCGGGGATGAGGGGCGGGGATGAGGGTGGGGATGAGGGTGTGGAGTAGAGGTTGGGGTGGAGGGGTGGGAGAGGGGAAAGAGTAGGTGGAGAGATCATCAAGCTCCTGAAATTTACTACTGCAAGTCCTAGACACTCACCATACTTTAGGCTGGATTTCACTCAGGCATAGTACCTCGTCCAGTATCTCACCCTTAGCCTTCTCAAATAATTCATCCTACAAGACATAGGAGAAACAAATCAGTCTCGCAAACAGTTGGATAGCAAATGTGTATCCATTAATGAAAGGACTGGTTTGTCAGAAAGTAAACGGAATCTCTTAGATCTCTCAATTATGAAAAACAACCCGAGCTGGCAACTAACATTCCAGACATGCTCCAATACCCTCAAAATTCCAGGACACATTGTAATCTTACTGTGATTTTTTATTGATTTCATTTTCAAAGTGAACAAAGAAACTGGCTGAACGGGATTCGAACCTGCGACCTCCAGGTTACCGTACCGGCGCTCTACCAACTGAGCTATCTTGCCCTATGTTGGAGGTCTCCCAATTTGTCAGTATCTTTGTCCGGGAGGGCGCTAGTCAGAAGTCATAAACCCAGAATGCCATATAGCCAGGGATCACACCCAATTTTACGATACAACCTGGGAAGCGACATTGTGGGGATCACTCAATGAGGATACGACTTTTTAACTTATAATCCTTGTGGAAATGATTTTTTATTGTTTAAAACTTTTTAGGGCGAGCAAAGAAACCATTTACTTATTGCACCCTTACCCTATCCAGTTCTCGTAGCCTTGCAAAATTGTTCTTCCATTCCGTTTCCAAATTGAACCTCGTGGCTGAAATAAAAGAAGTAAATATAAATATATTTTCATAGAGAATGGAGAAAAGGATTAAGAACGACGCATCTCAAAAAAGGTTGACAAAACAATAGGGCTGTGCCGCACATTCAAATATTGGATTGATTAACGAATATTCAAATACTTATTTTCGAGCTTGAATGTTTGAAGGTAAAATGCAACAAGAAGGGGAACAAGTTCATTTTTTATAACAAAATTGCATCCGTGACTTCGTCACTGGTTCCTGTCCAAATAATTGTATGACACCAGGCTATCTATCTGTGTTACAAACACGTAATGATGAATGTACCCGTTCCTACTCTTTTCGGAAAAATAAAATTTTCTCATCAGAGCAAAAAAAGTATTTCTACATTTTTGCACGTGTGCCAAACCTTTATTAAATCATTTCATGGTGCAGGTGATTATCGTAACAGTGACAATCTGTTATAATGAAGACAATAAGTAATTTCAAGCATTAATTAGACTGCTATGTACAAACTTGGTTTACAGAAGAAAAAAAATCGGCCATCCCGACAACCGATTGGAAGGTCGAATGTTCCAAAATTTGACTTGAATCAGCCCTACAAGACAATTCTTATGGACCTTAATAACAACTATGCAATGGTATGCATTTACAGAGTATAAACTGGAGTTTCGTGCTGCAGAGAATTACGATTTAAAAATTAATCGGTCAAGAAGAGGATTCCAAAAGCGTGATTCCATGGACATCCAGTCGTCCAGGAGTGTACGTACCTTTGTAGATATCAGCCTGCTGTGTAACCGATTCCTGAACCATCTTCCAGAAACAATCAGACACTGCAAAGCTCAGATTCTGTGTGGTCATCTGACTGGGTTTGAAGGTACCAGACCTGAACGGCATTCAAACATTTGAAACCCATTTAAAAGATTCAACTTAAAGTTAGTGTACATGATTGGTTATTGTTGCAATTTTCAGAAATGGGCGGATTTGGGGGTTGGTATTTTATAGGAAATATCATTCCACTGACCTGTTCAAAGTTTTGCTTTGTTGGATGGCGAAGAAAAAAAACGAGAGAAAACACGGCACTCGTTTTCAACTGTAGGGCGGATGATAGCCTTTAGTCAAGGCACGCGTGGCTACCTGGACGCGTGACGCGCCCCGAATGCCGTTTCGTTTTTTATGCAGCTGCTCTAAACCTTTGGAACAGTCTTCCTTATGAAATTCGTCATGCCAGTTCTCTTACTCAATCCAAAACATCACTAAAAACTCACTTATTCCAGTCATTTGTTTTATAGGCACCTTATTAATTCTGGGTTTTTTTCGATGAAAAGCGTTGTGATACCACTTGTGTAAAAACGCTATATAAATGCCTTAATTTTCCTCAATTGCCGGTTGGGGTGACACATAATGCTACAAAAGAGTGGGTTCGGGCGACGCAGTCGATTAGGGCGACACATAACTGTCGCCCTATTGTAAAAGTCGCCCCTTTGGAGTGGTTTTTTGGGGGGTTATTTCGGGCAGAGTCGCCCGTTTGCCGCATGCACAGGAATTATAATTATTATTATTATTATTACAACCGATAGGATTTAATCTTGGTATGCAGGTAGGCCAGAGTGCGTTTTAAATGAAAATTAATGTGATATCACGATGACGTCATCACCGATTTATAGTATTTTTTTTAATTTTAGACCTTCAAGCCATATCTGAACAACAGAAAATGCTAATTTCAAAATTCTTTTTGTAATAAGTTTGTTGGGTCATGGATATTTATATATAAATGTGAAACAAATATGTGAAGTCATGATGACGCCATCAAAAGCGTGATTTTTGTGAAACACATAAGGGTAGGTCTGCTTGTCATGAAACGTGATGGGTTGGTAGGTGTTGTCATAAGTATGCAAAATCTAAATCGACATCATAAAAATTACGCAGAAAAGCCCGTTGCTCTGTCATGGACAGACAACACATCTGGTTTTTAAACTCATATATATCGTGATACAATCCCTTATTTATTCCTATTTCAATTTACTTTTGAATTTCATAATTTTATATTTATTGTTTCAATTTTAAAAGTTTCGTTTTTATTTACAGTTTATAATTGAGCTATTTTAGGCCTTTATTTTAACCGGGAAGTGGTTCAAGATGGACTGTACAGTCTTTTCCACAACCCCTGACATTGCCAAAAGTGTATAATAATAATAATAATTTTAAAAAGCTATCAAAGAAAAGTTGGGTTGCTTTAGATTGGATTACCACACTTCTTCATATGAAGACCCGTTTTCCACAAAACCTTGACAAAGTCCTATAAATGCAGCATTCAATGAGTACAAATGAGCCAAAATAGGAGAAATGAGATAAACTTGAAGCCCACTTACTTAAAGAGTGCTGAGCCTCGAAAGAATTGTTCTTCATATTTCCGGATGACCTCTATGCTGTCACTGGTATTACCTACAAATTAAAAAGTGCAGTTTGTGATTCTAAGTCGACACCAAAGCTCTAGTCGAGTCTCTGCAAGTCCTTTCACAAGTCCTTTTGGAAGTCCAGTCAGAAGTCCTTTCATAAAGCCGGTCACAAGTAACTGGATGAACAATGACAAAGGAATGCCTTTGTCAAAGCTCATTTGAATAGCTTGTGATTGGGATTAGGACTGGAGGGTTTGTGATGGACTTGCAGGGACTTGTGATGGACTCAACTACCTGTATGAACATTGTGAAACTTACATTCTAGTTCATTGCAGAAAGTAAGCATCACAAGTATATTTTTAGCATATCACAATGATTATCAAGTATCAATGGTAAGAAACAAAGAGTCAGTTTTACTCTTCAAACGTACAAGATTCCATCTTGTTTACAGCAAAACAACGGGAACATTCTAATCAAGTATATTAAATACATCCTACATAATATAATCACGTGTTTTTCTTTCTTGTTTGTGTACCTGTTGTGAAGTCAAAAGCACGAGTTGAAACATGTCGCATAGATTTGTGAAACTGATATAACTGGGTTTCACTTCCAATGACTCACCTTTTCCAGTGACAACAGCGAAATATCCCAGGGCCTTCATCGGGAACAGATTCCCTTCAAGAATCTGCTTGATCTGGGAAAAATATTTAGAAGGAAAAAAGATAAAACTTGGACAGTATATCCCTAAAAAATTCAAAGTCACCACCTTTTTCACTTCACATGAAAACAAGCATCGAGAAAATGCTCGTATTGTTGTCACATGTGTGAAAATAAGTTGCTATTAAAGTTGAACTGGACATTGATTACACACTTCCTTTAAACATGAACTCGACCATCTCACAATGTATTTGTAATACTGTATGCTCAGGCTATCTCAAGCCATGCTACTCAACAACCTCACGGCTTGCTTGAAAATATCAAGGATTAAAAACAAAACTCACCCTACTAGGGCTAGTCGCGTTTTTCTCTGCAAGATCCACTTTGGTCAGAACGAAGATGGTTCTTTTCCCCTGGGGGTCGATGTCGTTGACTATGTCCGTGACTATACTCCTCTCTGCATCTATTGCACCGTCTGTCATGACAACAGAGATGATTATTAACCCCTTGAGTACGGTTATTTACAGGAGGCGCCGGGGTGTCGAGCCGGCCTTTGCAGCCAAGCGAAACGGCCACAATGTGCTTGTGCAGTCAAGCGTAACATACACAATAATCCAACAATGGATTGAAACTGCAAATAGCAGCAAATGGCGTCATCCGGCCTGGTGGCAATTTTTTTTTTTGCGCCATTTGGCGTCTTCCGTACGCAAGGGGTTAATGCATTCTGTCATGCTATTTACATGAGGAGTATAATTAAGAGCATTCTTGGCCATTGCTTTTTGCTTAGTTGATGTTGTCATGAGCCAAATACTGGACAAGTAATTGATTAACAATAGATAGTGTTTCAGAGATGAAACTCGCCTTGGCCAAAATAAATCTAAAATTGGGCCTGATTAAGAAGTACAATGGAACACCGCTATACCGAACATTCGGCTATGCCGAACACCATCCTTGGCTCAAAATTTTGTGTACAAAACATTGTTTTAAAAAAAGGCAACGGATTAAAAAAATGTACCATGTATTTGGGCTGTTTGTAATTCCCAAACATTCGCAGCTTTATGTTGAAGAGTGACAGGTGGCTATTATTTCCCCAAGGAATAGAAGGGAAAAGCCAACTGTTGCTTCGGTAAGCTTAGAAAGTATGAACATGTAATTACATGATTCAATGGCCGGCACATGTTCAAAGTCGTCCTGGTGCGACAAATGCTACTACACTGACAATGGTCAAAAGAGGGCGCCGCTAATATGTAAAAACCGCAACATTTGGGGAAATATGTAGTACAATTGAATAAAACCTTCAATTACAATCACAAGAGGGCGCACTTCAAATATGAAGCAAGAGGGCGCTATTTAAAAGAACGGACGCCATGTTGAAAAATGGGCACACGGCGGACTGGCGGCTGAAAATTGCTATAATGAACGACCGCTATACCGAACAAAATCTGTGGTTCCCGCGATGTTCGTTATAGCGGCGTTCCACTGGAGTAAGAAGTGAATTAATTTGATTAACAAGGAACAATTTTTACTGAAGCTTTTTAATCACGAAAAGATCATGTACGTTGAACTTAGCAAGCTTGTTAGGCAATACTGGTAATACAGCTAGGCCTACCTGGTAAATGCAGTTTTCTAATGTACGTAAAAAAATATTCCATTTTCAAAAAGAACAAAGAAAAGTGGCAGGAGCGAGACTCGAACCTGCGACCTGCGGGTGGGCGCTAGTCAGAAGTCATAAACCCAGAAAAATATTCCGTTATCTTTTATCCTCCAACCATCGCCATTGGAATTTGTCTTTAATGTCCGTTTCTATTTCTGAGAATCTGAACATTTCTTTGCAGCGGCGAAAATTATTTAAAAACCACATTTTGTCGGAAAAATTGTTTAAAAGATTTTTCGTTGGAAAATTCAAAAAGTCGGAATTCCAATTAAAATCATTAAAGTTTCATCTCTGAAAATCAATATTGTATCCAGTTTGGTCAGATATGGTTGTTCGGATCTTTTGGCATGTTAAAGACTGCACTTACCTTGTATACAAAGGATGATTGCATTGGGGTTGTTCATATACATTTTGCTGAGTTTCTGGATGCTGTCTTTTGTGTCAGCCGCCATTCCCGTGGTTACAGTCTGTTTAACAATAGGGAAAAATACTTTACTCAGGCATTCAAGCAGATGCAGGAGAATAGTAGGATCAAAATTATAAAAAAAACAGGAAAAAAGTAGGACTTTTGTGGGCTTCAAGAAGTAGTTTTCATTGATATTCATGGGATGTCCACAACATCACAAGCCTCATTTGGCATGTTCTGTGCTCACAAAATGTGTGCTCCATCCTCAAAAAAGCTCTCGGAAGTAAAGTTGCAGTACTCCTGCATGCACTTCCATAAGTAGGAAATAAGTAGGAAAAAAGTAGGAGAAAAGTAGGAAAAAAGAAGGAAAAACTAGGAATTTCAAGAAAAAGGTTTGAAAAGTAGGAGCATGGTAAATAAATTACATGTAGAAAAAGTTGGAAAAAGTAGGAAAAAGTAGGAAAAAGTAGGAAAAAGTAGGAAAAAGTAGGAAAAAGTAGGAAAAGTAATACTGGCATGACATCAAACAATTGTTGACTGTTGTGATGTGGGATATACCCCTCTAACCCCTTGCACCCAGGTGTTATAATGGGGCTCCGGTATGTCAGATGGGCTTGTGCAGCCAAGCAATACGCACACAAGAGGCTTGTGCAGCCAAGCAATACGCACACAAGAGGCTTGTGCAGCCAAGCAATACGCACACAAGAGGCTTGTGCAGCCAAGCAATATGCACACAAGAGGCTTGTGCAGCCAAGCAATATGCACACAAGAGGCTTGTGCAGCCAAGCAATCTGCACACAAGAGGCTTGTGCAGCCAAGCAATATGCACACAAGAGGCTTGTGCAGCCAAGCAATATGCACACAAGAGGCTTGTGCAGCCAAGCAATCTGCACACAAGAGGCTTGTGCAGCCAAGCAATATGCACACAAGAGGCTTGTGCAGCCAAGCAATATGCACACAAGAGGCTTGTGCAGCCAAGCAATATGCACACAAGAGGCTTGTGCAGCCAAGCAATATGCACACAAGAGGCTTGTGCAGCCAAGCAATCTGCACACAAGAGGCTTGTGCAGCCAAGCAATATGCACACAAGAGGCTTGTGCAGCCAAGCAATCTGCACACAAGAGGCTTGTGCAGCCAAGCAATATGCACACAAGAGGCTTGTGCAGCCAAGCAATATGCACACAAGAGGCTTGTGCAGCCAAGCAATATGCACACAAGAGGCTTGTGCAGCCAAGCAATCTGCACACAAGAGGCTTGTGCAGCCAAGCAATATGCACACAAGAGGCTTGTGCAGCCAAGCAATATGCACACAAGAGGCTTGTGCAGCCAAGCAATATGCACACAAGAGGCTTGTGCAGCCAAGCAATCTGCACACAAGAGGCTTGTGCAGCCAAGCAATATGCACACAAGAGGCTTGTGCAGCCAAGCAATATGCACACAAGAGGCTTGTGCAGCCAAGCAATATGCACACAAGAGGCTTGTGCAGCCAAGCAATCTGCACACAAGAGGCTTGTGCAGCCAAGCAATATGCACACAAGAGGCTTGTGCAGCCAAGCAATATGCACACAAGAGGCTTGTGCAGCCAAGCAATATGCACACAAGAGGCTTGTGCAGCCAAGCAATATGCACACAAGAGGCTTGTGCAGCCAAGCAATATGCACACAAGAGGCTTGTGCAGCCAAGCAATATGCACACAAGAGGCTTGTGCAGCCAAGCAATATGCACACAAGAGGCTTGTGCAGCCAAGCAATACGCACACAAGAGGCTTGTGCAGCCAAGCAATACGCACACAAGAGGCTTGTGCAGCCAAGCAATACGCACACAAGAGGCTTGTGCAGCCAAGCAATATGCACACAAGAGGCTTGTGCAGCCAAGCAATATGCACACAAGAGGCTTGTGCAGCCAAGCAATCTGCACACAAGAGGCTTGTGCAGCCAAGCAATATGCACACAAGAGGCTTGTGCAGCCAAGCAATATGCACACAAGAGGCTTGTGCAGCCAAGCAATATTCACACAAGAGGCTTGTGCAGCCAAGCAATATGCACACAAGAGGCTTGTGCAGCCAAGCAATATGCACACAAGAGGCTTGTGCAGCCAAGCAATACGCACACAAGAGGCTTGTGCAGCCAAGCAATATGCACACAAGAGGCTTGTGCAGCCAAGCAATACGCACACAAGAGGCTTGTGCAGCCAAGCAATATGCACACAAGAGGCTTGTGCAGCCAAGCAATCTGCACACAAGAGGCTTGTGCAGCCAAGCAATCTGCACACAAGAGGCTTGTGCAGCCAAGCAATACGCACACAAGAGGCTTGTGCAGCCAAGCAATATGCACACAAGAGGCTTGTGCAGCCAAGCAATCTGCACACAAGAGGCTTGTGCAGCCAAGCAATATGCACACAAGAGGCTTGTGCAGCCAAGCAATATGCACACAAGAGGCTTGTGCAGCCAAGCAATATTCACACAAGAGGCTTGTGCAGCCAAGCAATACGCACACAAGAGGCTTGTGCAGCCAAGCAATATGCACACAAGAGGCTTGTGCAGCCAAGCAATCTGCACACAAGAGGCTTGTGCAGCCAAGCAATCTGCACACAAGAGGCTTGTGCAGCCAAGCAATACGCACACAAGAGGCTTGTGCAGCCAAGCAATATGCACACAAGAGGCTTGTGCAGCCAAGCAATCTGCACACAAGAGGCTTGTGCAGCCAAGCAATATGCACACAAGAGGCTTGTGCAGCCAAGCAATATGCACACAAGAGGCTTGTGCAGCCAAGCAATATGCACACAAGAGGCTTGTGCAGCCAAGCAATACGCACACAAGAGGCTTGTGCAGCCAAGCAATCTGCACACAAGAGGCTTGTGCAGCCAAGCAATATGCACACAAGAGGCTTGTGCAGCCAAGCAATACGCACACAATAAACTGAACAATGCAGTGAATGCTGGTGTAGCTGTCAACCAGCCAGGTGGTAATTTTTAAACCCCAGCTGTAGATGTCAGCCAGGTTCAAGGAGTTAAGATGCACAGTGCCATCGGTTTGCTTAAGATGTCATGTTTCTCGGATGTAGTCAACACTTTGTCCTCATAACAAATGACATGTATGTCCTACAATGGGCAAGTTCATGTTGCTGACCTCGTCCCTCTTGTCAATTTGCGATTTAAATCACGCATGCGTGGTCTGTTTTTCACTGGAACGCGTCTAGTCGATCAACTACGTCAAATCTAGTTAGAGTGTAGCAACAACAAACTGCAAAGAATGTCATCTACAAATGTTGGCAAGTCATTTTTATTTTCTATTATTTATTTCTACTATTTTCTCTACTTAACATTAGTGCAATAAATAATTATCTTATTGCAAAGAGTTATCATTGGACAAAACTCGTAAACGTTTACCTTTCCTCCATCTTGAAACAGTCACGTAACTCGCGATTTTGACTAGAGAAACAGCGCCCCGGGGCTATGGTTGATCCAGTTGGACTAGCTAGTCAAACCCCGCAGCGTTTGAGTGACATCTATATTTGACTATGGTAGTCGACTCTAGTCGCCCAACCAAACTTGCTCATAGATGATCTGGGAAAAACCTGCTCGATGTTTCATTTTGCTCAGACCACTGTTCAACAAAAAATAGGAATGAATTGTCCCACCCATCCTGAATGGTTAATACTTACACTGATGATGCCTGGAAGATCAACTAGGACCATTCGCTGTATACCAGGCCCCCGGACACTCAGCGAAATCACCTGCACGGGGAAGATTTTTTTTAATCGGTTAATCCTGCTGCAATTATTAACTGAGGACATCAGCTCTTACACCCATGAACACATAAATGATTTTCAAATGAATCTTACATCCATGCTGATGGTCTGTCCCTGTTGTACACTGTTCTTCATTCGCAGTTCAATCTCTTGTCTCAACGCCTTCAGCTGTAAAAATACAAAACAAAGAACACACTCAAAGAATAAATATTGACTGCTTTATCTCGTGGTGTAGTAAAACTAGCCTCCCGAGGTGAACCATGCAGCATTCTATTTAATATAGAATGCTCCATTGATCACAGAGGGAGGCTAGTTTTACTACACCGCGAGATAAAGCAGTCAGCATCTGTTTTATTACACCTCCCCCACAGATTCTGCTTGATTTAAGCGCTAAGTGATTAATTTCATTTGAGTACAATTTGAATTTGAAATTAGTTGAAAAATATTTGCACTTTTCCAAACTACGAAATGTTTTAACCCAGATCTGTAGCGCTTAGGAAGAATGCATTTTGCACACAATACCAGTGCGTGAAGTATCTTTGGTTGCTATGTCTATAGTACTTTTGGCCGTGCACAGAAAGATAGAAAAAATAGTGAATGTCATGTGACTCGCTCTCAGACAATCTAGACACAGAATCTGTGGGTGAGGTGTTATAACAATACTTCTCTTGTCGCACGATGTAGTCAACGATGTGGACCACGACGTTTCGACTGCACGCTGCTGGTCTTCATAAGGCGACGGTGTAGACCCGTAGGTATTGTCCTCACATACGTTTCCCGGGAAACCAGTGCGCGCCGGTGCTGCCTGATCATTGGCTGATACAACTCAAAGAAGTCAGAAGTTTTGTTTTGCCTAAGTTAAGTCCCGAGTCTCCGATAAACCTGACTGGAGTCAGACTCAAGTCCACGTCGCTAAACTCAAGTAAACAACTTTCATATTTACCTCCGATTCCTTGGTGAGATCAAACTCTCTATTGCTATCTTTAAACTGAGCCACATGCTCGGGTCCCTCACTCAACGTGACCTTGACTGGTGATCTTGTCATCATCTCGCCAGAGCCTCTGAAATTCAGATTCATAATGTTAATTATCAGGATTTGTCTTACTCAATGCGGTTAGGACTATCGCATAGCATCACTGAAAAAAAAATGACTAGATAATTCCACAATTTTTAACACAAAGTTCGATGTTTAACGAATTATAAGTTAAAAAGTCGCATCCTCATTGAGTGGTCCCCACAATGTCGCTTCCCGGATTGTATCGTAAAATTGGGCATGATCCCTGGCTGTACGGCATGACTTCTGACTAGCGCCCACGAACAAAGCAAACTGACAATGTGGGACACCGCCAACATAGGGCAAGATCTAGCTCAGTTGGTAGAGCGCCGGTTTGGTATTCCGGAGATCGCAGCATTGAATCCTGCTCCGGCCAGTTTTCTTTGTTCACTTTGAAAATAATCCCTTGTGGTTTGTTTGGCGAAACTAAGTTTTATTGAGTGATCCCCACAATACCACTTCCGAAGTTACATTGTACAATTGGGGCAAAATCAATGCTACACAGCATTATGTGTTTATGACTTCTGACTAGCGCACCTTCAATAGAGATTGGATTAAAATAGGAGATGGCCGATATAAGGCAAAGGCAGCTCATGTTGTAGAGCGCTGGTACGATAATCAGAAAGTTACAGGTTCAAGCCTTGTTCTTGTCAATTTTCTTTATTCACTTTAAAAAATGTAAATACCGTTCAATAAATTTTCCTTACGAACACCTGGGAGGGCCGGCCAACATCTGAGGTACAGTAAGTTGCAATTGAAAGTTAACATTGTGAATGGGAATGGGAAAGTTTGTGAAAAGAATTTCCATTCACATTCCCATTTCACTTTTCTCACACAACTTTTCCCACCTGTGAATTTTTTCCCAAGTGGGAAATTATTTTCCCACTTTGAGAAAAGGTGTGAAAATATTGTCTCACTTGTGTGAAAAGGCGTGAAAAGGTTTTCCCACTTTTGTGAAAAATGTGAAAATGTTTTCCCACTTTGGGAAACATTTTTCACATATTTTTGTCAAATGAAAATGAATTCCCCGGGAAGAGAAAATGTGTTAAGAGAACTTCCCACTTTGAGGTTAACTTTCAATTACAACGTGCCGTACTAACCAAGAAACAAAGCATTCTCAGTGAAAGAAAGGCCTTGTTGTGAATGAGCGTACCTTGGGAATATCCTAGCCTGTGCGATCATCTCCAAAACGCTGGTCTTCCCAGCACTCTGGTCACCAACGACGACGACCTACAGGACCAAAGATATATCATTAAAGATGATATCTTGTCACATCCTGACTTGTTATGCCAGTAACCTTGACAAAATGCCAGCTGCTTTTACATAAAACATTGTACACATACCGCCATCAATATTATTCGTCAAACAAACCACAAGGGAAAATGACTAGGTAAATTCGAATAAATTTTCAAAGTGAACAAAGAAAACTGGCAGGAGCGGGATTAGAACCTGCGACCTCCAGAATACCGTACCGGCACTCTACCAACTGAGCTATCTTCCCCTATGTTGGCAGTCTCCCAAATTCCGAGTGTCTTTGTTTGGGAGACCGCCAACATAGGGCAAGATAGCTCAGTTGGTAGAGCGCCGATACGGTATTCCGGAGATCGCAGGTTCGAGTCCCGCTCCTGGCAGTTTGATAGTTTGAGTCTGTCGATTTGAGTCACGAAGCAACTTCAGAGAATACCGACAGAAGCCACAAGGACTAAAAGGGTTAAATAAATCACTTGTCCTGGTTAGCAGTCTGGTGGTGATATCAAGCCCAGCAGTAGATGATTTGACAAAAAAATAACTCTTTTATCTTTCACTTTTCAAGACGAGACTATTTTACAGATCCAGGAAACAAGGTTGACATTTCTAAGAGGGTTCCCGAATCTGGAACTTCAGCAAATCTAGATACCTTAAGATGCACTCTGGCAAACTATTGAGCAATCTGTTCTAATTTGTTCAGAAACCAAAAGAGAGATAAAAGCGCCCACCGTGAACCCTGAGATGCTAAATAAACAAAAGAAGAATGGATGAAAATCACAGGCTTAGCATTCCTGAATGAAAGTCAGCATTGTAGTCGAGGTCATCACAAGGCCAGGCACAAGGCCAGCTTGCAACAGGCAAAAGTAACAGGCATAAACCATGACAAAAGAATGCTTTTACTACAGTTCATTTGAATAGCTTAAGACTTGGATTAAGACTGAAGGCCTTGTGCTGGCCTTGTGCTGGCCTTGCAGGGTCTTGTGTGGCCTTGTGATGGCCTCGACTGCATCACTGATGAAAGTTGAATGATTACCCTTGGTAGATGATCCTGCATCTGATAGGAGTCATCGGCACCGGCAAGCTCATCCAGAACCTCTGAGTACATGTCAATCAAGGACTTCTGAAAAGAAACAAAGAGATAAATAACCCTAACCCCCTAATGGTTCCTCAGGACTTAAAATCAAACAGAGTCCAACGGTGACTTACATGTGGCGTCCGCAAGGGAAATTGGACGTAAGTCGCATGATCTACACGATGGGGGATATCCTAGAAATGATCAGGAGTTTGATTGTCGCTTCATGTTGATTCGGAATAAAACACAAATGGCGCTGGCATACACAAAGGACATGTCACTGCATAGTTTATCTGGCCAAGGACTTTCCGCGAGCCGTGTTATCCAAGTGCAGACGCATGGAAGAATAACCACAGTGGAATGTTAACAATCACGCACGGTAACTTTTGACAATAGTTAGTCCAATGCGAACGCTGCTTTGGCTGCTCAATCCAACAGGGTCCAACGGAAATATCAAATAGTTGGATCCTGCTGGATTCAGCCGGGTTAGAATTAAATAATAACCCTCTAATCAACAAGAATTTACTCAACACACAGAAAAGAGCCACCTAATTGTGATGTGATCTGGGAAACCCTTCACATGTCGCCGAACCTGCATTGTAGATAATGGCACAATAGTCCCCTAGATTTTTTGTTGACAATTTGACTTTCTGCTACCAATTAAAATATTAATGTCTAAATTATCATTCCTGAAAATATTAACTAAAAAAAACCAATCATTTTAAATGTAACAATTTGCAATCTTTCAATCACCTTTTTAGCAAACTCAGTGAGTTACGCAGAAGTTCAAAGCTTGATTTCTCAAAATGAAGTCAGCTGGTTTTCTTAAATTCCTGACAGCATAACTCAAGTGACAGACATCCTAGAATCATGAATCAAACAGTTTTGAAAGCAACACATAAGTGCATTTAAATGTTATGCATATAACACAAGAATGATAAATTTCACCGACCCTATTCATACTGTGAAGAGATCAAATTATCTTGTCTTGTTTCAGTGTGAGGGGCTGGTTCTTCCACACTTTCCTCTGTAGTCCACACCTCGAGTGCCCGTTTTTATATAATGTGAAGGGTTTTCCCAGATAACATCACAAATGAGACATAATTTGGAGTGTGTTTAAGTGGAAGTTTCACCTTTTCTTTGGGTGACATAGCGTGCTTGTCTCCCCTCAGTAAAAGAGACTTCTTCAGTCGCTTGTTGTCCCTCTCCAGGCGTTCTATCTCGCGTTGGTATCTCAACTGTAAAGTCAACAGGATTGTACAAGCAAAAGACAAATTCACTGAAATGAAGAACACACTATGCAATAGCAAGCTCGCGAGAATGGGCAAACAATCCACAAGGGAAACAGATGAGGTAAATTTGAATACATTTTCAAAGTGAACAAAGAAAACTGGCAGGAGCGGGATTCGAACCTGCGACCTCCGGAACGCCGTACCGGCGCTAAACCTAATTAAATTCGATCATTTTTTCCCCCATTAATAACCTTACTAGAATATTAAAATACAAATAAAATGTATCACATATCTGTATACATACTGGAAATGGGTCAACTGAATTGAGAAGATAAAACTAAGTCTCACCTGTGTTTCAAGGAATTCCTCTTTAGTTTTCTCCAGTTTCTCTTTATCGCTTGGCTGCAATTATTTGTCAATAATAAAAACAGAAAGCAACAAAAATGAAAGCCCTCATTAAACGGAAGTACAGTTTAACCCTAACCATGCCAGACGCAGCGCAGTGCATCTGTGGTGACAGCTTGACCTTGCTGCACTCTGCACACAAGTCAATGTGACAAAGTATGCAATCAGATGCGTCTGGCAGGGTTTCTAGCCAAAATACCCTGGAGGGTTAGGGTTAAGCATGGAGGAAGGAAGGGAGCACTGCCTAACCCATGGTCGGGCCAGGCTGTTGAGAAGCCTGGCCAGGCCCGGGCCTTCTGGCTTTTAGTCTTGCTATTGTGAGCCACAAAGCACTTAACAAAAAGAGCATCTACTAATCAATAAAGCCAGGCCTCTGCCAGGCTAGGCCGGGCTGTGGCCCCTCCCACACTAATCTGTAGTGATTGCTTTTGTTGTCATTCCATTAACGGGCCAGAGTTTTGGTGAACAATGGGAGCTGGCTGGACTCCAGCATTAGTGGGCAGTTTGTTGTGTACAACCAGGGAATTATAGAGTACCAAAGTCTGACTTCAGTTGGCACAACTGGCTCCAAACAAATGGAGATTTCGACTGTTTCTTTGTTAACAGCCAGTCATGCAGACACATTGACACCAAATAACAAAAGTATTCTGGTTCCAAACATTGCATTGACATCATCACTTCGGTACTCTATAGAAGCCCGAAAGCCTAGGAATTCCTGGGGATTGGCCAGGTTTTTCAACGGCCTGCAAATTGCATGTGGTTTACAATATGGAAATAAAGATAAAATACATATAAATATAAAAACCCACTGCAAACTACAAATCACATGGTAAATTAAACCACATTGCTGGCTCACCACTTAAACAAATCTTATACAAATCTCCACTCCCAACAATTACTCACAGTACTTTTCTAAAAAAGACGTTCTGACAAGAAAAGTAAACAATTTATTGCGAAATTTTTATTTTTTATTTTAAACATTCTAACCACTTACCCCTAGTGGAGCTGTGGGCAAACCTGTGGATTGTTCATCAGCCTCCGGGTCTGCTTGAAGCGACGCAAAGAGACTTTTTCTTTCTTTTTCTACGGCAGGGAGACAACAATCATCAGTGATCTGGAAGTCTTAAGCCATGTTTCCATTGGACTTATTTTTGTCAATCTACCGCGACTTTTCTATAGAATAACAAAATTAAGTCCAATGGGGACACGCGGTAAACTAACGTCCCTGTCAACTTACTGCGACCTTGATGTAAAACAACCAGGCCGAAAGCGGTCGCGGAAGATATCCGCACGGCCGTGGAAAGTCATCAGGGACAATAAAAAGTCTAATGGAAACAGGCTCTCACTTTAGAACTACCGCGACCACGCGGAAAACCATTGTGCAAACAATTCAACTTCCTGTATTACGTCAACTGCACAGCGATTATCGTATGTGTGCGCGTAAATGGTGGTATGGTTTCCTGTCTCTTTGTGTATAGTACACCCACATTGTGATTACATGCAGTTGCGCTAGCACTTTGCAGCGGAGCGAACTGTCAGACGACCCTGTACGTGCATACAACAACTACGTTTTTCATCCATTCGCTGCTTGAAACACGAAAAATTACACTCGGTTACTACGTCTATCCCGTGATTGTGCACAGTGCCCGCAACGTGTGGCATTCTGCCAGCCTCGCAAGATGAATCAAAA
The DNA here is from genome assembly GCA_037893225.1 of Hippasteria phrygiana. Classification (NCBI taxonomy): domain Eukaryota; kingdom Metazoa; phylum Echinodermata; class Asteroidea; order Valvatida; family Goniasteridae; genus Hippasteria; species Hippasteria phrygiana. Next base: position 1,970,579 of record JAZGUH010000234.1, read on the forward strand.
GTCCAAATGGGAACGCACGGTAGAATTATGCGAAGGCATGTCGCGGTACGTTTTCGCAAGGCCGCAGAAGAAAAACTCCAATGGAAACACGTCTGAGAATGGCCTGTTCCTGTTTGGACGCAGATAGATGTTCCTCGGCTTGCTATCAACAGGAATGCACAATGTTCCAAAATGGAACGGGGAAGCAATATCATGGAGCTGTGGGGCAGAAAATACTTCTAAGCAAATGTGCATTCTTAGCAACAATCAGCTTAAAACCAGACAAAAACAACACACATGACATGGCATTTTACTTGGAGATCTGCTAAGCAAGACTTTTCTGTGCTTATCAAAATCATGCGCTTGAAAGGTGAACAAACTTTCCAAGTGCAATAAACACTTAAACAAAGAAAGAGAGAGGGAGGCGACTGGGTTGGAATTTGAAATAATTTCAGTTCAGGAAAGCAAATATGACTGAATTGGGATGTGAACTTGAGACCACTTAACTGAGCTTCCAGCATTTTAACCGCTGAGCTATTAAATCCTGTAAATAGCATCCCAAAAATATGCTAACGATCTTTCTATATAAAGGCAGCATCTATGGAGAAGTTGCCTGTTGAAGTTACACCAACCACAGGCGTCGGATTGCCTGTGATAATGGTAAAACTCTGCAACAGCAGTTCCGGTCTCGAGTTCGAATCCTAGTTCAGCCAGATTTGTTTGAAACTGAAATTTAAAAGGACCACACTGTGTACACACCTGCCCATTGTAAGGTCTTTGTGATATTTTCTCTGCCTTCAAGCATGGACCCTTGATGTTCAAACAACAGTGCATCTAATGTAGGGAGAGGAAACGGATGTAGGGGGGGAAAAAACAAAAATGAAAGCAAAAGTAAGGGCAAGAGCACTGGCACGGTTTGATGGCAGAGGGAGGTTTAGGGTTTAGAGGTCATCAGGGCATGATATGTGTCAAGTGAGTCAGGGGTTTGAATTCTTGTTGCTTTAAACCACAGTCAGCATCAGTGTGATGAGATGGGCCGGCTCTGAAAAGTCTTAATTCATTTTGGTTCAAATACGGAAAAATTAATCTGTTGTATTTCACCGACACAGGAATAAGGTGAGAAACCCCCTATCAGTTGAACTTGGAGCATCCAGACTCCTCTCACTAATGTGTTTGTTAAAGCAAATTTCACCAGAGTATTCACTTGCTGTGATGGTAGGGCCATATTTATGAACATGAACTCCTTGCTTGGCTACATTTAAATCGGAGCTACCTAATGCCATCCATTTGCGCCGGATGGGAATTTCCCCTTGTTTTTTCCCCACCAAAGGTGTTTTTTTGGCAGGTTTTTCGCCCATCCTGTAAATCAGCAATAGATTTCTACTGAAGAGTTGATAAATTAACTGTAAATAGATTTGTGTAAATAATTCAATTTTATTTAAAAAGTATGCAGGGCCCCAATGGAAACCAGTTTTAAACTGTTTGGGCACACCCTGGGTAAAGAAACATAATAAATAAATAAATAAATAAATAAAAGCGGCAATGCATATGTGCACAGCATTCTTGTTTCTACTTGGGATGAGCGAGCACAATCAATAACATAAAATATAAAAGGAGAAGAATATAAAAAATTAAAGTTAAGCAGCATCACAAAAAGGGTAATAAAAAGCTTGTGCCGCATAAGACATTTTACTGTTTGAAGGCAGAGAAAATCTCTTCAAAGCCTGCCACAATATTGACTTTGCCAATATTTATAACAGTGGACCTTTCTTCAGCACAACAAAATTTAGGGATTTTGCATGCAAAATAATTGTGTGGAATTACTAGCGCAATATCAGCGCAAAGTATTAAACTGCACTGAGTGGGAGCTGTGGTAGTGATATATCAGATGGAATATACATGGCGTGTGGCATCATGCAACATAATAACCAGTTCGCGTCGGATGACGAGTTAACTCGCAAAGGTTTTGCATTACTCGGAACAGCTGACTGATATACACGCACTCGATGGAGACCGGTATCTATCTGTCAACGACCAGCTGGCAGCGAGCGAGGCTGGAAATATCAGGGTGTTCAGCCTGCAGATTACGGCCTGATTCTGCCTGAACCGGTCTGGCATCTAGGCTCGGGAAAAATATTCCCACGGGATGGGTCCGTGAATGTCAAAATAATCCTGACGTGAACTGGTTAACAGCGTTCACTCGAAGCCATTAGGGCTGTTCATTTTTGAATTTGGTCAAACTGGGTTTGACCAAATATTCGATACTCGCCGATCTAGTTATTCAGATGTCAGCTGCAACTGCACACAAAGCACACCGGTGTTTTACGTGCAGCAAACGTTATTATGGACTGCCCGATCGACATATTTTTGCATCAAGATCATTCCTGGTACGTATAACATTCTAATAACAAGAAACCTAACTCCAGCCAGCTTTTTTGCAGTAATTGTTTTATGTATCAAGGGTTTTATGGACGGGAACAATAAACCTCTGTCCACAAAAAGTTGACGTCAACAAAAATGCAGCATTTGACAACTTTTCTAATGGTAACTTTTCTATAAACCCTAACCCTGCTAAATGCAACAGAATGCACCAATGGTAAAAAAAGTTGTTGCATTTAGCAGTCAAGGCATGTCTCCCGGTCTGATGCATTCTTTTGTATTTAGTAAGCCTCCAGCAACAAGGCTGGTACAGATGAGTTCACTGCACAGTGCAACATTGCATTTGGCAGGGTTCTTATTTCAGCTGTGTTGCATTCTGTTGCATTTGGCAGGGTGCTCAGAGAATACCTCATACGGGTTAGGGTTAAAATAGCATCAGAGTCGTATCTGTACAAGCATATATATTTTTTTCTCGAATATTCGAACCAGCAAAAAGGTATTCTAATATTCGGTTGACGATCCAATATTCAAATATTCAGTATATTCGGGATAGCCCTAGAAGTCATCTTACATTCACCAATACCTGAAAAGGAATAGTCACAGTCGGAATTCCCATTTCTACAAACCTTCTGTAGCCTCTGGCATCCACTTGTAAATGGACTCCCTTGTGGGTAACGTACCCTTCAGCCAGCCCTTCTCTGGCAGGTGGATGTGGCCTGCGAGTCTCTTCATTTCAGCCATGGCATGCCGGAAGGTACTACTGTCTGGAGTGTACTGCTCCATCCAGGACAAATCTGGCAGTTTCTCTATCCACGAATTGTACGTCTGAAACAAAAGGGAACACCTTTCTCATTCGTATCTTGCAGATAAGAGAATAAAATTCAGTGGGATATAGTTGCAGCAGATTCCCTTTGTCCCATTCTGAGTCTTGAGTTAATTGGTTTAACCCTAACCCCGTGGGTAACTTTACTAGAAAGTATCCTGAATCCGCCAAAATCCACCCATTTTGTCATGCACAAAAAGTTGGTTTTGGGGACTGCTCAATATGGAGGTATCCTGAATCTATCAGAATCCTGCAGTACCGCTAGGCTTACAATCCTCAATCCATCAAAATCCCCCAGTTTTCAATATGGAGGTATCCTGAATCCGCCGAAATCCTCCAAAACAGGTGTATGGATTTTGATGGATTCAGGTAGGTTAGGGTTAAGGACAGAGTTGAAACCAGGAGTCATTGCGGCTGGAGTAGAGTACATTGGAGGATGATACAGCTCACCAGCTAAGACCCTCAAATGGAATGAGTTGAAAGCTGCAACTGCAACTGGGCCATTTTGTGTCTGTTGTACTGCAGATGACTTAAAAGGTAATACACAACATTTGCAAACATCATAAAACCAAACTACCAAATTATTATGGAATACTTGAGAGATGTATCAATTAAACTTCTGGGAATTTGATCAAGTACTAAAGGCATTTTTAATTAAATAGATTTACAAACATCGTAAATAAAACTGGAATGTAGACTGCGTAAATACAAGGTCCCATTTGTGAAATTTGAGTTCCATTTAAACGTTTGGGAAAATTTCTAAACGGATTTGAATTTATTGTTGTTGAAACGTTTAAACGTCCCATCCTTACTTGTTTTAACTGGTTTGGTAACTTGGACCCTAATTATCACCTTTTTTAACATTGGGACATGATCTGGCGATAGAAGGGTCCAAGGCAAATGTCTCGTTCGACCTCTAGGTAATTAAAAGAGTCTGAAGACCCAACAAAAACATCAGATTTCACCCTTAAAATGGCTACAAAAATACTAAATACGCCACCTGAGATACAAGAGTTCCAGGATTAAGATAAAGTACTGTAAGGTTTTACAAACCTTACAGAGACACATAGAAACTGCGGTAGAAGATTTTGTTTACATTTTTTTCATGATCCATAACTCTCTTGTCACAAAATTTTATGCCCCAACATTTCATATGCATTATCTTGATATGGCTATGTACACGTACATGTAATGGGTTCAGTTCCTTGAATATGTCACTAGAAATGGTGAAATTTTACGAGAATATCCCTTACCAAGACCACAGGATTCAAGAACTCAAAATTTGAACATCGTTTGTTGTCAACAGAGGGTGCCTTAATGCTGTGGTTTGTCAATGGTGTACCAGGTGGGTTAATGGAGAACATTTGAAAAACATTTTTATTAACCCTAACTCCCTACATCATTTTCCCCCCATGTAACCTGAATCCTCCAACATCCTCTGATTTCAAAGTGTTAAAACTCCATATAACCTGAATCCTCCAAAATCCTCTTATGGGGACCATAGCACGAATCCTCCAAAATCCTCTAGGGGTTTTTTGCATACCCCTAGTAACCTCAATCCTCCAAAATCCTCATGTATCACATTGAGCCTGATAACCTGGATCCTCCATATTCCTGCAGGGGCAAAAACCCCTAGTAACCTCAATCCTGCAAAATCCTCCGATGCATCAACTTCCAAGTAACCTCAATCCTCCAAATTCCTCCATTTTGCAAAGAGGATTTTGGAGGATTTGGGAAGGTTAGGGTTAAAGAATCTTTTGGAGAAAAAAAAAGCGTACCATTTTTAGGCCGACACCTCCAGCGACAGCCCCACCGATCACCAGATACCTGATCCTAAACACTTTGAGCATATATCGCACCGTAGTCATTGCAGATGCTGCCCTCATGTTGGCGTCATTGATGGGCACACGTGGCCGGCCACACATGTACATCTTGGAGAACCCGGAGTAACTGGCAACTTGCTGGTGGATGAGCTGTCGCGACATTGGCAGAAGCTGTAGAGAGACTGTAGGTCTACCGTCCGCTGGTGTTGAGTTGGCAACTCGGGAGTTCAGCATCCTCTTTTGGACAGACTGCCTCAGTCGGTGGCCACAATGTTGGCTTATGATGGATAAAAAGAAAGATTGACAAATTATTCATGTTATTCGTCGAAACTTTAACCAAAATGACACATACGGACTACGGACTACGGACTACATACGGACTACGGACTACATGTACGTACGGACTACGTACAGAAATAGTGATTGCATAGTCTCTTTCTGAACTTCGTTCAGGCGAGACAAAAATGAGGCAGAAATTATCATGTATGTGCACACTTTGAGTGGCCATACACTGTGCCAAGAACATCTAACACAGAAAATGCAAACATTCTTCCCATATATTGCAAGAACATTCTCCAACTAAATTCTCAAATTTAAAAAGGTTGTGAAAGGTGTTTATACAATTATGAACACAAATGGAGGGTTATTTTCCAAGATTTGCTGTTCCTTACCGATTTTGGTGGGGGGTATTAATTTAAAGTAAAATCTTTCCTTTAGATGATTCCAAGCATACACAGTGACTTTTCCTGCCTGTATCATCGCAAAATATTGAGGTAAGTTCCGAAACATAAACTGTCTCCTTCGTTCTCCTAAATAATGGAACAGGGTCCTAAAGCCTAAGACTAGAGTAAGGGTAAGGATTACCGAAAATGCAATTTTCTTACACGCTTTACGGCAGTTGCCATGCGAAACAATTTGGTTTTGCGTGTGTAATGTGCGTTGCGGTGATCGCCATCTTTATTTTCGCATTGCATTTTGTTGTCTTCATCGTCGCTTTAGGCCTACCCCAAAATTTCCCAAAAGTAAAACCCTGCCCTTTACTAGCTTTATCTAACATGTCTAAGTCTAACCATGGTCTAACATAGGCCTACCTGTCAAGTGTCATGCCTGTTGGTTTGTAATGTCGCTAACTAGTTTGGCAATCCCAATAACCTAAAAGTGGATATTTGTTTCCCCCTTATATATAGGGAACACCAGGGCCCTACACTACACAATCGCCAGAACTGACAATCACAATCAATCTGACATTGACAATACTTTGTGTGTAACGTTTATTTTAGGCTACACAATTCTTTTTTGAATAAATCATGACAAAAAAAACGTACCCAAACTGTCCCGATAAAACTCTTATCATCTTGCTCAAATATGTTAACAGAAATGGTGAAGAGCTTCCTCCGATCAGTATCGTATTTGAATTAGCTAAAAGTGACAAGAAAATGACTCAAACATTTCAAAGGATAGTCAAAATTGAGAGAGCTAGATGATGAAATTTGTCTCAAAAAGCAAGGTTTGGCCGGATGACCATGTCCCCAACTCATTCGTGTACTCGATATGTGTACATTCGTCTGCAAAAACGACTGTGGGCATCTGACTAACTTGCTGATTGTAAATAATAATCTTGAGGGTGTAAAACAAATTAACAAATTTTAAACAAAATGAACAACAAAAATACACTGTACATTTTATTTTAATGTTATAAAATTAATTTTTATAATTTAGGGATTTTACTTTTATATTATTACCCTTTTACCTCGTTCGGCAGGTGAAAAGCCCAAAGATGGCTGCGCCCATGCGTATTGTTGATTCGTGTACGTGTGTGACAGGTATTCCATCATGTACACGTACGTCTGACACTCTTGCCGCTTCCCTGTGCTGTATCATTATGTTTCAACCAGCCAGCCAACCGGAAATCATCCGTAGTAACCAGAAGGACCAGTTTTACGTGGATTTCCTGCGAAACTCACTGGCAAACGTCTGCCAGTCATTTGCAGGTAACGCGCGGCGTCACGGTCATGCCGTAGCCAAGGGGGGCGGGGCGGGGGGGGGGGGGGGGGGGGTCTCCGCGCACGGTCATGCCACAGTTCTGCAACTTGTCCGCAACGCGACACATGTAAATGCCCAAACATCAACCATTTTGTCAACAGCAACCTGTGTGGAACATACCACGCACTCCGCTAGCTACATACATGTACAACGCCTCACACGTCCGTCGACTTGTCTCCATGCGGTCATGCTATTTAGCGTCAACAAGCATCAACAAACCCGATCAGCGTCAACAAGCTCAAAATGCACATTTAACTTCACAAAAGCTATACTTGTATTCAACAAACTCTCGCATCTCGTATTATGTAAGAAATTGGGCGAATTCCCGTTCACAATCCCACATAAAAACGAAATTTTATGACGAAAAAATTACGATGAATGGGCGCCGCCATCTTTGTTTTCTCTTTTGTGCATGCGCGATTGCACCATGTCCCAGAAAAACAAGATGACTGCCGTGAAAAAGCACCATTGGCCTTGATGTCGTACTTTTTCGCTGTTAAATACTAATGATACTTTTAAACAATCAAAGAAGCCCACTAAATATTGTGAATAACATGTTTAAGCTTAACAGTGCTTTTATAAATTGTTGACGCTTTGTTGACGCTTGTTGACGCTAATTAGCATGACCCGTCTCCATGTGAAAGTCGACTTGTCTCAATGGATCATTGGATGACTTAATAAACGGTCGAGTTGTTGCACCGGTCGAGTTTTCTCAACGTTCGAGTTGCAAACGGTCGACTTGTCCGACATCTGGACAAGCTAGTACTAGCAGTAGTAGAAGGACGCCATGATTACGATATGGCATCCTAGCACATAAAACTGCACGGGTGGACTCTGCTACTAAAGTGCTAGAAATTGAGATTTAACAATCACACATGTGTGCGCATGCATGAAATGCAAGGCCCGTTTCACGGATTGCGCGTATACCAATTTGGGCGGGCATGCTTATTTAAATGTTTGAGTCGTGTGCTTTGTTTTCATGATGACCTTACGACTTCGTTTATTTCCAGGACCAAGAGCATGGGCCCGATGGAGGAAAGAACTGGATGTCCTCAGTGAAGTGGTGTACTTTGGTCTCACTACAGTTGCAGGTTTTATTATGATAGGGATGATGAGATACATTGGAAACAATGAGCCAGTTCGGTATTTCAACTGCGCATGTGTACAATGGCATTTTATCCCGAATGACCCGCGTGATCTAACGCTCACGTGTGAACGCAAAAGGTGGTCGCACAACGCGCACGTTTTAAATTCAATCAGAATGGGCGTTCGCGTAACATGGCGTCAGCAATTTTATCCCGAATAACCTTTGACCTTTGAGATATCGAACTGGCATATACAGCGAGTATGTAGCAAAGAAATTGGCGCTGTGTCTCCATCCCCGACTTTCCCGTGAAAATGGCATTTTAAATACATTATTTGATTTCTTAACATTGGAAGTTAATTTGGGAAACACAAAACAATGCACGTAGAAATCCAAATTTTGATTATGGACTTTTCATAAGCTACAACTTACAAGATACATCAGAGGGAAAACTTTTGCAGTTGTCGTGAGTACCGTGCCACTTGTCTATTAACCCTAACCCTCCAGGGTATTTTGGCTAGAAACCCTGCCAGACGCATCACATTGCATACTTTGTCACATTGACTTGTGTGCAGAGTGCAGCAAGGTCAAGCTGTCACCACAGATGCACTGTGCTGCATCTGGCAGGGTTATTAGGGTTAAAAAGATCATATATTGAATATTCTGTACAAACTTGGTTTCCATTTTTTCATAAAAGTGGCAATGTACAACTAAGTACATTCTGGAGATAGCGCGCTTACTGTAATAATACTCAATACCATGTTGGACATAAAGTACTCACAGCCGCTCAAGATATAAGCTAAATGAGGACCTGTTGAAACATTCAAGGATTGGCTAATATAGATTCAGCTGTATTTTCTTGAATACAGGTTACCAGACGTTAGGGGAGGAGTATGTGAATATTCTGCAAGTGGATCACACACGCAGAGCAGTCCCATCTGCCAAGGTTGGCTTAGAACATGCTCAGTTCTGAAATATTTATCTATGTAATAATCCACAGCAAACGGTGGGTTTTTGGGGGACTCTCTAAAACCACACATCAGATAGCACAAGCTGACACTGTAGGTGATGCTAGGTGTAGGTGTTACTAGGTGATCCCAAATGATATCAGGTGACATCAGGTATCTTTAGGTGTAACTAGAGGGTTATGAGTCACTTGTTGACAGCAGGAATTATCTGCTGGCATCAGGTGGCACCAAGTGATATCAGGTGACATTAGACAACACCATGTGCCAACTGGTGACACAGGACAAAAGTTGACACCAGGTGACACCAAATGACCCCACAGCCCTGTACTCATTGTGTTTCTACCTTGTAAGCCAGTCCTATTTCCTTCATTCAACCACATCCCATCTATCCACTTCCAACATTTAGAGACGTCTAGCTCTTGTGCTTCTCTATGCCTGCTCACCGTATCTGCTGGAGAGACTGTTGGCGTATATTCCCAAACTTACAGAGTCAGCCTGGGCCAGAGCAAGGATAAACCAAGAGCACCGACAGAGAATAGTACACTGCATCCCTGTATTGAGACAAGCGGTCATGCTCATTCAACGTACACACATGGCATTGTTCTATCTCAGGGGAGTGTTTTACCATCTGGGCAAACGCCTGACTGGTGTTCAGTATGTAAGTACAGTAGCGCAAGAATGTAAGGTTTACAGATTTCCCCCAAATTCCTTATTTCAGTGTGCCGATGTTGTCCATAAAATACACTGAAGTAACCTTGATCAAGTTTGGCAAAAACTATTATTGTACGAATAGTTCTTTTTCTGTTGTTTGTGGCAGTTAATGGTCCGGAGTGGCTTGAGTGCAGGAAGCTTGCGGCCTAGCATCCATCTCTTGGGATGGTTGTCGCTCACCCATCTTGTAGTCAGTTTACTGCATTCTCTCAACAAGATGAGGCAGGCAACCGTAGATTCTGGAGAAGCTGTTACATCAGTTGCTGGAGACCAAAGGTAGTTCAAATAATTGCAAAGTATTTCTGATGAGTAAGCAAACCTTGTCCAGAGCTAATCAGATGAGATTCAAAGTTATTGATTGCCAGCTGTTTGTTGTTGTAGAGACAATGAAGATGGGAGTAGGACAGACCCAAGGCTCCGCTGTTCCCTTTGTCTGGAGAGAAGGCAGAATTCCACCGCCACACCGTGCGGACATCTCTTCTGCTGGGAATGCATTACCGAATGGTGCTCAACAAAGGTCGGTCAATAAAGAGCAAATTTAGGCAATTACTATAGTAAACTAGACATCAGACAACTTTGAACAACTCTTCATCATATACTTTATACATCCAAGGTGTTAAACATGTAAACCTGGAATTAGGAATAGAAAAGTTATGCATATGCTCATAATGGTTTACACTATCTGAAGTTTTTAGGAATTGTTTGAATTAACAGGCCGAGTGCCCGCTGTGCCGTGAGAAATTCCAGTTGTCCCGACTCATCTACCTGCAGAACTTTGACCCAAGGTAACAGCAAGTTGCATCCAAGATCTGTTACAGTAAGCAAAGTAAATTTGACTCAGCTAGGGATTTGCAAGCTATCAGTGGAGATCGCTGCCTTAATATTGTTTGAACCTCAACAGAATTGTCCATATTCTTGACCCACTGAGGGCGCTGTTCAATAAAATTGAGGGTTTTACACTAGAGTAAATCAGTACTTTGTTTTTCAGTATGTAAAGATGTGACAATACAAAATCTTTATTTTTTCTTTTACTAATTGGAGTAAGAATTCTCCCCCCCCCCCAAAAAAAGCCTAAAACCTGTTTCCCTGGAAAGTACTTTTTAAGTATACTCTAATATTTTGGGGGCCACTGGGAAAAATATGCCCCCCCCCCCCATTAGGGTGCACCACAGGTTCCTAAATGTGTATAGGTTTACTTCAATAAAATTGCATTTAGGATTTTTGTAACCCCATAAAATGGCATTGTTATAGTGACCTCATGTAGTCAGTAATGTAGCCAAAGCAACTGTTAACCACACAAGCCAAAATCTAACGCGTAAGGCTTCAAGAATACAGCTTTATTTAAACGACGACTTTGAAAATATGCTCATTCAGTGAAAAACTTCTTTAAAAAATACATCCTATAACCTGATGTAAAATGTGCACCTTTATGATTTTGTGTAGAATTTACAATTTATATCACTGACCTAAAAATAGACATTTAAATGTAATATGTAGAAACCTGAATGCGTAACCTGAATGCTTTACACAGCTGACCTACACATATCCCACATGCTTTGGGTACATGTACAGTCGAACCCTGATAATAAGAGCACTGTTAATACAACATCCTGCTTGTAACAAGGGAAAAATATAGGTCCTGAGTCTGTTTTTTATTACTGATAATACAAGGTACCTGTTATAACAAGGTAAATTGTAAAGTCCCAAGGACTTTTGTTATAAAGGTGTTGGACTGTACAGTGTATATGACAACCCGGGATATCATTTAGTACAAAAGGGACTGAAAAGGTATAGATGCTTTGTGGGGGGACTACATGCACCATTTTCAGAGCAGAGACCTCTCTACCCTAACCCTGCTGAATCTATTAACCCTAACCCTCCAGGGTATTTTGGCTAGAAACCCTGCCAGACGCATCAGAGTGCAGCAAAGTGAAGCTGTCACCACAGATGGACTGTGCTGCGTCTGGCAGGGTTAGGGTTAATATCAATACGAATTTCCAAAAACCCGGGGGGGGGGGGGGGGGGGGGGGTTAGGGTTAATATGTGGCACCAGCAAGCAAAATCTGAAATACGTTGGAAATTTTGAAAAATGGAGATTTCCATTCCTTGATAAAATATATAATGTAAACTTTGTAATGGTGAACAAAATACTGTTATACGATGTTTTGTTTTTGAATAGAGCCGTAAATTCAGCATTGAGAATGGAAAATAATACGGAGTTTACATGATTTTTCCAGAAGTACGCCAGACTAAAATGTCAAATTGTACACATTTATTGGTATTAACCCCTTGCGTACGGATGACGGAATATGGCGCAAAAAACAGTGCCACCAGGCCGGATGATGCAATTGGCCGCTCTTTGTGTAGTTTCAATCCATTGTTGGATTAAACAGTGCCACCAGGCCGGATGACGCCGCTGTTTGTGCAGGTTTAATCCATTGTTGGATTATTGTGTATAGCACAAACACATTGTAGCGGTTCGCTTGGCTGCCAGAGCCGCCGCCGACGTCTCCCGCAAAATACCGTACTCAAGGGGTTAAATATGCTTTAAACTACAGTATTTTGACAATTTTCATATTAGTCAAAAATATGTCATGCAACTTATGCCCTATATAGTGACCCTGATGACAGTTTATCAATTTATTTTTTGTTTTGTACATTATAAGTATCATTTCAATATGAACTGATATAGAAAAATCTTGAATGATATTGAGAACAAATGTCAATTTCACAATAAATAATCTTTTTCCTAAAATAAACAAATATGGCGCCAAAAAACAAAATTTGCCACCAGGTTGGACGACGCCATTTGCTGCTGTTTGTGCAGTTTCAATCCATTGTTGGATTATTGTGTTACGCTTGACTGCACAAACACATTTTGGCCGTTTCGCTTGGTTGCCAGAACTGCTGCAACACCCCGACGTCTCCCGTAAAAAAACGTACTCAAGGGGTTAAGCCCCTGCACCAGTCTCCTGATGACGAACAGAGCACACTGTTCAAAACGTCAAGTTAAAACAACTGGTTCTTTTCAGAACCACACAACTCAAAAGCGATCAATTTCACATGGTGATACCGCAAACCTTCCATACTTCATGTCCACCATGCAAACCTTCATATCCCATTTAAATGAAACTAATAAATCATGATTTATAACTTTTACTGCTGCAAAAGATGAAATGTTTCCCTTTCCCGTCGTTTCTTTGAATTAATTACCATTGCATGTTGGAAAGAGCAGATGTTTTGGTGGAGTATTTGTTATATCAACTGTTGAGCTCTGGACATTATAAGCAATAAGGTATCGAAAAAGAATGTCATCAGAATTTCATTCTTTAGAGTTAAGTTACCAAGGGTTGTCTCTCATCATCAAAAACTTGTCGCATCTTTTTCACCTCGTACACGACAAATATGGCCGAGTTCAGTGCAGCAAGGAAGGCCAGTGTGCTGGCGAAGATGACAATGGAGACCTTGGAGCCAACAGCGGCAACGACGAGACCCAAAATGGCCGATACCACTATCTGGGCCAGGAAGTTGACGCTACTGAGGCAGGCCACGTCGGTGCCCAGACCACGCTTCGATCGCTCACTGTCCTGTATGGTCTGTTTCAGTAGAGACATGAAACAGATAAGGTTATTCTCAACAGTTTGATGGCTGACCCTAGCAGATTATTCACCATAACAAAGATTTCAGGTGTGATTGTCTTCAGATGGGGGAAAGACACTGTTTCTGGGTGGTTTAACCCTCTGATTCCTCTGGGAAAGGCTTCACAGTGACCCAGACATTTTCAATTACATCCTTGTAACAGGCCTTGGGAATGGATGACTGATCATGCTGGGCAGGCTTCATGGGTGATTGCAGGCTTTCAAGTACATCTATTCCTACTTTTCACTATTTTTTTTTACCTTGCAATACCTATTTTTTCTACTTTGTTTGCTCCTTGCCTCCGAAAAATGAAATCTCATGAAATATTTTTTGTAACAGTGCTACACACCGTCGTGCAAAAATCACACAGTAAAGGGCTTGGGTGCAGGAGTACTGCAACTTTACTTCCAAGAGCTTAGTTGAGGATGGAGCAAAAGTGTTGTGAGTACAGAACATGTCAAATGAGGCTTGTGATGCAGTGGATTTGGGCGAGTATCAATGAAAACTACTCCTGGAAGCCCGCAAAAGTCCTACTTTTGTCCTTTTGACACGCATTTCATAGGCTATGGACTGTTAAGTCTGGAATTTCTCGGTCACTGTTTAAACTGTAGATTAGTCCATTAAGCTCTGCCCCTTTGACCAATCACAGCGGTGACTATGGTTCATCAAAGGTCTGACTTGTGTTGCATACTTGTGGTACATATGGCTGTGATTTTGTGAATACAATGTACATGAAAGGATTGAGTTTCGTAGATCAGTCTATTACCTGATAACTTTGATGATAGTCTGCCACAATTCCGAAGGGTAGTGTAGTGACAGTTGCAAACATGACCCCTGAGGTTGCGTTGAGGGCAAGGGTTGCGTAGATGTTGTCGCTCAAGATTGCCATGCAGCCGGTCCCAACAGCAAATATTGTCTGACCCCAGACATAGGCTGTGCGGGTTGTAATGCAGGCGGACAGCTTGTCAAGTACAACTGCACAGTGATAAAGAGGAGACCTTGCAAATCAATCCAGACCTCACAAATCAAACTTCTGTTTATTTCTAAACATTTCCCAGTTTTAGAAAGAAATCCAAGACCCTGTAGATTCACCCTGCTTACCTGCCGAGACGACGATTGAAGCCGATAAGATAACCATTCCCCATGACCCCATCTTGACCCCTGCTTCATACAACTGCCGGTGTTCTGATCCTTCAGGAGCTGATGGGTCACCTACATGTGCAAAAAACATTCCCAAATGAATCAGTTGAAGATTGTTCAGAATTGTTTTAAATGCAAGGCTAAAAGCCACTCGAGGTACGGAACTATAAGAAAAAGAAAGATGTAGAAGTTTGGAATTGAGATTGCTTTTAAAGCAGGAAAGATAAGATGAAGGGAAACATGACAGGCAAAGAATTTCATAGATATACAGAACGACACAAAAAGGTATTGGCATAGCTTTTCGTTCTACAACTAGGTACAGCGGGAGTGTATTGGTGGTTACATGTGGAAAACCTAACTGGGGGTATCTAACTTGTCTTAATATATTTAATGGAATTTTAAGTCACTTTGCATTTACATTACCTCTTGGTCAGTGTGCACTTATTAAAAAGAATTATGCTTACTCACAAAATATAACCAACTCTGTCCTTACAGGTACCTGTTTCCCCAAATGGAGAGCTGCAATTGCAGCAAAGTGTCTTGCTCAAGAACACAAGTAGCATGATTCAAACTTACAATAGGGTACCGAAGTGATGACATCAGTGCAATGTTTGGAACCAGAATAGTTTTTTTATTTTGTGTCAATGCGTTTGCATGACTGGCTGTTAAAGGAACAGTCGAAATCTCCATTTGTTTGGAGCCAGTTGTCGTGGCAACTGACGTCAGACTTGGGTACTCTATTCAAGCACTCCAAAGAAATTGAGACATAACACAAGCCACAATGAACACCTTTATAGACCACCTCTCCCACATAGTCGGTGTAGAAGAGGAAGATGGCTAGCAAGCCAGACCAGCCAAGGAAGTGATTCAGACACAACCATCTCAACTCCTTGGGCATCTTCACCACGGAAACAAGAAGTTGTCTCACTGACACCCCTTCATCACTGGGTTGGGGGTCAACACTCCCCAGCGGTGTGATCTGATTGGAACTGGATGAGGGATTGCTAGATGTCAATCTGTTGGACCCCGAGGAACTCATGTCCTTGGATGACAGCGTATCATTCAAAGAAGGGCTCATGATGACCGGCTCTGGCATGTTTGTCTGGATCAAAGAGTTGTAACTTAACTCCTTCCGGGGGATGGGCTTTCCACCCTCCAGTTCCTGGTAACCAGTTCTGGACTGTAATGACTCTGGTGTGTTGTCTGCTAGGAGGGGAGCCAGTGGTTTTTCTTTCACACTGAGGAGCGTCAGCGTGAAAGACAGGGCACAGACGGCGAAGGTAAAGACAAAGATTACCCGCGATTGATTGCCGAGAGCTCGCCCAAGGACATTGGATTCCCAGTCAATGCTGTTGAATACAAATCCACCTCCTGCACCCAAACCTGGAAAAAATAAAGATTGGATACTGCTTCAGAATGTTGTTATTCCTATGAAAGAAATCTGCAATGTACATCCGGATTCAACTACTAGTGAACTAATGTTCTTACACTTCCTACATCTTAAAATTCCCCAAACTGCGCCCTATCAATGCATGCAGTTACACATACCCCCTAGGATAGCCCTGATGTTCAGCCCCCTGTCCACATCTTGAAGATTGCAGACATCGATGAAGTAGGCCTTGGAAGGGCTGTCACAGGAATCAGCGCAGAAATCAAGGATGACAACACCGATGACTGTCAAGATCAGCCCAACTGTGTGATCTAAATCAATCAAAGAATTAAACAGTTTATCATTTAACTGACTGAGTAAAATGTCAAACATTCAGAAGTGCACTCTTAATTATATGCCTAGTGTCTTTCTCTGTATGGCAAGAGGTTAAAATTTTACCTTTCACGAATCTCTGGTGTGATTAATATTTAAATCATATGCTATAATTAAATCATATGCAATACTTACTACTTCTAACATCCCCAGCTAGAAGGCCAACATCCTCTCCATTTAGAAACATTGTGAAACCTATGACAATACCAATACAGAGAGCGAGGATGAATGGCCGGCGCCTCCCCCAGGCACAGGAACAGCGGTCACTGAGCGACCCCACAATGGGGTTCAGGAAGAACCCCAGGGTGGGGCTGATGATCCACGTCAGGCTGTAGAGTGACTTGGGCAGGCCCATCTGCAGTAAGAGAGGGGTGACTAGTGCCGTCTCTACGGCATAGCAGAACTCGATGCCTAGGACCACCGTGTTCAGCAGCACCAGTTGCCACAAGGGCCGTTTAGGTTGGACAGATTCTTCAAAAGTGATATCTTGATCAGGGAGCTGTACAATCTCCCCAGCATGGAGGATAGCAGGGTCCGTGGTGGAGCAATGACTCTGGATGGACTCATTACGGATGCGGTGACCTCGAGGGTCTGGGATGTCAACATAGGATGACTGGGATGAACTGCTAAAGGTTCGCGTCCGCGAGTAAGTACGGCTCCTACAAGAAAGATACAGGAATCTGAAGAAAAACTTTGCTGAGAGAAGACCAATAAAAATGGCCCATGGAATTCAGTTTCAGGTTTAGAGAGAGGTATAGGGCTGATTAGGCCTATTATTTCCATTCAAAGAGGAAGTCCCCACCTTTGGGGATGAAAAAATTACCTATATCCCAACATCCAAGGGTGGTACAGCTGGGGGGGGGGATTGACAGATGCACAAAGGCTTCTGAAAGTGCTGTGCCCGTGAAAACAGTTCACTTTAATATTCCACCAAAATGACTCGGGAACAGCAAATTCTTGGAAAATAACCAAACTGTGTGACAGAACATGTTATTTCAAGATTTATGCCAGCAAAATCTGTAATAAAAAAATCAATCCATGTGTATGTAAACATACACTGTGCCAAGAACATCTAACACAGTAAACACACACATTCTTTCCCTAACTGTTATATTGCACAAAGTTTCCTGACAAAGGTGCTGAACTTCAAGGTTGTGCCATAAAATCTAAACACAAATAGTTGCTATGTTTTCCAATTTTTGTCTGTTCCTGACCTATTTTGGTTGGGGGTATACAAGTAAAATCTTTCCATGAAAACTACATGCTTGCGTCATTTCCCTCTTCACAATCTACATACCCTCACCGGCGTCTCGCTCTCCACCCCCAAAAGCAAAAGTGCCAATGCTCTTCGCGCCCGGCAGGAGCTACTCCTTGCTGTCCCTCTGGGGTGGTAGCACTAGCACTAGCAGTGACCAAAAGTTTTCACGCGACGGACATCTAATTTAATTATCAAAGGCCCATGTCTTACCTCATTCCGACAGCTGGAAATTCCAAACTAGCGAGTCAAAGACTGAACTAAACACGGCAGTCGCGTCGTAGTGGAGTTTCATTTCAAGATATACGAGCAGAGACCATGCCCTTTTCAGTATCTAGAGCATGTAGGGCAACTTTGCAATTCAGGGGGGGGAGGGTTGAAGGAAAGACTTTAGAAACTGTCACTGTAAGTTGAAGACCCCTCCATTGGCCCTTAAAAACATTTTAAGAAAAGCTGTAGTTAGGCCAAGTTAAAAAAAAAACATGTTTAGCGTGAGGAGGAAGGGCTTTTTATGTGTTATTTTCAAGGTGGTCGCCATTCTTTTCTTTGTTATTTTAAATTATCGATAATATAGGTTTTTCAACTGTTCAAAGACACAAAAATGAAAGAGATATGTTGGATAAGAGAATTGAAAATGTTTACAGTGGTTTAAGTATTTTATTTTCCGATGGATCGGTCGACATTTCTTTTACCTCATTTACCACTGGTAAAAAAAATATCAAAACAAAACAAAATAGGCGGCCACCAAAAAGGAAGCGGGCGGGGACGCTAAACATGTTTTTTTTTACTAATCCTTATCATTATTAACCCTTTGAATCACGGTATCGAACTCCACATATTTTTGTTGCGAGGGACGTCAAGCGGTTTTGAAACTAAAAACTAAAAAGAATGACAAATCCACCAAATCAGACAAGTTTGGTAACTCACCTACTCAGTGGCGTAACTACGGGGGGGACGTGCCCCCGGGTACCCCCCATTTGAAATTTCGAATTGCACACAAACAATACATGTGTTGCCATTCGGTGTCCCCTTAAAAAATTGGTGCACCCCCAGGTGCCCACCTACAAATTCAACCCTTGTTACGCCGCTGCACCTGCTACACAATGATCAATTCTGGTGGGAAAATAGTCGGCACAAGTGTTTTGTGGGTGGGATTTTTTCCCCATGCATTTTATTTGTTTCGTTGTAATAGTTATGACTTTCATAATATAGGCATATATCCTCCATTTGCGGCGGTCATCGCTTGATCAATTAACAAAACCAATTCTTCTTCAAATAAGTGCGCGGCGTCACGATCCTGTTATCAATAACGAAGATTATCTGTCGTCTGTCTTCAATTCTGAACATGTTTTGTGAAACAAAGATCCATTTTGAGATATGGCGGACACAATAGGAGGCCTCTATTTGATTTGGGTAAACCTTTTGTAGGGCACAAAAGGTTTATTTTACCCAATTCAAAAAGCGCCCTCATAATTGTGTCCGCCATAATATAAAAAAGGCTAATTATTCGCACCACTGCTTCGGAGACGTCTGTGTCCCAATAGTCCATATCAATAAATGATAATCGTTTATAAGCCGGGAAAAGAGCTCTGCTTTGACCCAAGTTGAACTTACAGAACGGACTGTTGTATATTCAGTTGGTCATCTTTTATTATAAAAAATGTATTGATCAATAAATCAATAAAATACATAGGCCGAAATGTTTTTGCCCCTCGAGATTTCCCATTATAAATTTTAAAAGAATTTTCTTCCAGATATTTTTCAAAGCTGGTTTGATTTTTCGTGGTTCAACTCCCGATATAAATATCCTTAGTTCATTTGCATCAGACAATAAAACTATGATCAAAGCCTATTATAAAGTTTTCATATTATAATTGAGTTTCTAAATCGAATAAACTAACAAAAAACAGGTGATTGTCTTTTTCAAACCAATCACAACGCCAAACCCAATTGGACAGACAGACAGAAGTACGGTAGAAATGAATTTTACCGACCACGTAATCGTATTAGTATTTTTTTATTAACAAATTAATAAATATCGCATATTTCAGCGTAATTGTAAAACAAAAAGGAGATTATTACTGACATTGGGTACTGACAAGGATAATTAGTTACTTATTCATCTGATGTAAAGTTACAATAAAGTATTTTTTTATAAAGTTAGCCGAGATCCAAAATTGGATTTTATATCACCCCTGCTCGCCCAAGAAATGAAAAGGTTGCAGTTGAGGAAATGTGACATTTTCTTTGTTCAAAACAAAGAAACCTATTAATAAACACTTGTTATTGTCTTATCTAAGGTATGCTAAACACAAAAAGTTAATGTTGGTGGCAATAGAAACAGAAATTGAACAGAAATAATATTGGATCAGTAAGCATGACCTGACAAATCTACTTTTCATTTGAAAAAAAATATCCAGTGTTTATTTGAAGAGTGTTAGCATCATCTAAACGTTTACGTCGACATGGCCAATCTTTCAGGACTTATGTATTGAAAATGTCACAGAGTTGGTTACCTTGTATGTCAATCTATTTCTGAAGCTCATAACAGCAATCTTTAAATATAGTGTTCCTGTAATGTGAATATCCTGCACGATATATATTTTTGACCAGCAGATTTTCTACAAAGTTAGACCTTCATGCTAAAAATAAAAAAGGAAATAGGTGATCAAACGGTAAATATAAAGTTACTTTATTATCAAAACTGAAGTCATATATTGAGAATGCACGATAAAAAAAAAAAGTGTCCATAAAGGTAGTATACACGATTTGAAAACATAAAAAAACAAAACTACTGAATTATTATGAAATACCGTACTGGACTATTAGTAAATAGCAGTCTCAAGCATCCTGTGAAATCATGGCAGCTGGGGGTGCTGTCGTTTTCAAGAAAATTGGAAATGTATATCGTTTTTTAAACATTTGTCCGCTGACAGTCATTGGAAATAGTATAGTTCTCTGACCTGATAATTACCGGACGTCTATAAATTGCCCCGTTTTGTCTAAGGTTTGGTCAGGGAACCAGACTACTACTAGAATGTATTTTTGTCTGTTTTCCTAGCATCTATGCACACAAAACTTTAAACAGGTCAGTGTTACAGTATTTGCTAGCACGCTATAAAATACTAACCCCAAATCCATATATTTCTGAAAATTACAGCAAAAGCAAATCGTGTATACTACCTTTAAGCACACATAGAAATGTTAAACGCTGCTATTTCCGGTTTGGAAAACCAATGCATTTATAAGTTGCCTTTACATATATGAATCCTAGTCAAAATTAGTTCAACAGAACAAAGCCAACAAAACTATAACTATAAGTATCATTTAAAAACACAAAACTGTACACAAAAGAAAAGAAAAAATGTGAGAAAATCCTTCATTAAACTAGCTGTTTTATATCGTCTTCTTTAAAGCCACATAACACGCTAGATTTGATTTGTGAAAGTTGACATGGAAACTTGGTGAATTTCCAATTTGTTTTGAGAAACGGAAGATATAGGGAAAAACCGAATATACATGTTAGATTGATACTAAAAATTGCTCTTTTTCTTTATGAAAAAGGCATTCAGATTAATTATCAAAATGGCTGGTGATTTTCAAAAAGATTTTGTTAACCCCTATTACTCACAACTAAAGAAAACATTACGATAAACTTAACTGCTCAACCAAAGCAAAACTGACAATATGCGTGTTTTGCTCATTATGTAAAATAACGAAGAGGTTACATATTGCCTTAATAATTATATATAAAGTGATTCATTAGTCGAGCTACAAAGTTGCAATAAAATTTGGTTTTACATGATAATGTTCAGAAAACATCAAATATCTTTTGTTTTGTTATTTTGTCCCCTATGCACTTTTCTCTTATTGAATATCTAGACTTTCATGCACCATTCACCATACTTGTAATTCTTTAGTACTTACATATAACAGGTTTTTGGTAAACTGAATAAGCACACACAGCACTCCTCTCTAGAATAAGAAATACAGTCGTGTCCCAACAATTCCTTCACAACGGCTTTTTGTGCCTCAAATTTCATCTTGGGAACACATTTTCAACAAGCAAATCCCATATTTTGTCAAGTCCGACATACATTTATGACTTACCAACATTATGATTTTCCAGGGGAAAAAATGACTGTACTGACCACAGTGACACTTGTTTTTAAACTCTTTGAATGTTCCCTGCCTCTAAATTGCATAGATTAGAAAGCTAAGCCGCCTAGGTTGATCTAAACTATGCAGTCTTCAATACAGAACACCTATTTTTAATAGTAGCAATATAATGTACTACGTTGTAGTGTCAAAATTGTTGAGCTCCTGCTTAAGTAATTTAATCTGTTAAAGATTCTAAATTGTGTGAATCCTGCTGCAGAATTCCTCCCTCCTTCAAAAAAACAGTACCCAAGTAAAACCACTTCTGAACCCAACCCCTGGCTCTGAGCTGTGTCCTTAGGCAAGGCATTTTACCCAAGCAACCACTTTTAAATGACGTCGGCTAGAAAAATAACATATTGACAATAGTCCAATCTTCGCATCTTCCCATCTCCCACCCAGGCCATCAACACAGGCTATCAAACCATGGATGTACAAAGACTGCCCTCAATCGGTTGTGCACCGATGGGAGGTTTCCTTCTTGCATAGATTTCTACTTCTGCCCAAACAAACTGGCCATTTTACCTTGATGGCTACTGAGAAAGTCTGCCATTTGAACTGACGAGAAAAATTCAGCAACTGACTAATAGTTAGAATAAATGTAGAGCTACTGTTGCATCCGATGTGAATGACGGTGCCATCTCTCTCTCTCTCTATGGTGCTGTAAGGGCCTGGACACGCTTGGTGTTGCAGTCGCGGCACAGGATGTGATCATCCAATGGGAAGCAACCACGGCCGTCAGCTTCGGAGGACAAGAGGGCAGCGCAATCCTGCACGTGAAAAAGGGCATGAGGCATGGTGAAAATCAATTTGAAAGTTTTGGAAAAGGGTTCCAATTCTCGGGGCACAGTCCATTGCAATTGAAAGTTAACACTGTGAATGGGAATGGGAAATTTTGTGAAAAGAAATCCGATCCACATTCCCATTCACATTTCTCACACAACTTTTCCCACCTGTGAATTCAAGTGGAAAATGTTTTTCCCACATTTGAGAAAAGGTGTGAAAATGTTTTCCCCACTTGTGTGAAAAGGTATGAAAATGTTTTTCCCACTTTTGGAATTTTTTGTTTACATTTTGTGAAATTGAAAATGAATTCCCATTTTGAGGTTAACTTTCAATTGCAATGTACTGCACATTATAACAGTACATGAAAGGCCAGTAGGCAACCCTTCTAAACTGCATGATCAATATTGATGCATTTGTGTTCCGCGATGCGCAGAACATTACGATTCGAGATCTCTGGACAGACTGGTGTGCCCACATGTGCTTTGTCCACGTCTTACCTCACACTTGTAGCAGCCCACATGGAAGCTACGATCTAAGGCAACGATGCGGACTGTTTCCTCCTGGCCTGGTTCCGGCATGATGGGCTGGAGACAAACACTGCAACGAGGAGCAAACTTCCTATCATGGTACAGGAAAAAAAATAATAATAATTATTTGGATCATTCCGTCCCAAATCACTTACGGGTTTGTCAGTTAGGGCTGTCCCAAATAGAGTGAATATTCAAATATTCGATCAACAACCAAATACCTTTTTGCCGGGTTCGAATATTTGAACAATATTCATATATATGCACATACAGATACAACTTTGATAATTTAATAGAAAAGTTACGGCCCTTAGCAGTGTCAAATGCGATAACTTTTTGTGGATGGAGGTTTATTGTTCCCATTTGTAAAACCCTGCAAAAATGCAGGCTGGAGTTTTTTGTTTCTTGTGATCAGAATGCTATACGTACATGCAATGATCTTGATACAACAGGCGCATACATTTTTTTTGATCGGGTGGTATATAATATCGATCGCCGCACGACACGTAAAACACCGGCGCAGCATGCAGTTGCAGCAGACGCGTGAAAAACTTAATCGACGAGTATCGAATATTCGAATATTCGGTTAAACCCAGTTGTGACTAATCGAATACCAAATTATTTGAATATGAACAGCCCTGACTAAGTCAGTCAACGTACTCAGAGCTGGATGAAACTTTCTCCACAAAAACCTCTGTAGGTAGGGAAGTGGGGCAGGGGGACAAATTACAGAGAGGTTTCGCAAGCGAACGGATACGCGTACGCATACGTTTAGCTATCTGTAAATGTTCTTGGCCCCATCCCGTTTTCGCAATCCCAGCATATTGGCACTATGACGGGAGAGTATAATCCAAAATGGCAGCCTCCTTAGACGATATTATGTTCATGGCTTTAGAGGAAAATGACGAAGAAACCGTTTTTGTTTTTTTACTTGAATCCGGTGCTGGTACTAGGGCAGGAAGAGTGGTTCCTTTCTTTTTAATCTAATCATGCATATGACAAAAAAATAACAGAGGAATACTAGAAATTTGTAATTTCACTACGAGTTTTATGCTTTTACGTGTAGCGAGCGAGACATCCGTGCCTTGTAGACGGATAGCGGATAGCGATAAACTATGACGTCATAAGTACACAAAAACTGGTGACGTATCCGGCGCACTAACCGTATCCGTTCGCATGCGAAACCTCTCTAATGTCAATGAAAACTCACTTGTGGAAGTCCTCAATGCAGTGGATTTGGTTGGTTGCATCGACGGTGAAGGGTATACCGTCCAGGCTCTTGCCACAGACCACACAGGTGAAGCAGTGGGGATGGTATGGCTTGCCAGTAGCTCTTAAGATCTGTGGGACAAAAGCACAAAAACGTTTGGTTAACCCCTTGAGTACGGTATTTTACAGGAGACGTCGGGGTCCTGCAGCGGCTCTGGCAGCCAAGCGAACCGCAACAATGTGTTTGTGCAGTCAAGCGTAACCTATACACAATAATCCAACAATGGATTGAAACTGCACAGACAGCGGCCAATTGCGTCATCCGGCCTGGTGGCACTGTTTTTTTGCGCCATATTCCGTCATCCGTACGCAAGGGGTTAACTTGGTGAACCGGGTAAGGTCGATTGCATTAATTACCTGCATAAGGAACTATTCATGCTCCAGGCTAAAAATAAAAATGAAGACTTTAAGGTTCATTTTTGTTTTACAGGATTTACTACGGCCGTGTCCGAATGACTTGGCTACGGCTGGATGTTACACACATGTCTATGGTAGCGGCTGCAGCCACTTCCCATAGACTCGTGTGTAATTTCAAGCCGTAGCCAAGTCATTCGGACATGGCCTACATGTCACACACCAGTTTGTTTCCATTTCCTTACACCTGCAATCCCTGACCATTTTCCAACTTACCCTTTCAGTAATTGGCTTGGAACAGGTGGAACACTTTTCCAGCGAATCCTATAAGAATTTGAAAATGATCGCAAGAAATTATTTGGTGCAGTTAAAACGTAGCAGGGTCATTCTATGAATCTGGGGTCCAAATATTTTGGTGTCCCCGTTACGTCTGACATGTATAGGATTTTGTAATTCAGGACACATTCTTTAATGCCTCCAAGAGTGATAATGTATTAAGCAAAGTACATGCCAAACAGGTAAAAAATAGTGTGAAGTGAATTTTAATGCTACTTGATTGGAAATTGCACAGGTCAGGTGTAACAGGGACACCACAAAAATATTTCACTTTTGGAAACCAAATTTATAGAATGACCCAGCACACAAAAGTTATGCTATTGTGTAAACAGTAACCCAAAAAAGCTGAAAACCAGTCACACATAATACCACTGATCTCTATACACTGGATTGGCTGTGAAGCTCCGCGATTGAAGCCACTGCACGGCCATCTTGCTATATTCAACACAATGGCCGTTTTCCAAGCCCCTGGGCTTCAGCTCCGTCTCCGAATTCAGCCCATTGCCAAACTGCATCCATGCATGCAGTTTGTGAATGGGCTGAAGTTGGAGACGGAGCTGAAGCCTGGAGCTTGGAAAACGGCCATTGTTTTGAATATAGCAAGATGGCCGCGCGGTGGCTTCAATTCACGCATAGGCAATCACTGCTGCACTGCCAATCCAGTGTATAAAGATCAGTGCATAATACGCATCGTATGACATTTTAGCTGGTGAACCGTTGTCGCTAAGCATGTTTTTGTACTTACATTGTACATGTAAAAGCTGCATGTAACTGTCGTCTAGACAGGGTTTAATCTACGTGTACATACCATGTAGCAAGTCTCACAGAATGCCTTGCCCTCCAGGGCAAAGAACGGGAAACCTCTCAGCTTAGTGTGACAGGTGTCACAGGTGAAACAGTCAATGTGGTACACCTGGTCCATGGCTGTACAACCATTGTTGTCCCCCAACACCTTCTGGTTACATTTGGCACAGATCCCTGCAATGTCAAAGGTCACAGGAACAACAAAGTCTATTGCAACAAATCATCCGAATGGGACTACATCAATGATACATACTGGTATACATTTGTACCTGCACACTATAAGAGACCAGTATACCAGAATATGACATGTATTCATGACAAAAGCATTAATTAAACCTGGGTCATTCCATAAATTTGGGGTCCAAAAGGTGTCCCTGTTACATAGTGACATGTATAAGATTCAGGACACATTCTTTAATGCCTTCTCTCTCCAAGAGTGATTGTGTAAAGCAAAGTACCTGCCAAACAAGTAAAACAAAACAGTGTGAAGTCAATTTGAATGATACTTGATGGGAAATTACACAGGTCAGGTGTAACAGGGACACCAACAAATGTGACACTTTTGGACCCCACATTTATAGAATGACCCACATGTAGATGTACAAGGACTATTGCAAAGTTGAGAAATGTACACGAACTGTGTGACAGTTCTGCTTTATGTAATAACCATGGACAATGATGTTTAGCTTTCACATTCACCTATGGCATCAATTAGTTATTTTCACATACATGTAACATAATCTTATTGAACTTTCTGCATTCAACAATGTTTAACACCTGCCTACAATTATACCTCCGAGGGACACACTTTCTTCACTCACCAAAGAACTCCCCTTCATCGGGAGCTACGTCCATGTTCTGCATCAGCAGGTTGGTCAGTGCATCAATCTCCGCCTCTGTACCCTTCTGAGCCGGCGCTGAGATGGGCTGGTCTGTGGGCCTGGGCACACTTGCCCCGCCCCCATAGATCTTAGGGGACTCATGTGGGATGGGCTTGTAAGCGGCTGTAGCTCCCCCATTCACCTGCTGGGGGGCTGGTCGCTGGTAGGCTGGTTTGTTGTAGCTCGGCTGGGGCTGGGGTGGAGGGCGCGGCTCGTTATATGTCTGCATTGTCACTGGGGCTGGTGGGGGAGGGGGAGGGGGCATAGGGAAGTCACTCTGCACCCTGCCTCCACCCCCAACCAGCTCCGGAGGTGGGGGCGGGAGGAACTCATCCCCTGGGGAGGAGTAGGTGGGCTTGGAAGCAGGTGGGGGTGGGGGAAGGAAGTCCTCCGGTTGCGGGAAGGAGACCTGCGTATGAGACGGCATGGCTGTGAAGGAAACAAGGTGTGAAAAGTACCAGTAATGTCAGCTTTACTGTTCAACTCCATACGCGATAAACCTAGTACAGCGACAAGATGTTCCAGCAATAATCGTGACTTTAAGACAATGTTTCCCATTTCGTTTGAACTGTTCCAGACATACATGTACTGATGCAATCTGTCGCATAACAGACTAAATAACAAATATACGGTAATTTGGTACAGTGGAAAGCCGCTATACCGAACATTCGGCTATACCGAACAGCATTCTTGGCTCCCAAATTTTGTGTACAAAACTTAACAAACAATGTTGGGGAAAAAAGGAAACAGATTACGAAAAATGTACCAGGTATTTGGGACGTTTGTAATTCCCAAACGGTAAACAGCTTTGTGTTGAAGAGTGACAGAGGGCTATTATTTCCCTAAGGAATAGAAGGGAAAAGCCAACTGTTGCTTTAGAATTCAGTAAGCTTAAGAAAGTGTGAACGTGTAATTACATGATTCAACGGCCGGCACATGTTCAATTACAATGAAAAGAGGGCACACTTCAAATTCGACGCCAGAAGGCGCTATTTATTAAAAAGAACGGATGCCACGTTGGCGGACTGGCGGCTGAAAATCGCTATACCGAACAATCGCTATACCGAACAATCGCTATACCGAACAAAATCTGTGGATCCCACGATGTTCGTTATAGCGGCGTTCCACTGTAATTATTCATCATTTCATCAGATCATGTCATCAGGGTTCATTGGGGGGGAACATGCATTGGTCAGCTGCCCTGGTGAGATCAAGCTATTGGGGGGGGGGGGGGGTTATTAAGAAATCATACTAGTCAGTGAATAATGCTGTAGTATTATGACTAATGTTACTTGGCAGTATTCCAAAGTCTCTTGTCGAGTGAACGCTATCACAATGACAAATTATATCAACTGTACACAATCCTAACAGCAGTTTAAAATGTAAAACATGAATCAAAAACACAAGGACAAGGCTGTTTTTGTTTTTTAAAACTTGGATTACGGATTTTTTATGTCTCCAGTTCGGGCGGCGAGCGAAAAAAAACAAAACAAAAAACATGGCGGCGCCCTGTAATCCAAAATGGCAGCGCCCTGTAATCCAAAATGGCGGCGCCCGTGGAACGAAAAATTTACGAAAAAACACATTCTCCAGCGGCACGGCTTCAGCCCAATCCCAAGCCAATCAACGGGCCTCGTGGTCGGCAGTGAGGCGGGACTTGTGACGCGAAACTCTCCACATGCCAGTCTTTTCTGGATACGGTCGAGCGATGCATTGCAACCCCCACAGCTCGGTAAGGTCGCGACGATGGCTAGCTCGGGGGGCGGTTTTGTGCGAAGTCAGCATTTTCTGTGGTCTTCCTTGGACGACCAGATCTTGACTTGTTTTCCATAGAATTAATATATTGCAATTTCCGCAAATTGTACCTCACGGTACCCTCCAAAATCCCAAGCCTCCGGGCACGGTTGGAAATTCCCCCTCCCAATGCCAGGCTTGGATCATCCATTTTTGGTGATCGTTGATCTCACTTCTAATTGTGGCGCTTTCTGATACAGGCATTTAAATTCCCTTAAAAGGCGAGGGGAATCTAGTTTCAATATTTATGAATGGTCACGGCGATTAACCCGTTAAATATTCAAAAAACGGCCCGAAACACAGCGCGTCTTTTCCCCCTATTGGTTTAAATCCCATCTTATTGTATTCATGACTCATGAATACATAATGAGGCAATTCAAAACGGCGGTTTAACGTTGACCGTCGTGCAGTCAGTGATATCACGTCGGGAAGTGGCATGTTTTTTTCAAGGAGAGGGTGTTTTTGTGTTGGAAACTTGCGTATTACTGACTAAAATAATGACACAAGACACAGGTTTGGAAAATATATTTAACATCTATGTTTTCAAGTCAAACTTTATGTTGAAAATCGTACAGCTGGTACACTTTTGCACGTCAGTACGTACATGTATTATACATACATATTGTATGTACAATGTACATGAATGCACACCATCCGGATCGTATTCCACACACAAACAGTCAACAAGTGTTCACTTTGAACGATCCTACATGTATGCTTGTTCTATATTAGATGGCGTTGCGCTGCCGGGATTGTTTATTGTACTTTCAAAGTTCGATGCAACAATTTGTTTGGTTTTTTTGGTCGAAATCTACAATTTTCGGCGGTAAATTTTGTCCTTTTCAAAATCCGACGTTTTCCGGCGGCGGATCCGTAATCCAAGTAAAAACAAAACAAAACTGGCCCAACCTAAAAAACAAAAATACTGCATGCAATGGGGGTACATGCGTACGGAAGACGGCATATGGCGCAAAAAAAAACAGTGGCACCAGGCTGGATGACACCATTGGCCGCTGTTTGTGCAGTTTCAATCCATTGTTGGATTATTGTGTATATGTTACGCTTGACTGCACAAACACATTGGGCCGTTTCGCTTGGCTGCCAGAGCCGCTGCGACACCCCGACGTCTCCCGTTAAATACCATGCTCAAGGGGTTAAAGACAATGATTTTAATATCTTGTTCATTCTGTGAGGGAAAAGTCGAGATTTTGAACATTTTTTTAAAGAAAAAAAACAATAATAAAAACGCCCCTTATTTGACTTTTGTGACTTTTAGGGTCGGTCGCGGAGGGCAACACAAATATTTTGTTTTGGCCTAAAAAAAAAACACACAGTGGTACATGCACAGTTAAATGGAATACTAAGTGTTAGCATTCAGAATAAAACTGCTGTTTAAAACTGAACTGCCACTAGTTCCACTAAGTACATGCACTACAAATAAAGCAACAAAAAAAACTAGCACAGAAACACACAACAAATACCGCCAAAAAAACCCAGAAATGTTCAAAATGGTTCTACAGGGTGGATAAAAAAAACGAAACCGAGATATTAATGTTGATTATAACCAAAGGAGGGAACGTATTAAAATAAGGGATATTTCCTACGATAGACCCGGATCTCCTCTTTCAAATGACACCTTGATCATGTCTTAATGTTTTAGGTTGACTGATGAGCAGTGAATAGTTTTATGAAAGGCTCAAGTGAGGTCTTTGCACCACTTTCAGTAATTGTGTCCATTGTCCAGTGGCTTAAATTCTGGGTTGGTCCTTACTTTTTTTGAGGGAAACTTGAATGGAGAAGCCTATCTTCAGAAGATCAATGACCTGATCGTACCCCAGTTAGCATGGTTGGAGCAACATTTTGAAAGACAGCAACAAGGCATTTTTTTGTCGGTTGTGGTAGGCCCAAGATGGGGCACCAGCCAATAGAATAATCATCGTACTAGAGCAGTTACAGGAACTGTTTGGACAAAGAAAAATTGTTCGCATCACGACACGCAATGGCCCCCGAGATCCCCGGATCTCACCCCGTGCGATTGTTTTCTGTTGGGATACCTGGAAGACAGGGTCTTTGTTACACCACCACATATCAATGTGTTGAAGAAGCAAATTGTAAAGGAAGTTGACTATCTGAGTGGACAACCTGGTGTGATTCGTTCCGCAGTGAGAGATATGCGATGCCGTGCTCAGATTTGTGTAATAGAAAACGGGGTACATGTTGATGGATTGGTATCGATGCAAGTGTTTATAACACAGAATAAACCATCCAGTTCATGAGAAAATCTTTTTTTTTGTTCTGTTCAACCTGGCTATTAAAGGTACATGTAGTGTACACAATTGGTAATCCTCCAATTTGTTTTTACTGAATTATTACGAAATACCTTACTAGACTATTAAAGTTAATAGTAGTCTCAATCATCCTGTGAAATGATGGCACCAGGTGTGCTGTCGCTGTCAAGAACAGTGGAAATTTATATCGTTTTCCAACAATTTCCAGCTGGAAATCGTTGGAAAACTGCCCTGTGGCCTTTAGTCAAGGCGCACGTGGCTACCCAGATGAGTGCCGCGCCCCAGACATGATGGCATTCGGGGCATGTCACGCGTCCAGATAGCCACGCGTACCTTGACTAAAGGCTATCATCCGCCCGACGGTTAAAACAAGCGCCGTTTTTCTCTCTCTTTTTTTGCCATCCAACAATGCAAAACTTTGAACAGGTCAGTGGAACGATATTTCCTATAAAATACTAACAATGACCAATCATGCACACTAAAGTGTGAATCATTGCATCACAAAGGTCCTCACTTAAGCATTTCATAAAATTGTCAAGTTCACTGCTCAGTCAACTGAAAACATAAAGACATGATCAAGGTGTCATTTGAAAGAGGAGATATGGGGTCTATCATAGGAAATGTGATCCGCTCCAGAAAAAGGTGATATAAGTCGCGCTATATGCATTTACGTGTAATGGCCCTTTCAAGTTGAGAGGATGAAATTTTTCGTCAAAATTCGTTTTTTCTTTTTTTTTCTTTAATGACATCTTAAATATCTGAAGTTTCAGGTTCGGTGCACAACAATGTTCATTTCAGTGAATAAAGTGAAAAAATAACATTTTTAGAGTGCATTGTTTCATTGCATTGTATTATAATTAGCTATTCAAAGCCTGTTTTCTTTGTGGGATAATTTGAACTCCATAGAACTAATTAATATGCAAAAACACGATTTCTCCAGAACGGAAAGGGCTTTGGAGCTCTATCATGTACCAAATGAAAGCTTACATTGCGGACTTTCCAAACATACATAAAACTCATGTTTCATATTTTGCGACATAGTATACCTTTTTCCAGAGCGGGTCACAAATATCCCTTTTTTCAATATGTACCCTCCTTTACATGTAGTTATAATTAACATTAATATCTCGGTTTCGCTTTTTTTTATCCACCAAGGCAGCCAGACTATCTGTGCACACAAATTCTGCTTCAAACTGAAAAGGCAACCAGGCAACTTGATCGTGTAGTGGTTATGACCGTATTTGGTCCTCAGCTGTACAACACAGCACAAACTGATATAGCCTCTCCGATATGCTAACTTTATGGAATCAAATATGGAGCTTCTCTGTAGTGTCAGCAACTTTGTGGAAATGATATGGGCAAGTTTGTTTGGAAGTAGCAGTTGTTTAAACCAGGTTGTCTGACTGCCTGTTACCCTTGAGAAAATTACATGTGTACTGGTACATCACAGGAGTCTCCCAGCAAAATTTGCCGCATTCATGATTTGTGCAATTCACATCTTAAAACCACATGTACAATACTATCCACATGTACAATACTATTCTATACGAAGCTGGCATATCATTTTTACAACCACATCTGCAGCAAATTTCATGGAAAATGAAAGGGAAACCCACATCGAATTTACATTGTGTGGGAAAACACTAATTATGATAAACAATCTAGTGACTACAGTGTGTACATGTACA
The DNA here is from genome assembly GCA_037893225.1 of Hippasteria phrygiana. Classification (NCBI taxonomy): domain Eukaryota; kingdom Metazoa; phylum Echinodermata; class Asteroidea; order Valvatida; family Goniasteridae; genus Hippasteria; species Hippasteria phrygiana. Next base: position 2,003,070 of record JAZGUH010000234.1, read on the forward strand.
TGTGTTTTTAAAATGGGTGCCTTGTACCTCCCATCAATAACCAAGAACCAGTAACAATTCTAAAACCTTCCTTAATTAAGGGGCAATCTTGGGTGAAATCTGGCCAGCCAGGCAACTGGGCTCCTTACTTCAATGGCCAGCAGAAACAATTGCGACTGTGCAAGGAGATTATATCCTGTTGTACACATGTAGCCATGTTTGACAGAACCCACACTATACATGTAATTTCCTCAAAGAACTGAGTGCTTTGTAAACTAAACATTTATATTAAGCAGTAACCAGCTACCTGCTGTACTAAACTGCTGATGACGCGACGATGTTTTAGGAGGTGGAGCCGGTGGAACTGTTGCAAAGGATAAATCGTTGGCAACAAAAACGAAAGATAGAGAAAGAGAAAAATAAAACAAAGAAAATTTGAAAATAGGCTAATATTAATCAGTTATACATAAAAGTGAAACGGAAAGACAGAAAAACAGTGAAAAACAAGCAGACAGAGAAAAGCAATAAGCCAAACAAACACATCTAAAGAGACAAAGACACAAAGAACCAAACAAAGACATGGAAAACAAAGCTAAATATAAAACAACAGTTAGACAGACAAACAACCAACAACAAAGACAAACAAGGAGCCAAATAGATAGCCAAGTGAGACAAACAAAGAGACAAGCATATAGCCAATGGACAAGACAAACAACAATCACCAACACAATCTCCAAAATAAACAACTTACCACAAACAGAAGAAATCACATGTTAAATATGAAGAATCAATTCGGTCAATTTACAACTCGGTTGGCCGCCAGCGGCAACCAGGGAAAGGCTAAATTACGCAGTGCATCATGGGAAAAAGTCATCATCGCAAAACCGGAAGTGGGTATCGCCAATGCATCGACCGTACTTCTTACACCCCTTCTCCGCTAAATCTATCAACTCCTCTCTTTTCTTTCCCGCACAAGATATTCCCCGATTAGTGAAAAATTGCTTTAACTCATCCACTCGCATTCGCGCAAAATCCATACTGCTGTACTGTCCACCATCTAATACAACGCGATAGACGCAATGTCGACCCCGAAAGTGGAAAATTGGCCTTTCCTGGCTTGCCGCTGGCGGCACACTTTGTTGGGAATCGACCGAATTGCATGTAACGAGAACACACAATTTTAGATTTATAAGAAATAACAAATCTTGCAATTAACAGCATTTAACTTAGCAGTCTAATTTACATTCAGATGTAAAAAAAAAAGCATGTCACACCCGGTTCAGACAGGCGTTCCAGAGTCACGCCGAACCAAATTAAAGACAAGATTTGAATTACAAATGTAAGTACATGAAAAGTCCGACGTCTGAAACAATAAGGAGCGACTAGATGCGCTAGATGACGAAAGATCGACTCCTGCAGTTCTTAGAACGACTCGGGAGCGACTTGGTTTCAGACGTCGCTCTGGTCATGAGCCGAAATCAATACAAATTTATGTTAATCATGTGTTAATGTATGGTAATCAGGAAATTTGACCTTGAGACATCCCACAATCCATCTGTACCTTTACCACGCGCAGACGTTACAATGGTCAACAGGGATTGTGGGAAGGAAAACGGCACAAACATTGCTCCTTTTTCCTTCCCACAATCCCTTTTGACCATTGTGATGACCCAACAAGGCGGTATTTGCGATAAGGCTTATGAGAAGAGTCATGAAGCACAAATTTATGATTTGCCTTCGCGACGAAGTATACAAATAGTTTCAGCCTCTTCCTTTGCGTTTAAAATGTTTGTGCGCATGCGGAAGCGCATATGTCAAATAATTTCAATTTGTCAGACTGTGTACGAACTTTCAAATCTTTTCAGAAAGTGGCGTACCCATGTGAACTTTGTTTGCACACTGCGCGTCTTTTTGCGCATTGAGGACCACTACAAATTAATGTAAAAGCGAGCTGCGTACGCGATGAACGCACAGCGCGTATGAACCGGCCTTTAGGCACGGCCTGAATTAAGTACACCTGTCCGAAACCAAAATCTATTTGGGTCAACTCGAGTGGCTCCTTATCAATTTGGTTTGGTGCGACTCTGGAACGCCTGTCTGAACCGGGTGTTATAAAAACTAAAATTTGCAATTCTCAGATTTAATGAACTAAGCACAGCTTGCTGTGATTAATGAGCAAAGGAGAACTACCAAATAAGGGGAAAAGATTGGTGACTTTGTTCATCAGGCAAACTTCAAGCTGTATATCGAGCATCCTTACCCTTTCCTGTAGATCGACTCGGTTTGGGTAGAGTCACTGGGGGAGGGCCTATACACACAGGGCAAGTCAAACCATCCCACAATTCCAAACACGGGGGACCAGGCAATAGTGCAAAGACACATACACATGGCAGCAGCATATAGAGTGGTTTGCAATCAAGCAATCACACAGGGTTACCAGGCAAAGACAGGAGAGCGAAAAAAGTTGATACCATTGAGCAAAGGGAAGAGAAAATACAAGGGTTAGTACACAGCAAATGAGCAGCCATCATCAAGCCTTCGCAAAGACAAATAGAAATGAACTGTATGTATTGAAGGAAGTTTTGAGCATTAACCCCTTGCGTACGGATGACGGAATTTGGCGCAAAAAAAGCAGTGCCACCACCCACCAGGCTGGATGACGCAATTGGCCGCTGTTTGTGCAGTTTCAATCCATTGTTGGATTAAACAGTGCCACCAGGCCGGATGACGCCATTGGCCGCTGTTTGTGCAGTTTTAATCCATTGTTGGATTATTGTGTATAGGTTAGGCTTGACTGCACAAACACATTGTAGCGGTTCGCTTGGCTGCCAGAGCCGCCGCGGCACCCCGACGTCTCCCGTAAAATACCGTACTCAAGGGGTTAAGGCTATGCCTTATTCACACAAGTTTCAGCAATATTGAAACACATCAGCATACAAGAAATAGGCTTTGAATAATTTCTGTGCTTGTTCAGATTTTCTGTTGAGGTTTGATGATGCACATGATGCTCATGCATGTTCACTTCCTTGGTACAACATGTACATTAGGTTCTTACATTTGTATTCAGCATCTTACAAAAGGCATTACAAATGTACATGAGTGAAATGTACCGTACATGAGTGCAATGTACCGTACACGAGTGCAATGTACCGTACATTCATGCAAAATGCATACATGCCCGGGCCAAAACATACACTGTACACGGGGACAAACAGACAATATTGAACAAAGGAATGACACAAAATAAATGCTCTCAGGAACTAACCAACACAAACATTTTGGTACAGTTTTTGTCATTATCTTTTTTTCAATTTTCTTGAATTACAGAAGGAAGGTCCCTTTTATGCATTTGTGTTTAGCTTTCTGTATTAAATCTCCAGCAAATGTATCCGATTTATCCGATTTACCACTGTTTATCAGATGTGCCGAGTCTTTAGATGATTTTAAGAAATTGCTGAAGACCCATCTTTTTACTTGTAATTAAACATTAGTCTGCATGTTATTCTTGTTTTAGTATTTTTAAATTTTAACTTTTTAACTTGTTTGCTCATGCAAATAGTTGTGTGATTGTGGTGTTTCATGTAAAATTTAAGCTGGGATTTTTAATGGATTATTTATATCGTTTTTCATTTTATTTTTGAGGAATTTTTGATTCATATTGCGCTAAATAAATGTGGTATTATTATTATTATTTTCCTCAATTGCCGGATAGGGCGACACATAATCCTGGAAAAGAGTGGGTTAGGGTGACCTGGTCGAATAGGGCGACACATAACTGTCGCCCTATTGTAAAAGTCGCCCCTTTGGAGTGTTTTTTAGTAAGGCGCGTGGGGAAAGTGCTCTAAAAGGGCGACACTCGTGTCGCCCAAATAAGGTTATTTCGGGAAGAGTCGCCCATTTGCCGCATCCAGGAGATTTCTAATTATTATTATTATTATTATTATTATTATTATTATTATTATTATTATTATTATTATTATTATTATTATTATTATTATTATTATTATTATTATTATTATTATTATGTATGAATTGTTAATTGTCTTTGGTTCATACTGTATGGGTGTGCATTTACAGGTAGAAAAAGAACCGGGTACCCGATTGAAAAAATACGGGTACCCCGGTGCCCATTAAAGAAACCCAACCCAAAATTTCCAATCCCGGAAGTTGTAATAATGTCTTTCTCTGAGATTCAAAAAGTCTGAAAAATCTTGTGCCTGTCCAGTAAACAATCACTTGTCTGCTTTTACGTGTGCCGGCATGTGCATGCGCCGGCATACAGTTGTAATTATTGTGTAATGACGCATACTTTAATGTCTGGTCGAGGCTCTTTTCCATACCCTTCGTGTGCATCAATAAATCAGTCTGTTCTGACCCCCTAGACCCTTTTTGCTACCATCCTCAATCCTCCAAAATCCTCCGATTGCCCTGCCCCAAAAAATGCATTCATCCTCAATCCTCCAAAATCCTCTTTTTGTTTAATACCATTCATCCTCAATCCTCCAAAATGCTCCAAAACTGCAAGGAGGATTTTGGAGGATTGAGGTGGGTTTATACTTGTATGTAGTATGTACATGTAAAGTCACACACTTTTTTCTTCATTTCTTGATTGTATCATGATACGTGTACATGTACATTGAAGCTGGTAGATTTTGAGCAGCTCCATCTGATCTGCTTTTACAACGCATGCCTTCCAAATGCCATGACGGTTAGTTGCACCAGGCCAAGAATTCCAGCCACTACGCTGGGGCCCTCATCAGACCTTACTATTCCTGACGGCATGACAGCTGGCTGTATATGGGTGTAACCTACTGTGCAATCAGCAGGACAGCTCAAGCCAAGATGCAAGGTTTGAGATGTGGGCATTTTGGGGTGTGCAGCGGAACCGGGTACCCGAATGCCCGACCGTTCATGTCGGGAACCGGTTCCAGATTATGGAATTGAGTACCCGTACAACTTTACATTATCGCATAGTAACTTCCCAGAAAATGAAAAAGGAAAGGTTTCGAATGTTATTTGTCGGGAATTTTCAAAATTAAAACCCGACTACATGGGAAATCAGCACAGATTTCATGTTTATGACGCTCACGAAAATTGACAATAAAGGGGATTTACCGGTTGTGGTTTTTGTAGTCTGAGTATGGATAAAGAGCCTCGACGAGAGATAATAGTATGCCTCATTCCACAATAAATACAACTGTATAAAGCTTGTCTTTTGTGATATGCCGGCGCATGCCCGTGCCGGAACATGTAATGGCGAGTAGTGATCATGTTTACTGGACAGGCATGAGATTTTTCAGACTTTTGTCTGAAATCAGACTTTTGAATCTCAGAGAAAGACATTATTGCAACTTCCGGGATTGGAAGTTTTGGGTTGGGTTTCTTTAACGGGTACCCGGGTACCCGTATTTTCTTTTCAATTGGGTACCCGGTTCTTTTACTACCCATAAATGCACATCCCTAGGGCATTTCCACACTAACGGGGTACAATTGACTGCAAATTTGGGATTTGAGAGGGAGACACTGGAGGGTACAACAAAGCAAGATATTTTGATCAGTTGTTTCCTGTACATTTCCGAGGCAGCAATGATCATGTGTACAAAAAATATAGAGTACTTTCTCTATACTTTAGAAATTACAGGGGTCGTCGTAAATAATTGTAACGTATGTAACATAGACAGAATTTTTGCTATAAATTGATAGTGCATGAATTGACCCAAATGTCATCTCATTTATATATCCATAACCCATAAACACAATTTTCTTGGTCTTTAAGACATTTATATGTAACGTACGTAACATCTGAACATGGACAGAAATTTGGTGACAAAGTTCTGTCCATGTTACGTACGTAATATTCTGAACATAATACCCTGTGACGTCTGAAATATACAGTAGATTGTTGTGGTTTTTACAGGTAACAATGCTGTAGGGATAAGAATAAAAAGGGCACAATATTTGGTAAATACATTCACTGTAATTATTACTTTCTTATCAGTATTAAACTTTCTGTCCATGTTACGTGTACATACGTAGCATTCTGAGCATACATATCTTGTAAAATTTGCCCGGAAAGTTCTTAAATTTTTGGTGAGCACAATCCTCACCAATGGGGGAATGTACAAGGGGAACTAGAGGACAAACAACTTGATATTATTATCCTGCTTCATTTGCCAATCCCAAGTCACACTTTTGTACCCCTTTACTGTGGAAAGACCCATGTACATGTACGGTCATGTGGTCTGATTTGAATGGCTTACAGTTTTCGGACCTAAATCTGGTTCTATTTTTAAACTGTGCTGAGATTGGGAGCACTAGGGGTATAATGACCTACAAGTGGAACAAGATGTACCCGGTATGCAGTGTACATGTTTCACATGCTGATGGTTTTATGCTGTAAATTCATTTTGTATTATCTCATTGTATGTACATGTAGTATACATTAGTAAATTATGTAAATTTTATGTATTTGTTTGACCTTTATAATATTTGCACAGACACGTGGGTCATTCCATAAATTTGGGGTACAAAAGTGTGACATTTTTGGTATCCCTGTTACATAGTGACATGTATAAGATTTTGCAATTCCGGACATTCTTTAATGCCTTCTATTTCCAAGAGCGATTGTGTAAAGCAAAGTATCACAGGTCAGGTGTAACAAAACACGTCACACTTTTGGACCCCAAATTTATAGAATGACCCATGTACATATTCTATACAATTTATAATTCTGTGTTATTTATTGACTTGTGGCCGTAACTCTTTGTACCATTTGTTTTTAATGTATTTGTGTGTATTGCATTAGATTCTTAAATTTACTGGCCTGAAGATGGCCGGCGTATGCATGCCTTGTTCTATGGAATCTTAGTGGCCTGGTTGATCTGGCCTGGTTGATCTATCTAATAAAATTAGAGTCCCACTGCATTATATTATTTTTGGTTTTCCATAAATCTACAAGTACAAGTACACTGCATCACTCTCCAATAAACAATCCAATTAAAATGTCTCCAGAAATCTGGCCCATAATTAAATCTCTCTTCAGTTGGTTACAGTTTCGTCTGTAAATGCCAAGGACAATATCATGCTGGTCATTATATACATTTATATGGCAAGAAATTTAGGCGCATAAGCTGTACACGTACTGCACAAATGTATCAGTTGAAGACTCGTTTCAACCGTAAAGATCGGGATGTTTCTACAGTCTTTCGATTACAATCATACCATAGAGGAATCCCACAACGACGAGTTTAGCGCCGATCTGCGCACTTCCGCGTTTGAAAACGAGGATCTCAATGTCACAGTAAACAACTTTATGCTGATCGTGCGCCTGCACTTCCTTTTATGGCATGATTAATTCATGCATTAATGAATGTGCTGAAAAGCGTTGTTTTGTATGCCACTGACATTCTCGCTTTCAACCCGGAAGTGCGCAGAAGGGGCTAATGTGAAATTCCTCTATTGCTGTGAGAGAAGTGTGGCCCCAACATGTATGATAATTGAGTGTTACATAGAATTGAATAAACAACGGGACAGAGTAGAATCTGTTTCAATACCAAAAAAACAACATGGAAACATCAAGCTGTGATGATCAATCTTTCCACGTCAATGAATTCCTTCTTTTTGCTGATTTACACCTCTGTCTTTTTCACTTAAATTCCCTTCCGATGGACTTTAAACATGTATTTTCCCAAACCCAAATTTGGAGCCAGGAATGTGTATGGCAAGGTTGACCTTTTTTTACCACAATTGCTGACATGTTGCAACATACGAATGTGTTAAGTTGATAGTCGACTAATACTTACAATGTACATGTAGGTAGTAATATGTACAAGTATATTTCATACATTATTTTTAAAAGTGTATAAAATATAGTTTAATTTTTTTTTTTATTAGAACTACATGTTCTGTGATATCCCTCTGCCGGTCTGTGTAAAATCTCTCATTAAATGCCCTTGATGCATTGCATGTATGCAGTATGAATGAGAACCACCAAAATCATGAAAGATGGGATGAGGATACAATGAACGTGGGTCATTCCATAAATTTGGGGTCCAAAAGTGTGACATTTTTTGGTGTCCTTGTTACACCTGACCTGTGTCAATTCCCATCAAGTACAGTACTCATTAAAATTGACTTCACACTATTTTTTTACTTGTTTGGCAGGTACTTTGCTTTACACAATCACTGTTGGAGATAAAAGGCATTAAAGAATGTACAGGGACATCAAAAATGTCACTTTTGGACCCCAATTTTTTAGAATGACCCACATATATATTACATGCTTATTACTGAAGACCAAACATGAAAAATGAATGATGTTATCAAGAACAAGCTACTGGCACACATAAGTCAGACTAAACATTTCTTAAATTCGAATGGTTCTTCCCCCTTTGTCTCACCTTTACTGTGAGGACCTGGTGGGGGCAAGGCACTTCCGCTGCCCCCGTACCCACTCAACTTAGGTTTGACAGGCTTAGGGGCAGTGACGGGGGCAAACTTCTTGGGCTGGATGGAGTAAATCTGGGCCGAGGAAACCGTCTGGGTGGTGTAGCCCTTGGGGCTTTGCGACAGCTCTTGCCTTGCCTGGTCTAGGTTATCTAGCTCCCTCTGGAGTCGGTTCATGGTCGCCATGATGTCTTCCCCTGTGTCTGGGAAAATACAATGAGACACACGTAAATGAAACGGAATGCCGTCGTTTACACTGATATTTCCCATCAACCTCTTCTATTTGTGGCGCCCTCAATAGAGAATAGTCTCATCGAAAAAAATTATTTCTAGATATTGGAAAGAACACATCAGCTTTAAAATGATAACAGAATTATTAAAACCGGATCAGTATTATGATTATTTTAGTTTTTATTAGATGGCACAAATTCCAGTGATTACCAGTAAAAGTGAGTTACCTTTCTCAAATCTCTTTTTAAACATTTTATTGTACTTCAATTAAAAAAAAACGAAAACAGATCCTCAATGGATTTTTGCCTGTAGCTCAAAACGGAGGAATGCGACTTCCGACTGGTCCCTTGTAAAAATGGCACATTGCTACAAACTGGGGCAGCTGACGTGTACATAATTACAAGAAATGTTATCCCAACATTCCAATAGGGGCACACCTTTACATCGATACCATAGGGATTAGAGTTTTCCAAAAACATCAAAATACCCTGTAAATTCTAGCACCTTTGACCATGAGTGTGACAGTCTCTGCTGGAGGTGGGAAGGCTCATCAATTTAAGCTTCCCTTGGTAACCTTGACGAGCAATCCCAGAGAAAGGTCACAGGTTGGGCCTAAAGGCTTTTTGTGCATGGGATTATGAAATGGTAAATTGCTTTGTACCTTACATGTAATGTACTGTACATAATGTGCTGTGCAGTGTGTCCAATGCACTCCACTGTACAAATAATGCAGAGTACAATGTACACCTTTTCCTTGCTGTAACCTGTAAAATGTGACAATCCTCTCTGTGCACCAACTGTTGAGAGCACTGCAACTGTATGGCCAGTCTCGTAGGCACTTAAAGCATGCAGAAAGTGCACGCAAAAAACAAGTAACTTTCACACATGAAAGCAACCAATTTCCAACTAAACGTGCAAACATGTCAAACTTTTGCATAAACATGTACACAAATGTTTTCTTTATAAATGGAAGCGTTACAGTATTTTTTATGGCATTTGCAGAATTTTTGAATACAGACTTTGTAAATACTCATGTTCCTGAAGAATAAACAAACTGTATACATTCATGTACACATAGTACTTGCTGTACACAATTCCACATATAATTACTCAGGAGTAGCAAGTCTAGAACTGTGCAGTTGCCAAGAACTTCCAATAAATTCAGAGGAATTTCACACAAGTAGCCTTTTTTAACCAGTCCTAACATACTGTACCTGCATTCTGAGTACCCATTATAAAATTCCCGAGAGTGTCAAACAAGCGCACCAAACAGTTATTCACCAACAACTCCCTTTGTGGCACAGAATTCGGGATGCATGTATAATAATCCACACGGTCCAGAGCCTTTTGTCCAGAAAATAAAATCCACGAAAGTGATGATTTCCCACACTGTCTTCCTTGTATCAGTATCAGTTCATCAAATTCATCAAAAGCAAAAGCTGGAAAATGAATTCTTGTCGAACAAGAAAAACAAGCGCAGGCAAGTGTTTAATTACACAGACTTCACAGAAAAACCAAACGGCAATAATGCTGCCCGCTGCCTGCGAGTGAATGAGGCTTCTTCCAAATTTGATCAAAATATCTGCCCCTGAAAGGAGACTAACTGTTAGGCCTATCCTTTAGTGGACTGGACTCTCAGGCGCATCCCAGCTCGAGAAATATTCCCCATACGGAATGCCTGGCGGAAGGAGTATCTGATGGTAAATTGTTAATTCATCATATGGCACCCCTACATCACAAAGTAGTCTGGTCTATATGTTGGTTTCACTCTTTGCAGATTTTACATAAACTCAGCTACTAATGGAGGGATGAGGGTTATCACAGCTGTTATTGGCCAATCAGTATCCACAGTGTATCAGAGAGGAGGAACAGGATTGGTAAGATATTTTCTGGGTAGTCTCTATTTTGTTAAGCGGGGGTGGATCACTCATTTTGGCACTGGTCAAACAGCTAAGCTGACTGCAAAGTGGGAATGTGAAAAATCCACAAGCATCTGATTGAATGCTTAGAAGACCGATCAGTGCATGTTAAAATATTACACATCCTATAAAAAAACCAAATCAAATAAATTCCCTGAGGGCTTTGATTTAAAACTGCAATAAGGTTTACGTTATTTAAAACCCTGAATTTTGTTATTTTGTTCAATGTACACAGAGTACGAAACTTTAGTTTACATTTAAACTATTCTTGTGACGTCACTCTAAAAGTGTTGATTCTTTTTCAAGAATGTACAGTTAACTTAATTCATTTAATTCATCTCATACCTCAAAGCATTAGTAAGAATGGACACTTTTTGTTCCCTTGAAATCTTGACAAAACGTGTGAAAGGGACATAGTTTAAGTTGGAGAAACGACTCAAAAGGTGGACATTCTTTTATTGGAATGGGCACGGACGCGAAGCGTCCTCGACCATTCCAATCAAAGAATGTCTACATTTTCGTCGTTTCTCCTTAACGTAATGTATAATATGTGCCCTTTTGCTGGCAGGACATCCAGGGTTCATCCAAAAATTTAATATTTTTAGAGAGATGCTTCAAAATTTCTGGACTTTGACAATTCAGAGGGATTCATATTCCTTACAAAATTAAATAGTCAATTTTTTTATTAAAACATGAAATTGGGTTTTTGGTCAGATTTTATACAAAACAGTTTTACGATCCAAATTGCTTGTACTAATCCAATAATGTACGGCACAAGTGTTGATTTCTCGGTATCATCTTGGACTTGGAGTGAGGGACACTACACAGGAATTCGCCGACGCCATTTTGACAGTGGTGCCGCGCTCGCGTGCAGGTTGCGCGCGTTCTTTAATTTCAGTCGCGCGCGCATTTAGGCAAGTTGTAAACACCCTGTTGGTCGAAGCTGCATCGAGCGCGTGCGTAAAATAGGCACGCGAGCGTGATGCCACCGCAGTAAATGCTTCTAATTTTGGTCGCCGGATTAGTCTATAGGGGAGACAGCTGCAGCTTCAGGGTTTCATAACGGTGAATTCTTCACCTGTCATCGGGAATCATTGTACAGTGATTCAAAGTCCTGGGTGGAATTAAATACCGACTACAGATTTTCATTTAAGAATATTAGTCATAAAAATCATAGAAGTGTGATGACCTGATCTTAATTGCCAAGAAGGGTGAGTGGCCACGGGGCTAACAATGACCTGACATCAAGCCCCATGCAATGAAACGGTGAATGGGATCTAGATTCCAGATGCTACCAAAATAAAGCAAAACTAGGTATTGGAATCTGGTAGATTTTGAAGATTAGTGTAAAATCCACTAACCCTACATTGTATAGGGGCCTACAAGTACTCTGATATGAGGTGCAATCAAAAAGTTCCGAGACTGTTCCTGTTGCGAACGAACGGAGCGCAGCAATATTTTGAGTAAGTCTTCCAAGTTACATCGCTTGATCAACATCAGCACCTGTGTTACATGCATTTTTGTGACCACTGGTACGTGCGCATTTGCAATTTCACCATGGACTTGAAACTTGAGCAGAAGCAGCACCGTGTTGAAGTCTGCGAGGATCTCCGTCAACAGGCCCGGGATGACCCAAACTTCCTGTCGAGGATCATCAGCGGTGACGAGAGTTGGATCTACGGCTACGACCTAGAGACCAAACAGCAGTCTTCGCAGTGGTATATGGAAGAGCCCGCAGTCTCCAAGACTGAAGAAGGCTCGTCAGGTCAGGAGCGCAACCAAGAGCATGCTCATCAGTTTCTTTGACATACACGGGGTTGTGCACCGTGAATTCCTCCCCCAGGGTCAGACTGTCAATGCTGAGTTCTACTGCACCGTTCTGAGACGTCTGAGAGAGAACATTCGGCGCAAACGGCCTGAACTGTGGTGCGCTGGCAATTGGGTGCTCCAACATGACAACACGCCCGCTCACTGCGCGTTAAAAACGTGCAACTTTCTCGCCCGCAATTTTGACACTGATGCGCTCACGTAACAGGATTTCCAGGGAGTGTTCAAAGCATGGCAAGAGCGCTAGGAGCGGTGTATCGCTGCACAAGGGGACTACTTTGAAGGGGATGGTGGCCAGATTTAAATCACGTACGGTTTTTGCTTGTTATAGGCGCAGTCTTGGAACTTTTTTATTGCACCTTGTACAGTATGATTATGAAGTGTGTGCAAGGGAAGAAAAAACTTTGGATCCATTTCAATGGTTGAGGTATACCTTTGTATTATTTTGAGTAATTTCTGAGAACTTTGTACACCTATTCATGGATCAATGACAGGGTCAGTGACTTTATTTTTCCCCCCTAAAGTTCCTTTCTGGGATTTTACTTTTGAAAAGGAAATCCTGGAGACTATTCAAACCATTGCAGATGTTAGTTAGTGGTTATTTTACCCTTTAGTGAACTTGAAATTTCAGCAAAAATTAAAGCTGTTTTGAAGAGGTTCCTTGCCTTACTTCCTGGATGTAATCCAACACCAAAGATTAAATGTTAAATATAATATAGTGGAATCTACCCGAGCATCCTGCATTGAATAAAGACAATGATTTACCTCTACGGATGTGCAGTGTCAAGTTTGAAGTTGTTTGGACGAGCGGTTCTCACAAAAAGCTGCAAAAAAGTAGCAATACCGGAGGCCTAGACCCAAAAACGTGGCAGTATAGACCGCCACGCACTGCTGCACATTTTTAACGGGCACTGCACTGCACTGTACCGCCACGGGTATAGACCGCCACGCATGCAATGGGGCATGATCTATTATGCAAATTAGACGCATGCGCATCAGTGTCACAAAACCAGCTCTTCCCAAGAAACTCATAGATCACTTCCAAAGCTGTGATACACGTGTGGCATGGAAACATGCCCCCGTGGCTTTTTTAACGAAAGCCAAGCAATTTGTCCGTTTTGAACAGGCACATTTTGAACGGGCACTGCACTAGTGGTAAAAGTTCCGCAAGGGGTCCACTGCGTTTCGGCTCCATCAATCTCCATAATGTGCTTTTATGGGGAATATTGTAAGTTACAATGTGTACACAAATTCTTGAAGAAATCTGAGAAAACCAAACACAGGTGTACAAAATGTTCCAAAAACAATACATGTAGTACACACACTGTGCATACATGTGCAGTAAAGTAACTGGTACTCCAACATATGTCATCTACATGTACAGTTATGTAAATGAAACTTGTAGGTTTGCATGGTGGATATGAACAAAGTAAAGAGGGTTTGCCATATCACCATGTGAAATTGATCTCTTTTGAGTTGTGTGGTACTGCATGTATTGTACACATGTGTACCATGGCCTTCATGTGACCTGCATGAAAGCAAAAGGAGATTAAACCATATCCATAAAAGGCAGGACTCGACATACCATGCCTTGACAAAAAGGTAATGAAAATAAGTTTGACAGATTAGTCATCAATTTTTGTAACAAGAGTCATATGGGACACAGTGTTTACAAACCCACCATGCGCAGCATTGGAAGTCTACAGGCCTTTTCACACTACGAAAAATCTCGGTGTTGGACCCGGGTCCGACCCGTGTTAACTAGGCTGACCTTTTCACACTGCAACATTTCAACACGGCACTGACCCGTGTAGAGCACTCAACCCGGGTTGAAACTCAACCCTGCTCGGGAGGTGGGTTGAGAGCTCTCGACCTGTGTAGAGAAGTTTGACCCGTGTTGAAAGTCCTCGTATGAACGCCTCCGGGTTGAGTTCGACCTGTGTAACCGTGGATCGGAGTGTGTGTGCAGGGCACTGTTCGACAGATATGACGATATTTCCCGATATTATGTTGCTATTATGTCTTATTCCCAGTGTACAATGCACACACGCATCGCCCAGTATTGGCGGTGGGCACGAGCGAACCACACATATGCGGCATTGCGCCTGCGCACACCTGACATACATTCATTTTGATCGTGCATGCTACTTTCACTAGATACTTTTACCTCGGATATGTTGGACAAAATGGGCCCCAAATCAGACAAAAGATCGACATGGATTAAGGAGGAGGTGAATGCTATATTGGGCGGACAGCTTCATCTAAAGCCAGCTCGACCAGAAATAATAAAGTTTTCGTCAAAATAAGCGAAGCGTTGATGGCTGCCAGGTTTCCAATTCGATCTGTGTTGAGGTTGAACGGCCGTGTGTGTAGTGTGAAACGATCGCACAATACACGGGTCGAGACGTTACACGTGTAGCGAAAATGCTGGTGTTGCGTTGAGTAGTGTGAAAAGGCAGCGTAATTGACCCGTGTTGAAATTTTAAGAAGTCTACAAGGGTCGGACCCGTGTAGATTTCGACATGGGTCGAACGTACATGTACAGAGTGTGAAAATGCCTTACAGGCCCATGTACATGATATTGATAACAAGCAGTGCACACTCTACTGTAGGACCCCCATTGGTAAACCAATTAATCAATATGATCATGGCTTGTTATCACCACATGCTTTCCTGCTTAATCACATGTTTACTTTGACAGTAAGAACATGTGTAAATATTTGGAATCACTCAATGAAAAAAAAAATCTGCATCATGTACATGTTTACAATCACCTACCAGTACATGTAGGCTACATGCTGTTTATATCACTTCTATGAACACTTCTATTGCTTGAGTGTGGACACAAAGGTTAAAAAGAGGCATCTTTTACTTTTAGGCATTTTAGCAAGGAAAGGGGGTTCATTACCTGGGGGAAACAAGTTTATAATTCTAAAAATGACATATGTAACCATGAGAAAATCTTTCCATAAACCTAATAGCCTTAATAATTTTGAAAATTTTTAGTAAAGAAATGCAATTTTCTTTTGCCAAACTAACAAAACTAACGTTAGTCTTTGTCATCGTTTCACTTGTAATTTCCCTCAAAAATCAAAACACAACCCGATTTGCATAAAAATAATGATATTCAAAACTTACAAAAGGATCTCGATCATCAACAGCTTATTTGGGTGAATTCTATTATAAACATGCCAAAAGGGGATTTTCGTTCATGTCGTTCCTGATACATGGACAATGGCGATTGTGTAGTGTAGGGCCCTGATCCCTATAAGGGAACAAAAATCCACTTTTAGGTTATTGGAATTGCCAAACTAGTTAGCGACATTACAAACCAACAGGTACATGTATGCCGTAGATTTAAAGGACAGGGTTTTAGTTTTGAGGGAAATTTTGGGGTAAAGCGGCGATGAGGACGACAAAACGCAACGCGAAAATAAAGATGGCGATAACCGCGACGCACAGTAAAAACACAAAATTGCAAAACCGCGTTAATTCGCATAGCAACTGCCGTAAAGCGCATAAGAAAATTGCATTTTCTACTGAAATAAACTGTTCAAAATTACAAAAAACGATGTCAATAGAATTAGGATAAGTCTGCTTTAGGTTGAAAAAGTCATTTTGGATTGAGAAAAAATAAAATCTAATTTCATCAAAACTAAAGAGGGGCCCTACAGTTTCTACACTACACAATCGCCTGGACAATGATGGAGGTAGGAAACACAATCACCCAACTGTATTAAAAGCATGGAGGTATACATGTACCTCCATGATTAAAAAGTATTATCAAAATGGGCCAGGAATAGAAAAATCCGACAAACAAAAAATGTACATACATGTTTAGAATAAACACATGGCACAAACTCAATTTAATAGCCTACTTTTGTTGAGAATTTTCGTGCAATATAGGGGAAGAAAGTTTGTGGTTTATGCTCGAACATGTTCCTTCCTCCATGGTCCAATCATAGAGCATGCTCTATGGTCCAATGAGGTTGATTATTGTCCAAGATGTTGCTGTTCCTGACCCATTTTGGAGAGGGGTAAAACAAGAAACACGTAAAAACTATTTCCGATGTGAACTTCAACTTGTCTAAGTTGAGTTTACTTACATTTGCCACCGTCACGCCACAGAGAGATACAGGTATCAGAGTACAAGAGGATATCCCTAAATGAAAGCTGATTATAATCCCAAGTATTCCCAGACGGCACGGGAAGATTTTCTCATCAAAAAGCCGTGGAGATCCGGAGTGACGAGCCGCTGAAGAATGTCTGCTATGCGTCAAGTCTGGCAACTTTTATTAAACAAGACCTTTGAGCAACTACAGTATTGTCCCAAGACGTCGCATACGATACATCACAATTTATACGAGGCACGTTTACGGCACCATATCTATGGGGCACGGTCGGTTACTTTAAAGGGAATGGCTCGATTCGATGCCGACTTTGAAATTGTTCTGCCTTTTTGACAACAACGTCTTTTAATACCATATTTTGATGGCACTAATTATGCACTGTTGTTTGGAAGGTTAAAAAATGGATTTGGCACAAAACGAACCGAACTTGTAAAATTTAAACTATACCGATAGTTCACTTCTGGGTTTTGGGGTGTCACTATATACCGGAAAACACCGGAAAACACCGGAAAACTACCGGTATTTAGTGTTTTGTTGTTGTTTTTCCGGTATTTAGTGTTTTTTTTGGGTGTTTTCCGGTATTTAGTGTTTTTTGTTGTTTTCCGGTATTTAGTGGTTTTCCGGTGTTTTCCGGTATTTAGTGTGTTTTCCGATATTTAGTGTTTTCCGGTAGTTTTCCGGTGTTTTCTGGTATATAGTATCACCGGGGTTTTGCCCTTTACTGGGTGTCACTATATACCGGAAAACACCAGAAAATTACCGGAAAACAACCGGAAAACACCGGAAAATTACCGGAAAACACACTACATACCGGAAAACACACTAAATACCAAAGAAAAAAACACAAAAAAATCCCACTAAATACCGGAAAACACCAACAAAACACTAAATACCGGGCCTATATATTTAGTGTGCTTTTGTTATAGTTTTCGATATTGAGTGAGTTTTTGGGGCGTTTTCTGGTAGTCAGTGAATTTGGGAGTGTTTCGGTTAGTTGTTTGAAATGTCTTGGGGTGTTTTCGGATATTTAGTTGTTTTTTTGTGTTTTCCGGTATTTAGTGTTGTTTTGTTTTTTCCAGTGTTCAGTGTGTTTTCCAGTATGTAGTGTGTTTTCTGGTAGTTTTCCGGTGTTTTCCGGTATATAGTATCACTGCTTTCACCAACGTATTTTTATAATACTCGGTGTTGTTCCGAGAGATTATTTGGAAAGGTTACTCGGGTGGGACTCGAACCCACAACTTCCTGCCACCGAGCTTGTCGGAGTTGGCTGGCTGGTTCGAATCTGATATAGCGGCGGGTACCGCAGCCAACTATTCATAAGATAGAATTTGCGTCAGGGTGAAGGGCAAAACCCAAAATATTGAATTTACAATTACATCACCCTGACGCAAATTCCATCTTATGAATAAATGGCTGCAGTACCTGCCACTATATCAGGTTCGAACCAGCCAGCAGACTCCGACAAGCTCGGTGACCGAGTGGTAAGACGTCTGCACTAGAAAGCAGGAAGTCGTGGGTTCGAGTCCCTCCCGAGTGACTTTTTCCAAATAATCTTTCGGGACTACACCGAGTATACAGGGTTTATAAAATATGTTGGTGAAGGTCAAAATCTAATATTGAATTTACATCACCCTGCGATGCAAATTCCATCTTATGAATAATGATAGTTCCCCTTTAATGATTACAAAATTGGGCGGGGCATCAGGTGAAAATTCAGCCGTGGGGTGTGTGCGTGTTTTTGAAGCAGGATATGGGACAGAGGGAACCCCCCCTCCCCATTTTTCGTGTTGGTCATTGTGTTCCCAGAATCTCCGGAATTCCATTCAGATATGGAGGGGGGGATGTGTTAGGTAACAATAGTCTGGGTATAGGGACAAGAGGGGGAAGGGATACCCCTTGTCCCATCTCTTGCTGGTTATATGCTTAAGTGTACGTATAGGGACAAGAGGTGGAGTACCGGTCCCATATCCTGCTGGGTATACCTCCCCTCCCTTTGGGATCCACCCCTAACCCTGCAGGGTACAGATTGTTCATTGATTTCATCATTTAATTTGATCAATTTTATTGCTGTATCAAAAACTGTATAAGTTTAAAATCAAAGTTTCCCATTTAATACTCGGTTATACCATAGCTTTAATCTTTCAAGACTAATTAATCTGATTACTTCCAATAGAAACACAACTCAAAGTCGAAAGTGTCTTGATACTAACGAACCCAAATTCACAATTATCAGATGCAACTTAAATAATCCTCGTAAATGAGTGAATATGTGCACATTATAAATTAGGATAAATATTATCATTATTAGTATAATGGTATTAATTTATCGTTAATTGTATGTCTGATAACTGCAAGCAATTATTCTGGTTTGTTTTATGCTGATGTAGTTTGTGTTTTATACCTAGGTCTGAAAAAATGAAAAAATATAGATAACTTTCATCTGAGAACATTTACATAAAAATACATGTCTTTGACTTGTTTTTGACTGTTTTTGACTTTTTATACCATACAATTTTTTCAAATCAACCCTCTTCCATTGGAAATTCCTTGACATGTTGCTATGCTGCACATAATTTGGATAAATAGCACGTGGTTCATTCCATAAATCGGTGTACAAAAGTGTCACAGTGACATTTTTTGGTGTCCCTGATGTTACACCTGACCTGTGTAATGTCCCATCAAGTATCATTAAACTTGACTTCACACTATTTTCTACTTGTTTGGCAGGTACTTTGCATTACACAATCACTCTTGGAGATAGAAGGCATTCAAGAATATGTTCTGAATTGCAAAATCTTATACATGTCACTATGTAACAGGGACACCAAACAATTTCACACTTTTGGACCCCAAATTTATGGAATGACCCACATTCTTTGTCTCACTGTTTTATCCAAACATATTTCAGCCAATGTGCAAATATACAAATTGAACATCCAAACGGAGCAACTAAGAGCAAGTTCGGGTGCTGCTGACCTAGTCCTTTTTGTCAATTTCCTATTTAAAAAACGCATGCGTGGTCTGTCCTTCACTCGGACGCATCTAGTCGATCGACTACGTCAAATCTACTTAGTGTGCAGCAACAACAAACTGCAAAGAATGTCGTCTGCTATTTGTTAACGAAGCAAATGTTTGCATGTCATTTCTATTTTCTATTATTTATTTCTGTTATTTTCTCTACTTAACTTTGGTGCAATAAATAATTCATTATCTTATTGCAAAGAGTTATTATCATTGGACAAAACCAACAAATTGTCGTAAACATTTGCAAAACTTGCCCAGTTTACCGATCCTCCATCTTGAAACCGTGACGTAACTCGCGAGTGACTAGAGAAACCATGGTCCGGAGCTAGGTTGATCCAGTTGCACTAGCTAGTCAAACCGCGCAGCGTTCGGGTGACATCTAGATCAACTATGGTTAAGTCTAGTCACTCTAGTCGCCCAACCGAACTTGCTCTAAGTTGCTGTACAAAATCCTTGTTTAGAGTCCAACAGACACTGATTAGTTTTATCTTTGCGGGGGGGGGGGGGGGGGGGGGGGGGGGAGGGGAGGGAACATGCCCTAGTCATTGTAAATGTCCGTCAGGGAAGATACCGTCAGTGCTGTTTTTAATGCATCGACAGACGTAGTCTCCCACGCGTGGAACAGCTCAACGTGCTGCCTCTCGTTCAGCAGGAAGCCATTGTTTGAAAAGCGCCCTCGGATGCCATGGGCCTCCATCCACACAAAGGGTGCCGTGGCATCACTCGTCAGCTGAACAACAAAGACATCTGTGCCATTCTTGAAAACATCAAACTGAGAAGTAAACAACTCAATGAATTAACCATGTGGTCTAGACTTAAATATGGGGAATATAAGGTAACCCAAGCTATGTATCAATGTGAGTGCTCTTCCCAAACATTAATTTGCAAGCCATTTCTGATTTGCCGAGGATCTCATTATTTGAACGGTTCAAAAACTTTGTAAAAAGCCCACAGGTTTTTAATATGCAGCACACTTGCCTTAATGTTTGGTCTCTTAATCCCATCAGCTTCAGTGAACGATGACAAAAAGAAGGGGTTGACAGGTGACGTCAGACGAGGCTGGATGCTGGTAACTTGGAAGGTCAGGTAACAGGACTCACGCTTGGCACAATGTGAAGCCAATATGTCCTCAATCGGTTCGACTAGGACAGGCTTTGCACTCTGCGCAAACTGAATACACACCCAGAGAAAAAGATTTCTTTATACACCTCATACACAATAATGATCTCGATTCATAATGGCACTACTTCACAATCAGTACTTCCCCTCTTCCAAAATACAAGGAGAAAACAGGAAAACAAACATTTAATCAAACTTAGCAAATATTTCTAGTGTCCTAGCCACTTAACCCCTTGTGTACGGATGACGCCATATGGCTTAAAAAAAAAGTGCCACCAGGCCGGATGATGCCATTTCCCACCGTTTGTGCAGTTTCAATCCATTGTTGGATTATTGTTTATGATACGCTTGTCTGCACAAACACGGTTCGCTTGGCTGCCAGAACCGCCGCGACACCCCGACGTCTCCCGTAAAATACCGAGCCCAAGGGGTTAAATATCTTCCAAAGAATCTTTTGGGTCACAGCACAAATTTGTGATCTTGGCATGCAATGGTACTTCCCCTACCTGCTGGAACATTCTGGTGACTGACCCCAGGGGTGTCTGACTAGCCCAGGACCACACTGATACATTCAACATGCCATGGTATATCCGGTCTGCATCACTGATGATGTACACCCACAGCACCCCATGTTCATCTTCCACACCAGAGGCAAGAAGTGGCGCGAAGAATACTTTGGCGTAGTAATGGAGCATCTTCCACTTGCCACCGTACTCTGAAGTACAGAGAGTGATGTGCGTTACTTGCTTTTATAAATGATAGAGTGATTGACATTTCAACCCTAGCGAAGTCTTTCTCAATGGCTGAACAAGATCCGAAATTGTCAAGTGGGGAAAAGAAAAGTATAACATGGAATTATTATTATTATTATTATTATTTATTCAGCCATCACAAACAAGAACAATACAAACTGTACTTCCAGATGGGCTAGGAGCAACAAAAGCAAAGTAATTACTGTGATCCTTAGACCTGCTGCCCCACATCTGGTTGTAACAACAAATATAAAAAATATAAAATATATAAATAAATATGTATATATACAATGGTTTTTTATAAGTGATAAGAAACATAAAAACATGAAATAAGTGAGAATAAAATATTTGAGAATGAACCAGTTTTAAGAGAGAATATGCACACTACGTGCAATTAAAATAAGTGAGCAAAAATAAAACAATAAATCAGAAGGCAATAAATAAAATAAATTAGTAAATAAATAAAAAAAGGAAAAATGAGAAGGACAAAGGAAAAAGGGGTATTAGGCGGGAAAGTTACACTCACCAATGGAAGCCCAAGACGGAGCCTGCCATATGTCATTGAGTTGCCAGTACACTGCACCCATTGTCATTCCTTCACCGTTGGTAACCGTTGACTGCATCCGGCGGTAGTGCTCAGTTTCAAACTTATAGCAAAGGGCTTGCGATATCTGGATAGAATGGCAGGTTTTTATGTTTTAATGGTTCATGGTATCCCTCGACAGGTGCGTGGGGCAGAGGGTGGTCCGAGGGAAGCAAGGGTGGGCAGGGGAGGGTAGTTTTAAGAGTTCAAATATCAAACCAAACAAAATCTTTAGACTGAACAAAGAAAATTGACAAGCCAAATTTAAACTTGTGACCTCAAGAACACTGCACAGGCACGCTATGTCAACCTTTACCTACGTTGGCAGACTCCCAATTTGTCAATATCTTTGTTCAGGGGGCTCAGTCTACCCATGATGCTGTACAGCCACGGATAATGCCCTCAACTTTGAGATACAACTTGCGAAGGTGCAGCGGTGAACTTAAGCCATGTTTCCATTGGACTTATACGTTATTTTTGTCAATCTACCACGACTTTTCTGTAGAATGACAAAATTAAGTCAAATGGGGACACACGGTAAACTACAGTCCCTGTCAACTTACCGCGACCTTTATGTAAAACTATCAGGCTGAAAGCGGTCGCGGAAGATATCCGCGCGGCCGCGGAAAGTCATCAGGGACAATAAAAAGTCCAATGGAAACAGCCCCGCACTGTAGAACTACCGCGACCACGCAGAAAGCCACTGTGTAAACAATGCAACTTCCTGTATTATGTCAACTACACTGCGATTATCACTAGCGTGTGCACGGAAATGGTGTTATGGTTTCCTGTCCCTTTGTGTATAGTACACCCACATGTGATTACATGCAGTTGCGCTAGCGCTTTGCAGCGGAGCGAACCAACAGACGACCCTATACGTTTATACAACAACTACGTTTTTCATCCATTCAGTGCTTGAAACATGGCAGATTTGACCGTCTATCTGTTTAGGTCAAAGGTGATTGTGCACAGTACTCGCAATGTGTGACATTCTGCCAGCCTCTCAAGGCAAATAAACGTTCTGTCGTGGTTATAAAAGTCCAAATGGGAACGCACGGTAGAATTACGCAAAGGCATGTCACGGTAAGTTTTCGCGAGGCCGCATAGAAAAAGTCCAATGGAAACACGGCTTTAGTTCAGAAATTTGCATTACATATCCAATGCAAGCCACAAATGAATCACTGCACGTCACAGGAGCTGGAGTTCTACCTGGGTTAAATAGATCCTGTCAATGAACTTCTGGGTTGAGTTTCTAGAGGTGCCGTCTACGAAATGTCGCCTGACCTGCGTCATCATTTGCTCATTTCCTGTCATGATTATAAGAGGAAGTGGAAATGGAATAAGAAACAGAACTGCATTCTATTCATCAGGCGTACAATCCCATTCAAAAAAATTCTGTCTGCAGTCTATAAGAAAGAAAGGGGAATCTCGCCTACCATCGGGGTGGTGTTGCCGATGCGTACTGAAGCTGCTGTCCATTGACCAATCCCCTTTCTTGGAGACTGACCTCAGGGTGTCAAACGAGGGCCAAGACTGGAAGCCATACTCTGACGCAAACCGTGGCTTGGGGTACACCGAGATATTCCAGCAGTCCGAATAGTAATTGTAGAAGTGTACTGTAGAGTACAAAATAGGTAGGGAAAGACCCGTTACCAGTTTAATCAAGGCAATTTTCTCCATGCAATGCAAATAAAATCCTATTCACCCTGCAAGCTACTTGAAGTGGCTCAATGTCAATGATTACAAAAAATGCATGCGAGAGCTTTAAACCTCTTTAGCCATACTATGAAATTTAGTCACTGGTACAATGAATAATTGTATGTATTAAATACAAAAATTTCAGCTGAAACAGGAAGTTCATCTTTAAACCCTTTAACTGTCAATCGTACAAATTTGTACGATATGAATATGCATTAGAGAAGAGAACCTGCATAGATAACAAAATACGTCAATACAGGGTGCGCTGATCATCCACTGTAATGTAAATAAATAGCATTGCAGCCATTTTTGCACGTTCATATCCGTAGAACGTCGAGATTTTCAGTTTCCACTTGCAAATCCAAGACACTTTCTTGATGTGATTTTGATGTGTTTTCTTGAGGTGATGATGGAGCCCCGTGAAATTGATTGCTTTTATGCAGAAATGTTCCTTGGGCCCTTTAGAATGATTCCAGCTGTGTTCTGGATTTGTTTACATGCTTCAAGAGCGTCAAGCCTAGACATCAACAATTTGGAACAAATTCCTGGATTCATTTGTAGGTCATGACCTTCTTTCAACCCCCTCCATATTTTGATTTTTTCGGCACCAAATGAAAGAGGAGAACAAGAGCTTTCCAAAAAATGTCTACTTTTATTGGGTTGTCTCAAAAGAATATGCCGTAGGCTAAGCTGAAAACATTAAAGGTAGTAAAATATGTGCGACCTTCAAAAAAATATAACGGTTAAAGGGTTTAACTGCTTACCGTCACCGTAGTGAGGATCTGTGGGGTCCTTAGCGACCCATCCTTCTTTCTTTGTTTCCGGCCCATTGGAAGGACTGGAGCTGACTGCTGGTAAGTTGGAGTTCTCCTTGCTTAGTGTTTTTAGGATGGTATCAATGTATAAAGTGACGAAGTCCTTCTTGTACAGGGTGAAATTCTTTGCTGTTCCATACCTAAAATGTATCAAATGGAAATTTACTCTTGGTCACTTTTTCAAATACTTCTTTTTGTATGGCATGGACGTATGTACACAGACTGACTTCATGAAATTTCAACCGAAAAGAAAGAAAATACTCATTGAATTTGTCCACGATAAGTCATCAGTTCTGTGTGGATCATTTTCCGACACTGAACGGATTGCATACCAGTTTTGTCGGAGGGCGACTTCATTTTCATTGTTGGCACTCCAGGCAATTACAGAAGGATGGCTGGACAAACGTCTCACCTGCAAAGGTATGAAAGCTTTTAAATACCAGAATGCATTTATGCCACATGCATATAGTGCACTTGAATGGGAATTGAACTGGGCCCCCAGAGGTGGAAGATGAGACCAAAAAGTTGTGTTGACCTTAAATTAGAAAAATCGGGAGTGATATGCGAGGGCCGGTCAGTCGATATTTCTTTTTTTATCCATCCCTGAAAACAATACATGTCGTGTAACTCAGAAGTCGGCAGGCAAAAAGTAAGCTTTTTTCAAAAGTGAGGTGGCGAAATGCACGATCGTGCCATCGTAGCTTTATTTAAAGACAATGATTTTAACAAAACTTGTTCATTTTGTGCGGGAAAAGGTGAGATTTTGACAATTCCTTAAAAAAATAAAGAAATAAAGAAATAAATTAAAAGAAATTAAAAAAAAAAAAAAAAAAAACGCGACCCGACTTTTGTGACTTTTAGGGTAACGCAACAAAAAATTGTTTTGGCCTAAGGAAAGAACAACCTTGCAAATTTGCATTCTTAGCAAAAATCAGCTGGGAACCAGTCATAAGTAATGCTCATGACAAAGCATTTTGGCTGGTAAACAGATTTTTCTAAGCAAATATTTTCTGCACTTAGCAGCTAGCTCCATGGAATTGGCCTCTGGATACCTGCTGGACGACTTCCTCCGTCACACTGCTCAGGAACTCCGCCCCAACGGGGTACATGGCGCAGGCAAACTGGAAGTCCTGCCACACCACAATCCCCAGTTCATCACAGATCTCATAGAATGCATCCTGCTCATAGATGCCTCCACCCCAAACCCTAGTGGCGTGCATGTTGGCATCCACGAGCGACTGGAGTAGGTTGGAGAGACGGTCACGTGAGACTCTCTCCTGAAAAGCATCAGCTGGGATCCAGTTGGCTCCCTTGATAAAAATGCGCTGGGTGTTGATCCGGAAGTAGAATGACAAGCCTGATGATTTGGAGCACAAATTTAAAAACATTGTTAAATCGGTCTAATTTTGCACTAATCTATAGAGGAATTTCACATTAGCCCCTTCTGCGCACTTCCGGGTTGAAAGCGAGAATGTCAGTGGCAAACAAAACAACGCTTTTCAGCACATTCATTCATGCATGAATTAACCAGGCCATAGAAGGCAGCGCAGGCGCACGATTAGCATAAAGTTGTTTACTGTGACATTGAGATCCTCGTTTTCAAACGCGAAAGTGCGGAGATTGGCGCTAAACTCGTCGTTGTGGGATTCCTCTATTAGCAGTTCATAGTTAAATTCTGCTACTTTTTCCCATTGTAAAGGGAATCTTTTTTTCTGGACGTTGCTAAGTATACAAGCGGTACATGCAGAAGAAAGCACACTTGGGCTACGTCTACCCTTGGTTCAATGGACTGAGGAAAGAAATATGGTCTTGAATTGAAAGTATCATTTTGGTTTTGTTCAGTCCATTATTGGCAACAAGCCCCTGGCTTTTATTGTCTTGATCAAGAAGGCCCTAAAAGTGTTAAAACGGGCTTCTGTTCATAATACCTCAGCCTCACCTGCTGAATTTGGTACCTCTGTCTGCACCAGCTCAACATAACGGAAGCCAAACTTGAGAGACCTTGTAGATGTCTCCGCAGGCTTGTTAACAGTTTCAAAGTGGACGTTGAGGTCATAAAGTGGCTGCGCTCCGAAGCCTGCTGGCCACCATGTCTCTGCCTGAAAGAAATTGAAAATCACGTGCAAATATGTGGCTTCAGGTATGGCTGTTATATAAACAGGGTATCTGTATGTTTTTAGAAAGTCAAATGCAAGACTTTTTAAGACCCTTTCTAATGCTACCCTATAAACAACATTTAAGACCAAAAAATAAGCCGACAATAGCTTTTAAGGAGCCGACAATGACTCAAGACAATGTCCTCATCAGGATGTGTGACCGGTTTACTGAGCTGCAGCTGTGATTACAAAAGGCACGCTGGGTCCACTGACAGATAAATATGTAGGGGGAGGAGTTGGGGTGATGGAACCAGAATGGCAGTGCGAAGGAAAAATCGAACATTGCTGAACCAGGTGG
The DNA here is from genome assembly GCA_037893225.1 of Hippasteria phrygiana. Classification (NCBI taxonomy): domain Eukaryota; kingdom Metazoa; phylum Echinodermata; class Asteroidea; order Valvatida; family Goniasteridae; genus Hippasteria; species Hippasteria phrygiana. The sequence goes on from JAZGUH010000234.1 coordinate 2,030,046, forward strand.
AACTCGGCATAATTGGTAGGAGAATGCTGCAATTGATAGGAGAGACATTTTCTCTGTTCTAATTTTACATTATACCCGACGCAAAAACAAATTCCATCTCCTGACAGATTACGTGGTACCCGCTGCTGCATTGGATTAGAATCGGCCAGCCGACCCCGGCAAGCTCGGTGGTAGAGTGGTTAAGACGTCTGCACTAGTATTAAAGCAGGAAGTTGTGGGTTCGAATCCCGCCCGAGTTAGCCTGTGAATATTTTCAGGAAAGCACGGGGTATATTGTGCTTCACACATTACGTCAGGACAGGGCAAAAGAGAAAATATCTCTGTTCTAATTCATACGCTGTGTGATCGTTATTTACGAGCTGATAAGAAAAGTCATTACTTTATAACTTATACGTCCATTTTTTAAGACCTTGGAGAACTCAATGTAATGCTTTTTAATGCTTCTTAACCCTAACTACCCCAAGCCTTACAAACTCCAACAGCAGGTTGTGTTGAATTTTGATGGGTTCAGGACTGTAGCACCTTGGCACCATTACTTTACATGGAGCTATGATGCCCCAATTTGTCTGAGTCCAAAGAATGTGCCATACATGTAGGTATACTGCACAATGTTTGATTTTGATAGGTTGAGGACACTTCCTAGTAAAAATGCCTAGGGGATTAGGGTTAAGGCCCTAAATTTAGAAAAGTCAATTTAAGACTTTTTAAGACTTTTTAAAGACCTGCAGATACCCTGATAAATATAACATGGTTTGTGAGTTGACAAGAGAATTTAGTTCCCTATAAAGGACGTATATTATTTTTTGGTGTGCCTTTCTGAATCAATATAGTGACATCCTTGTCATGTGCACTGCAATAACATGTAATAAAATATTATTAAAAAAGCAAAGGATTATAAACTTACCCCAGGAACTTGAAACTCCATGGATACGCTGGTCTTTTGTTGTGTCAGAGTGACTAGTGCCGTGTGGGATACGTTGAGCTTTGGGAAATTGGCCGTCACAGTTCCCTCGCAGGATGTGGTTAAACCGAGCTCAAAATGAACGGTGATATTGATTGCCCAAGGATGAACGTTAAATTTTGCTACAATTAAGAAGAAAAAGAAATTAACCTTCCGCTTGTTTCCACTTTTCCCACAAAAATTATATTTACTCGACCACTGAGCTTGCCATGGTTGACTGGCCAATTCAAATTGAATGCAGTAGCTGATTGTTTTGGATCAGCTAAAAAAATGGCAAACAAATCTTACTTCTATATAAAATATCAAGCAACAGGTTTACGTACTGTTCCATGGAACTGCAGTGGCAACAACGTCTCGTATGACAGCGCAATCAAATGTTTCAATTCTGATGTCCTTCCTGGCACGAAAAAAGGCAAACATTTTATCAGTAACTCTTTTTGGAGAAACTGTAAAATACCTGTGTTTTGCTTTAATAAAAATAAATAGTTTTTAAGACTTTCAAAAAAATTGTGTCAAATATATGACATTTTGTGAACAATTTCTTTGTTAACCCCTTGCGTACGGATGACGCCATATGGCGTCAAAAAAAGAAGTGCCACCAGGCCGGATGACGCCATTTGCCGCCGTTTATGCAGTTTCAATCCATTGTTGGATTATTGTTTATGTTACGCTAGACTGCACAAACACATTGTAGCAGTTCGCTTGGCTCCCGTAAAAAAAACATACTCAAGGGGTTAAAAATAGAAAGGGTTAAAAATAGAAAGGGTCAAAATAATTTGGGGGTTTTATCAAATTTTGGGCTATATAACCTTCCAGTTCCTGTAACATACATAATATTCCCATCCGTCTAATCATGAAAGAACTCAGCATGGCAGCAATAAAGCTGTATAATCCATACCTACTGAAACCCAACATTACAAACTATTTACCAAGGAAAATTCAAAATTCTGTTGCCTCACCAAATTGCCTGAGGGGCGAACGCCGGTCCCCAGTCCCAGCCGAAGGAAGACTGCTCCTTACGGATGAAGTTAGGGTGACATATACCATGCTGAATGCCAGGGGGGCAGTCTGGGGGAACGTCATAGGCCTTGTGAGCTTGCCACTTGTTCAGAGCATACTTCACGGCAGATTTGAAGGCCACAGAAATTTTGTTCATCCCCTCCTGAAGAGAAAATATAATACACACACTGCTACAAACTGCCTCTTGGTGACCTGAAAAACTAAGTTTGTTGTAACTGGTCTTTGTCAGGACTAACCTTAAGTGACTTCTTCACATCAAACTCATAGCGGATGAACATATTCTTGGATTCTCCAACCGTCTTGCCATTGACTGTGACAGTTGCAATGGTGTCCAGTCCTTCACAGATGAGAAGAATATTCTTTGGGCTGAGTTGTTCCTTGGTTACTGAAATAAAAACGAAGAAGTGAAATTACACATGAACCATTTCCGGCATTTTCCAATGTAGATTTCTGTGAACATTTAATTAAACTTAGCACAGACTCTTTTTAAGCTGTCCTGATGAACTGTTGAGCTTTCCCCCCCAAACGAGGAATGCCCTTACAGAATGACCAATTCCAAATAATTTCCATTGAGACTATCCACTGTTATCATGGCAATAACAAGTGCAATGATTATCAATCCTGTCAAAAATCACCACATTTCTAACTTGACTGCGCCCACCCAAACAATACTGACAATTTGGGAAACCGCCAACATAGCTCAGTTGGTAGAGCACCGGTACGGTATTCCGGAGGTCGCAGGTTCGAATCCCGCTCTTGCCAGTATTATTTGTTCACTTTGAAAAAGTTTCTAACTTCTGAGAGACCGTCTTACAGTTGAAGTCCCGAGAGTAAGTCCAGTGGTCGTTGGCCACCCACCGGTACCCGACATCGTTGCTCTCCATGTAAGGGTCACCGATCTTTTTGCCTGCGATCAGAGCGGTATACACCCCCCCTGGGACAATGGCCAGCACTGTTATACCTGCAGTGAAAACAACTTTGTGTGAGTGAAAATTCAAAACATCCATCTTTCACCATTCTACAAATTAGAATTGAAATAGTACTGAACAACGACAACCACAGTAAGACCCATTTTTGTAAGCTAAAACAATTGCGTGCAAGTTCCAAACTTTGACAAATATAGCAGATGGTCAATATGAATCCTGCAACACCCACGCCCCCCCCCCCCCAAAATTTTTTTTTAAAAGTGACAACTTACTCTTGTTTGCATTGGTGAGTGACCATCCCCCACCCAGGTCAATCTTGGTTTCGGCATCAGTCCATTGGAAGGAGCTCACCATCAGAAGGATGATAACCGACAAGAAAATACTAGGCGCCATCTTAAGCAAACATGCTTTAAAAACAAAATTTATATTACAATATCAAAATTAATTTATACAGGAAGTGTATGCTAAGGTGGCCGACAGTGGCTGATCTGTGGGTGGGGGAGTTACCCTTTACCCCTCCCACTCTCAACCACCCCTTTGGTCCGCAAAAACAAACATGACAAAACACACACAAAAGAAATCCCTTCAGTAAATTCCCTCAAAAAAAGCCTTGCAAACATACTCCTTGACGCCCTAGGGGCATGCCATTCACGCCATTCATCTGTTCATTCAGACCCCCCCCCCCTCCTCGTGCTAAAGTCTGCGTTTAGTCTGGTCGTTAGTCCAAGTAACTTGGCCCCTACTTATTGCCGTTTTAACATTGGGACATGATCTGGCGAGGCAAAAATCTGGATCAACCTCCAATTAATAAAAAACAATCTGAAGACCCAACAGATTTCACCCTTAAACTCTACAGTGACAAGACGACATGCCCTGTGGGTGCTCGGAATTAAACGGGAAATTACAGTTTTCATCGTAAGTGAACCTTATTACTAGACAGAGGATTTCATGGCCGAATAGTGGAAAAAAGGCGATTGTGTACAATGTGTATTTTTCTCAATCCAAAATTACCTTTTCAAAGTAAAGTAGACTTCTGTTATTAATTCTATTGCCATCTTTATTTATAACGTCTTCATCATTGCTGTTGGTTTGTAATGTCGCTAACTGTTAGTTTGGAAATTCCAATAACCTAAAAGTGGATTTCTGTTCCCCAGGGAACACGGGCGGCGGGTGCGCAATCCAATGCCAAACAACATTAACAATACGGGTGAGGCAGGGTTCCACCTTTTATTGGACACTGATCGATCGCAAAATACCGCCAAAATGCATTGTGGGAAGGAGAAAGGGCACAAACATTGCTCATTTTCCTTCCCACAATGCCTTTTGACCGTTGTGACGTCACAACCAGGCGGTATTTGTGATAATATTTAGGGTTAGACTATGTCTGATTCTGAATGATAAGTTTTAATTTAAACTTTTTTTATCGCAAAAAAACGCCAGGTTTAGAAAAAGGCTCCTTTTTCCTTTCCACAATCTCTTTTGACCATTAATAACATCTCAACTTGGCGGTAGCTTCAAGTTTAAAATGTCTCATGTCATGAGCCGAGAGCTGGAATTTTCAATCTAACCTGAATGTATTTGCGATAAGGTCTATGGTCACAAGGGATTGTGGGAAGGAAAAAGGAGCAATGTTTATTTTGCTGTGAACTAACCGGTCTTGCCTTTTTCCAGCGATTGTGTTGTGTAGGGCCCTGTTCCCTGCACCACCCTCTACAGAATTGTCAGTTTCCAGTTTCCAGTTTCCACCACCACCGTACCACCACCAGCCAACCATCCATGTCATGTGATCCAACCTCTTCTTTTTCTAAAAATAGATACGATACCGCAAAGTTTGGCAATGCGCATGCGCAAGTACTGATGATACGTCACAATAATATGGCCGCCCTGTACTGTAAGATATCAAGAAGAAACAACACTTGTTCAAGCAGAACTTTTCTGTACCTTTCGGTCCTAGTTGTTTAGCTGTTTCCTTTGTACGTTTTATTTCCCTGTTGGGGAATAGTGTCCCATGAGTGAGTTAACTCCCGACGAGGTATGAACCAAAATATTGTTTATATTTACAAACTTTTGTGCCGAAGAAGCGCCGACACAACAATTGCCGCCATGGATAATGCATTGTCACTCTGTTATTTGTAAACTGTTCAGTTTAGAAATTCAAAGAATGTAGTAACATTATGCCACCTTTTCTCCATATAGCCTAATGGCTGCTTATAGCGATTGTGTAGCGTAGGGCCCCCTCTTTAGTTTTGATCAAATTTGAGTCGATGGAATTTTTTTTCATTCCAAAATTACTTTTTCAACCTAACACATTAGTAAAGCAGACTTCTCTTTTTTTTGGTCTTAATTCTATCGACATCCTTTTTTGTAATTTTAAACATTTTTTTGCAGTAGAAAATGCAATTTTCTTACGTGCTTTACTGCAGTTGCCATGCGAATCAACGTGGTTTTGCATGTTTACTGTGCTCACGCCACGGTGATCCCCATCTTTATTTTCGCATTGCGTTGGTTTGGATCATCGCGTACCCGAGTCAATGCGTACCCGAGTCAATGCGTACCCGAGTCAATGCGTACCCGAGTCAATGCGTACCCGAGTCAATGCGTACCCGAGTCAATGCGTACCCGAGTCAATGCGTACCCGAGTCAATGCGTACCCGAGTCAATGCGTACCCGAGTCAATGCGTACCCGAGTCAATGCGTACCCGAGTCAATGCGTACCCGAGTCAATGCGTACCCGAGTCAATGCGTACCCGAGTCAAGGCGTACCCGAGTCAACGCGTACCCGAGTCAACGCGTACCCGAGTCAACGCGTACCCGAGTCAACGCGTACCCGAGTCAACGCGTACCCCGGTCAACGCGTACCCCGGTCAACGCGTACCCCGGTCAACGCGTACCCGAGTCAACGCGTACCCGAGTCAACGCGTACCCGAGTCAACGCGTACCCGAGTCAACGCGTACCCGAGTCAACGCGTACCCGAGTCAACGCGTACCCGAGTCAACGCGTACCCGAGTCAACGCGTACCCGAGTCAACGCGTACCCGAGTCAACGCGTACCCGAGTCAACGCGTACCCGAGTCAACGCGTACCCGAGTCAACGCGTACCCAGGTCAACGCGTACCCAGGTCAACGCATACCCAGGTCAACTCGTACACAGGTCAACTAGTACTCCCCTCTCTGTCATGTCTGTGGATGATTTAATATTTAATAAGTTTTCATATACTGTCTTTTTAATATGTAAACCTTATATCTTTCTTTTTTCTCCAGAAACTGCACGACTGGTAATGGATAACTGTGCGAACATCTTTAATGGAGAATGTCGTATTATTTAAATGTTTTGTTTTTTTTGCATTGGTTTGAAATTTTTATCTGCTGTCGTTTTAATATTCTGAATGATACTTTCTTCTGCCCCTCCCTCTCCTATTTTTAGATAATTGATAATGATTTACTTTTCGATCCGTGTACATAGCGTCCAATCAATTATCATTTTAAAATCGTATAAAGAAAAAAGGAAAAACGAACCCTTTACCAAATTACTGTTTTTTAAACTGTAAAAAGAAGAAAGTAAAACGAACCCTTTACCTATTACCGTATATTAATCTATAAAAATAAAAAATAAAGAAAAACGAATCTGAGGGTACCATGGGTACGAGTTGACATGGGTACGAGTTGACGTGGGTACGAGTTGACGTGGGTACGAGTTGACTCGGGTAGGAGTTGACCCATTACCGTTGGTTTGTAATGTCGCTAACTAGTTTGGCATTTCCAATAACCGTAAAGTGGATTTTTATTCCCTTTTACGTTATAGGGAACAGGGCCCTACACTACACATGAGCTACATGTATGAAAGCAAGGGACAACTGAATCACTAACAAGTTTGTTGAATCCAATATGTAGATGCGGAGGAGGCGGTTAGCTCGGCTCGATAAAAGCCCAATGGCTAGTGCTGCCACGAGTTCATCGGCCGCGATTGAGAAAACCAGTACACCCACTGCCGGGTCGTCTGTCGAGCCAGAGAGTGAAGGCAACAAACAGGCAGCCCCAGAACTGTGTCCCGACGTGCCTCATGAGGTACCCAGTGAGGTACTTAATGAGTCACCACAGGAGGCACCTCATGAGGCACCTCATGAGGCAGCATCTTCCTCCAAGATGTCGAGCCAAGGAGGGATGGAAACAGGTTTGTCACCTTCGCTAGCATCCTTGTTTGAGGTTATGCATATAGTGCGCTCTCGATCTTGGGAGGTTTGCTGCAGTACCCTGTGAGAATTAACTCAACGGGGTGAGGTTCTTTTAACAGTAATGTAGGTTTAACTCAATGTTTTGGTCTGTAGTTTCTGACTGTCTTCAGGGGAAATAGGCTTTTGTTTACCATGGTTTATAATAATGATAATAACAGCTCTATTTATAGACAGTAGCCATGTCACATCTAGGATGATTTTCAATGGGACATCTTTGTGCTGAGGGGACCAGAGGCACTGGGGCGAACCCCTACTCTTTCACGACAGGTGCTTTGGGTTCATACGTGCACTGATCCTATAGAGCACACGGGGCCTCCAGCTTATCGTCCCATCCGAAGGATGCTGCCCTTTTTTTTAGATGAATAAGGGCCTGTCATGCCCCAGACCAATGGACTGATTATTGCCAGGCATGCTAATGCAAGCAATACATGGTGTGGTTTCCCGTCAATGTTGCTCAACTTCAGTAGTGCGCCACTTGCTCTCTTCCATTTTGTGTTTTATTTATTTATTTATTTATTTATTTATTTATTTATTACATTTCTTTACCCAGGGTATGCCCAAACAGTTTAAAACTGGTTTCCATTGGGGCCCTGCATACAACTACAAATGACTACACACATGTTCAAGTACAATACATTATAAATACAATACAATACAATACAATCAAATCATATGGGATTAATCCATAATTGTTAAGCCACTGTTATAAATATTGTAGAACTATTACAACTACATATACAGTGTGAAACAACATCGCTAACAGGCTTTACTGTATGAGGTGTGTTAAGTGAACACAAAGAATTTGGAAATATTTTGTGACATAAATAAAATATATGGCCATATACCGGTAGGCCTATTCGCTGATTACGGGAGGGGCGAAAAATTGTTTTGAAAAATTGTTTTTTAAAAGATTGTTTTGAATACAATGTTTGACTTTTTTACTGCGCTTGCATATTCACACTATAAACACCCATAATGATTGTGAATAGTTGTGTGCCCAATTAACCCACCCTCTCTCGGTGTCAAAATGGAGCCAACTACCCTACCTATCAAAACCTATCGAGTTTCAGGTTAAAACACACAAGCTGTTGGAGAGGAAGGGCTTAGGTTTTTTAATGGGTTATGATAGTTATAACAGTAGGAGGGTTCATTTAACTTTGTTTCTTGACCTCACACCAGTGCCATCCAAGCAAATAAACAGAAGACCAAACAAACACAAAGACGGTGTGGATCTTAAATGTCAACATTTGTCACGTTTCAGATGAATCGCAGAGCACGCCTAGTCAGCCTACAGAAACTATGGAGAGTGTCCCAGATGTTCACGACAGCTTAGATTCAGGTTTCCCAGCTAGCATGGAGATGGACTCGGAAATGTGCGACCAAGGGTAACGCTTTAAAATTCAGTGTCTTGTTACATGCATTCGACTTACTTGATTTGATTAGGTTGATTAGCGTGTTAAATTGTTGTTATACTTGACCATCTCCAAGTGTCGTGTTACTGCTGTATTATACTCAATTAATTGTTTTTCTTTGAATATAATGTTGCAGTAGCATGACATTATATAATTTATATTTGGTGAAGCCATTGCACTTAAAGGGTGGGTGCAATGGAATTGTTATTGTGTATATTGATGAAATTAAGTTTTTCAAACACTACTGTGTGTTGTTTGTATTTTTTTCTTTGGCGTAAGCATTTTAAAATATTTGTTTTAAGTCGGGAGGGGGTGAGCCCCGCCCATCAAGTGGTAACACAGCTGTGACGTCATCTCGGGAACCTGGCTGGCTGGTGGCTAGTCGGCCATGAGTCGACATGTGCATGTAGTATACACCGTGCGTACGTCGCATTGACATGCACGTGTGTTTTCGCTGTGTCGTTCAGTGTTTTGCGAATGTTTTTTGTCGATAATACCGCGTCGTTGTGTTGCTGCAACTCCACTAAGGATGGTGTCAGTCTTCACCTCTTTCCAGTAGAACCGAAATACCGTCGTATTTGGACTCAGAGAGTTTTATTTAGCCAACCAATCGTTGTTTTCAAGTCGTTCACCGCGTTTTGCATCGGTGTCTGATTCGGAGTCTTCAGTAGTTTCGCTGTTACTCTCACCTTTGGCTCATACATGTACGGACGAGCTCCAAGTTCTTCCTCCTCGCCCCAATAATGTTTCGAAGAAGTGTCTGAATCAACAAGTGTAAAAATCGACACTTGTTTGTCAGATTCAGATCTAAAAGATTCTGGCTATTTCGTGTTTTTAGATTTTAACGCGACGAAAAATGTTTCCCTGGTCCCTTCATCCAAAGCTATATGATCGCACATGGTTGGTTCCCACAACAAATGCATACACTTACGTCCGTAACTAGACGTCTGTGATCAGACTATTCTCGCCGAGCTTTTGCTGTTCCCGAGATGACGTCACGTTGTTAGGGGCGTGGAAACAATAGAGAAAGGGGTGAAATTAATTTCGGGAGAATTAAACACCAAAAATGGGCAGAAACACGGAAAACACAGTTTAATCACATTTCGTATATTGTAAAAGAATTATATAAAACAAAATTTTATTTTTTGGTACAATTTCATTGCAACCACCCTTTAAACATAGCTCAAAAGAGCCTTTTCTGTTGCTTATAATTGCCGATGTCACAAATAGTGCTTTTCTTTTGGGAGCTAGCATATTTAGCATATCTGTTGAGGAAATAGATCCATTCATCTTTTAAAGAATGTTTTGGGGTGGATTTTGCAGGTTTGTTGTTTAAATTCCTCTGGATGTGTTAAGCTATCAATGAGTGGATGTAGTGTATGAAGCAGTCTTTAACTAACTTTGCTAGACGCAGCACAGTGCATCTGTGGTGACAGCTCCACTTTGCTGCACTCTGCACACAAGTCAATGTGACAAAGTATGCAATTTGATGTGTCTGGCAGGGTTTCTAGCCAAAATACCCTGGAGGGTTAGGGTTATTCACATCAACCATACTTTTATATGGAACGGTTGAAATCTGAGACAAACTAAGAAATTACCGCACAGATGTCTAACAGATTTTTGTTTTCTTTTGGTGATGGGGTCAAATTGTCTAAACTTTGCCATCGTACAACAAACACTTACATTAAAGGAAGTGGCCTCTCTGACCTATGACCTTTCTGACCTATGACCTTTCTGACCTATGACCTTTGCGACCTATGACCTTTGCCCTTTGCAATTAGTGCCCTGAATGTAGCTTTACCTCCAAAAGTACAGTTTATAACTTGAAGGCATCTAACAGAATTCATAAGTTGTTACTGTATAAAGTCTTGTGTATGGGACTGGCACTCGGCTTGATGTTAGAGTATTAATAGGCCAGAGTTTAGAGTGAACTAGGACACAAAGTGATATCACGATTGTTGAAGTAATTTTTCCATTTTGCTTCAATTAAAAAAGAAATACGATGTTAAATTAATGTCATACTATGTACATTTGAGTAAGTTCAGTTACTCGAACTCACTCGAGGAGGAAGAATGTGACCAGACTCGAGCTGACTCGACCATAGTTTAGTTTTGAATGTAATTAATGACTTGACTTGGCCTTGTTGAGTATTAGTGACGCAATTTGATCCAGTGCCGGAAATGACTCAGATTGACAATTTTCATTGGCTTGTAAAACTGGCATTCCATGATTCCAGTGGTTTTCTAGAAAAAAAGGTGTAAAAACTCCATGAGGTTTAAATGAAAGTTTCCCTCAAGGATAACTTGAATGGACTTACATGTATAAGGAGTTAAGAGAGCAAGTAGGTTTAGCAGGACATGTCAAACACCTGCAGGGTCACACACCGAGAGTACAAGTCTATGAACACATCCGACAGCTTTGTGGAAGGATGTGCTTCCCTATTGGCTGTTTAGATTATCAGTACGTCCTTGTACGCATCCTGACATTCATAAAAATAAAACCACAAACCTTCTGAAACCAAAACCTACATGTATGTCTTTTGATCCAGTGCACTGTCGGTTGCAACGCTCTTTTTCTGGGAAATTTATGCCACACAGGAAACGTTTCTGACATTTCCTCTTATTTGGGCACATGCTATGTATTGTTCATGTATGTTTATTTCATGGAATGAAGGATGTTTACGTAAAAACTGAACCTGAGCTTTCGGCTCAATTTAATGAGCATTATGCACTTAATGAGCAGATGTAGCTACCTTCCTGCTCTGTTATAATGAAGCATTATATAGCAGATACTCTGCTGTAACTTTTACACTCAATCTAATATTTCTTTTCATCACTGGATCTGAAGGAGTGTCCCTCAACCGCGAAGGGTTCTTATCCATATTGCATTAACCCTAACGTTCATAAATCCATCAAAATCCTCTTCCTGTTTTGGAGGATTTCGGCGGATTCAGGATACCTCCATATTGAAACCTGGGGGATTTTGATGGATTGAGGATTGTAAGCCTAGCGTTACTGCAGGATTTTGATGGATTCGGGATACCTCCATGTTGAGCAGTCACCAAAACCAACTTTTTGTGCTTGACAAAATAGGTGGATTTTGACGGATTCAGGATACTTTCTAGGGGTTAGGGTTGATGAACAGATGAACTAGCTCTGCATTTTATTTTACAAAAAAAAGGAAGGAATTCTAGTCTTAAGAACTACAGATGGGCCGTTATTCACATGTACTAATCTGCTGCCTCTTACCCACAAGGAGCCTGTCACAGATGGATGTAGACTCAGGAATTGAGAATCCTGAGTTAGAGGAAACAGACAAGAAAGGGAAGAAACTCTCAGCTGAGAAGGTACAGTATTTTTATCTTCATAAGGGCCAGCACTGATATAATTTAATATTAATTTCAATTATAATTTTAATTTTAATTTCTTTTTTCCCCCCTCTTTTTGTGCGGGGGTTAACAGAAATGGAGAGTGCTTAACACTTTTTATTCAGCCTCTAAATGTTCAACGTTTCCCCAAATTAGCCAGTAGTCTGACTGAGAGGCATTCGTGCACTTGTTTCAGTGTTTCAGTCTTTTTTAATTTTTCTCTTTTCTCTTTTCTTTTATCATTTGTAATCTTCCTAGAAGTGTCTGAGTGAGGCTGACCTATTGCAGTTTGTATCTCGTGTCTTCCACTTGTCTTGGAAGGAACAAGGCAGGGATGTTCTCTATCTAACTGGTCTGGCCACAGAATTTGCAGAAGAACCTGAACAAGGTAAAAACATTCAACAGGGTATCTGCGGGTCTTTAAAAAGTCTGAAATTGAATTTTCTCAATTTAAGGCCTTAAAAACATTAAAAAGTTTTTTTAATTGAGTTCTCCAAGGTCTTAAAAAATGGAAGAAGTGAGAAATGATTTTTCTATATCAGCTCGTAAATAACAATCACACAGTGTGTATAAAAAAATCAGCTCTTGGAGTGCATAGCAAATTTTTCCGGAAAGCTGATCGCACGTGGCAGACACTGCACAATGTATTTACCGAGCATTCCAATCCCGGGATCCAAAATCCACCCATACATCTAGTGCCGGTCTGCTTAATTTTGGTCTTAAATTTTGTTTAGGGCAGCATTAAAAGGGTCTTAAAAAGTCTTAAATTTGACTTTCTGAAACATGCAGATACCATGATTAAAGTGTTATGTTTGCTGTGTTGTAGTAATATGGAAATACAGTATAGGAAACATTTTGAGCTTAACCCCTTGAGTACGTTTTTTTTTACGGGAGACGTTGGGGTGTCGCGGCGGTTCTGGCAGCCAAGCGAACCGCTACAATGTGTTTGTACAGTCAAGCGTATCATAAACAATAATCCAACAATGGATTGAAACTGCACAAACGGCGGCAAATGGCATCATCTGGCCTGGTGGCCCTTTTTTTGACGCGGCGTCATCCGTACGCAAGTGGTTAATATAACATAGCAAAAAGACATAAACAATAAAGTGAGATGTTTTGATCCATTGATCTTCACCAGAGACCAGTGTTTGTCAAAACAAGTCCAGAGTCATTAGTGCATATTAAACTAGGATTTCTTGTTGATTACTTGTATTTTTTATGAAACTGGGTTGGAGTTGATTTATTTCACCCCACCAAAAAAAAAAAAAATAACCCTAACCTCAACTATTACTACAAAATACTACAGTAAACTGTAGTATGCAGTACTCTTACTACACTGCCATATGAGAAATTGTGTACCGGTAGTATTTGTAGTATAATGTACTTTACCTCAAATGAATGCCTAGGACGTTAGGGTTAATAAAAATGAGCTTATAATGAAACATTGGATGACAAGCTATTTTTTCTCTCTATTTCTTAGTTTTTTCCAACAGTGAGGATCTGATCAGTCAAGTCTTAATGGAGATCTTGACCCAACATGCTTGCACCGGTAACCCATTTGCTAACCTCTCAACCACTACCGCATCACCAGCAGTGACCACAGCAGGTGCGGGAAACCATTCCCCACAAAGGTACAGAATTGAGGCGGTTCTCAATGCTTTGCTCCACTAAGTAAGAAATAATGATGATTACTTACATACATGTGTAGCTACTTCTGCTAATATCGAACCAAAGTGTTGTACATCGTGAAGTTAGAAAAACATTTTTGTAACTTTCAAAAGTGAGAACTATATAAAAACATTTTATTGAATAAAGAATGAAACAAAGAATTGTACATTAACCCCTTGTGGCCGGGTGTTATAATGGGGCGCTGGTAGGCCAGACAAGATTGTGCAGCCAAGCGAAACGCACCCAAGAGGCTTGTGCAGCCAAGTGTAATGACCACAATAACCGAACAATGGATTGAATATGCAGAAAATGCGGGTATAGCTGTCAACCGGCCAGGTGGTCGTCTGCAAACCGGGGCAATAGCTGTCATCCAGGCTCAATGGGTTAAAAAAGTGGACCAGCCACTTTGCCTGAAAAGATGTCAGTGAAATAAAGATTGCCACGCTTGACTTTTATCCAAAGAATTGTTGGACTTTCTGGTACCACAGTTTTGTCCCCAAAAATATTGTCATCGGTGATTTTCCAACAAACGGTGCATTTTCCAAGGGTGATCATGTACATCATTATATTTAACTGCTTGATGCTTTTTTCAACTGTAGCAACTTTCGGATGAATGTTTTTTTGTAGCCGAGTTGGACATCACCAAGACATCTCATCCCTGTACATGGATCTCCCATTTTAATCGGATCGTTCCATCATGAAAAGAAAAAGTTGAAATATGATGCGATAGTTATTTTCCCACTTCTTAAACAGTTCCTCCCAGCAGCCAGCCATGTTGCCTGGCAGCGCTAGAGCCCAGTGCGCCAGTCAGCCAGAGAACCCAGAACCAGAGATGCTATCCTACCTTCTTCAATGCTATGAACGCATTAAGAACGATGAGCGTACTGCCCCCAAGGTATGAAAACACCAGCCCGGCCAGTTCACCGAGCCCACTAAACTAAACACACGCTTGCTTTCTGTGGGAAAAAATTGCTCAGCCATTCACTGCTTTGCTGTGTACATTTCCTGTTTATGGTGCCCAGCTCAGTTTCATTTACTGAGTAAATATGCTAAGCCACCTTTAGGAGTTTCACACTACAATAGACCCTGATGGACTTTGTAATAGTTCTCTGCCTAGTGCGAGGACTCGGGGAGTTTGGGTTAATTTGTGCGAATCTATACTGTTGTCTATTTTAGTTAGTGAATTTTTGGCCTTTGTATGTGCTATTAAAGTGTAAGTGGTTTTTGTTGTTTTGTTTTTGTATTTTTAAGAGCTGGTACAAGCATGTTCTTTAATATAAGAGGTAGTTCATCAACACTTGTCATTACTGAATATGCTACATCCACAGTTAACCATCAGATGCCACTTCAAGTACCAGGGCTGTAGTCGAGTCCCTGCAAGTCCTTTCACAAGTCCTTTCGCAAGTCCTTTCGCAAGTCCAGTCACAAGTCCAGTCACAAGTCCTTTCATAAAGCCAGTCACAAGAAACTGGATGAACAATGACAAAGGAATGCCTTTGTCAAAGCTCATTTGAATAGCTTGTGGTTGGGATTAGGACTGGAGGGCTTGTGATGGACTTGCAGGGACTTGTCAAGTACACATCCCAGCTTCCCTGGATATCCCAGGTGTGGGACCAGAAGGTGTGATAATACAGACATGCAATGTTAAAAACAGTTAAAATCAATTTTAAGGTATGCAAGAACATAACGGTGTGTAGAGTGTAAGGGACACTCTATTAATTAGCCAACTTGGACGTTAATAAATCCCTCCTATGCAAACATACATTCTGAGCCATGTTGTTGTATGGGTCAAAATCAGTCAAGGTGATTGTTTTTGACCCTCCTGCCATAGTACAAAACCACATGTAATCTGATCATGTCTGTGTACAAGTATAGCAGGGGAGGTGGATGAAAATTTTGACTGATTTTGACCTTTTAAATAGTAGGAGGGTTTTAAAACTGTCTTTATTTCTGTTTACTCTATACAGCGCTACAGTCAGCCACCACTTAGCAGCCTTGCATTAACAGCGAGATTACAGTGTGTATACCATGCAGGCCTCGTCTTACAGGGAGCATTCACACAACCAGGGTATGTTGATAACAGGCATTCTGTGTGTTAACACAACTGTTGTTTTTTTTTCATTCTAATGCCATGACTAAAGTAGAGAATACAGGTTACATTATTTTAATCCTTTCAAACTAGATAAAATGATGTCCTAGCTTCTGCTAGCTTCTGGTCCTCGCTATGTATTGATGTGGTTAAACTCACTGAACTGAACGGCTACTGAAGAGATTAATTGTATCTAAGATGCATGTTATAGTGCCATTATTGCATCAATCAGAGGCTCTCTCTCACCAGGGGGGCCACAAGATATGGTGGAGATTAATTCCTATCCGAGAAGTAGTCAGTCGTGAAACATTCTAAGCCTACCAAATCTCATCTTGATGTTGAACTCGGCCATTTTGATGTGTGTGGTTTACCACCAGGTCCCTGTCATCACTATTAGTGCCCCAACTCTTGAGTCACTCACTCCCACGAGGTTTCCTGAACGAGTTAGTCTTTGCTACGTGGGAAGATGATTCTAGCTTCAGTTCGGTAGGTAGCCCCCAGGAATCACAGATTTGTGTTTGTGAGTACTTCACAGAATCCAGCTTCATCCATGACTCTTCATGGCTCACTTCATGGGACTGCTAGGAAGAAAAAGTGCTCAGAACTAGATAAAAGCAGTCTGACATTGGGCTGGCAACTTATCACCAAGCAAAACATTTCTATGCAAAGCAAATGCGTGTGCTTACTGGCTGTGTTGAATTGGCTCCTGACTATTTGTAAAGAATGTGAATTTCTCAAGCAAATGTCAACTGAAAATTACTTAACACAGATTCTCGTCAGTCACAGGATTTACCCAAACATAACTATAAAAAGCTATAAAAAATATTTAACTCTTTGGAATTAACCAATTTAGTGACGAGTTCACTGTAGTTCTATAATTTTTATCTTTTCAGCACATATCATAGAGAATATCTTTTAAAAGGGGGCTCTTCCAGCCTATGTAGCTGTAGCTGTAGCATTTGAACCCTAACCACGGCTGTAGTCGAGTCCATCACAAGTCCATCGTAAGTCCATCACAAGCCCTCCAGTCCTAATCCCAATCAGAAGCTATTCAAATGAGCTTTGACAAAGGCATTCCTTTGTCAATGTTCATCCAGTTACTTATGACTGGCTTTATGAAAGGACTTCTGACTGGACTTGCGAAAGGACTTGCGAAAGGACTTGCGAAAGGACTTGCGAAAGGACTTGCGAAAGGACTTGCGAAAGGACTTGCGAAAGGACTTGCGAAAGGACTTGCGAAAGGACTTGCGAAAGGACTTGCGAAAGGACTTGCGAAAGGACTTGCGAAAGGACTTGTGAAAGGACTTGTGAAAGGACTTGCAGGGACTGGACTACAGCTCTGACCCTGACCCTAACCCTGCCAGACGCAGCACACAGTGTATCTGTGCTGACAGCTCCACTTTGCTCGACTCTGCACACAAGTCAATTTGACAAACTATGCAATCTGATGCATCTGACAGGGTTCTAGCCAAAATGCCCTGGAGGGTTAGGGTTATTTAAGAAAACGAAGGGGAATATTAGACCACACGACAATTTGGTTCAGAATTGCACAGATCCAGAATTCTTTGTAAAATATTTGTTTGTTCTTCCTAGATATTTGCTCCTGTTATCATTGGACTTGTGCAGGAGATTCAGAGATGTTCCTTAGACAGTGACAGTTACAAGGCTCCACTATCTGTAAGTGATATCTGCAAGCAAATTGAATCATAGTTGTTAGTTTGTTACATGTAGTAGCCTTCTGTAATGTTATAAATTATGATTTAGAAAAATATAAAGCGTCCTGAGGACGGACAGAGCACACTGCCCGAAGCGTCGAGTTACATACTCATCCTGGTTCTTTTCAGAACCACACTTCTTCCTAAAAGAGATTTATTTCACATGGTGTTACCCGCAATCCCAGTCTCTCTCATAAAAAGCGTGTGTTGACTTTTGTTACTGGTTTTTTTTCTGCTTGACAGGCCATGAGCGAGCTGTGTAAAATCAAAATTGGAAACTCCAGACCAGTATGTAAACTAGTAAGTACATGTACAAGTCCACATTGTTAGGATGCCAAACTCAAAATTGTTTATCTTCTTGATGGGCTGGTGTTTGGAACTATTGGGCCTTTTACCACATTCATGACAACCAAGTGACCAAGGCCTTTATTATAGATACAAGTTCGGAGGGTTTTAGCCGGCAGTCTTAAACCCATAATGCTGTTGAACTTCGGATCATGCCGTCGTTGTAAAATGCAACCTGGGAAGCGACAGTCTAAAGATCAGCTGACGGGAATACAACTTTATATCACGTCATATCATCAAAAAGAAATGAAGACAATATTTCTCATTAATACACACCTCTTTGAGAACACAGTGTTGTCATATTGTTCGTTCAGTATAATCACTACCAGATGTAGATGTACAGGAATTGCGGCAAAATGCTTGGTAATATTCCCCTCCCATACATATCTACTGAAAAGTGTTAACAGATCTACCTGCATGTTCACAACCTTGCGCAGCGTAGCAAAAAAGCTGCAAGACAGCCTCTCAGATTGAAAACTTAGTCTAGTTTTTTCACAATTGATGGGCATCATGCTAATGTCTGACCATTTTATGTTTTCAGGTGAGCTCACTACCACAGTGGTTGCCTGATTCCATTACGGGGGCCGTCGGGCGGGAGGTAGAGAAACTCTCACTACTTGGGGCTTTCTTATCTCTCTCGGTCTTTGCCGAGGATAATGTGAGTATACAAAATTAGTGTAGCACATGAAATCAAGTCCAGATCCGAGTATGATGTAATAATAGCCAGGCTTAAAGTCACCTTGAATCCAAAAACTGACAAAAATAAACTAGACTTGGGCCCAGGTTCAGTCTAGACTAAGCTGTGGACATTATGATACTCTTTATAAACCCTAACTACCCCAAGCCTTACAAACTCTAACAGCAGGTTGTGTTGAATTTTGATGGGTTCAGGACTTGGCACCATTACTTTACATGGAGTTATGATGCCCCAAGTCGTAAGAATGTGCCATAGGTTTACTGAACAGTGTTGGATTTTGACAGGTTAAGGACACTTCCTAGTAAAAATGCCTAGGGTTATGGTTAATAGTTTTAGACTCTCATCCAAACTCGGATGAGTCCTTGACTTGCTGAGACCAGGTTTGAATCCAACACCATTATGGTTGCATAGGGGGATGTCGTTCCCTGATGGTGACGGGATGCTCGTGTTTTATTGATCTAAGCATTGCAAGTTGAACCACTCTTGAAAACTAATAATTGATATCAGCTTTATATGTGACCTGGCAGCACAAAATGAGAATAAAGTCACACTATGGCTTTCTGAGTTAAAAGCAGAAACAATAATTTTTCACTGAAAAGTCAATTTTGGGATTTTATCAACTGTATATTTGAAAAACTCTTCTATCATATCCCAACGAATTTAAACTGAATCTCTTCACTGAATCGCTGGAAATTGATACAAGAATTCCACTTTTCTTAAAAAATGACCGCATATACCAGGTGCCATGATTTCACAGGATGCTTGAGACTATTATTTACTTACAGCCAAGTAAGGTATTTCATAATAATTCAGTAGTTTTGTTTTTTTGATGTTTGCAAATGTTGTATATTACTATTCATAAGATGGAATTTGCGTCGGGATGATATACATTCAATATTGGGTTTTGCCCTTCACCGACGTATTTCATAAACACTGCATACTCAGTGTTGTCCCGAGAGATTATTTTGAAAAAATCACTCGGGTGGGACTCGAACCCACGACCTCCTGCTTTCTAGTGCAGATGTCTTACCACTCGACCACCGAGCTTGTCGAAGTCGGTTGGTGGTTCAAATCTGATATAGCGGCGGGTACCGCAGCCAAACTATTCATAAGATGGAATTTGCGTCGGGATGATATACATTCAATATTGGGTTTTGCCCTTCGCCGACGTATTTCATATGTTGTATATTACCTTTAAATGTCATTGCAGACAAAGGTGGTTGAGAAGTATTTTTCGGGGCCCATGTTGACTCAAGACAGTATCCGGATTCTGAATGAGAGCTTGCAGCATCACCTACACCATGTCCGAGTAAGTAGATTTTGCTAGTATCGAAACATCAGACCCTCCTATTTTCATTTATGTATTTCTGGTCATTCCAGTTGGCAAGCAGTTTGTCGCAGGACAGTTAGTTTTCATTGAAAAAAAATCAGACCATTTCTTAGCTTGCCACCGTACAAGTGTTAACCCTAACTCCCTACATCATTTTTCCTCCATATAACCTGAATCCTAAAAAAAAACTTTAATGGGGACGACTGCATGAATCCTGCAAAATCCTCCAGGGGTTTTGGTAAACACCCCAGTAACCTCAATCCTCCGAAATCATCCAGCATCAGATTGGGCCTGATTACCTAAAATGAGGTAAAATCCTCTTATGCCCTCAATCCTGCAAATCCTCCGATGCTTCAACTTCCAAAGACCCTTAATCCTCAACATTCCTCCACTTGGCAAAGAGGATTTTGGATTTGGGAATGTTAGGGTTAATTGTTTACAGAGTACATACATGAAACGGTCATTACTATTTTGATCTCACAAAAAATTCACTTGCAATGAGTTTTTGATTGGTTTCAATGAGATGCCACAGTTTTTAAGACACATCGTAAGCCCTAAGATGTCATTTGTGATTAATCTCTGTCTTCATTTGTAGAATGAGCTGTATGAGATTATCCACAGCATCTTGGTCAACAGCGAGAGCAGGGCTGAGATGGTGCAGTACTTTGCAGAAATTGTCAAACGGAACCAGAAACGGGCCCAGATGCAGGTAGGTAGAATAGCCATCTTTGAGTGTGTAGCAGGATTCCTTTCAGATTTGGAGTTCAAAGTTGAATTCCCAGTACAAAGTTTCCATTTAAGATGCAAAAACTTGCAGTGTATTCTGGGAAAAATTGAAAGTTTTATGTTTACCGACTAGGTTGATGAGAGTTTAGTTGCTGGCGATGGATTCATGCTCAATCTGCTAGTGGTGCTACAAAAACTCAGCTTGAAGATCAGATTAGACAAGGTAAGCCTTCCATGGATAATAATATTAATAAGAAGAAGAAATCCCCTGGATGCGGCAAATGGGCGACTCTTCCCGAAATAACTCTATTTGGGCGACACTCGTGTCGCCCTTTTAGAGCACTTTCCCCACGCGCCTTACTAAAAAACACTCCAAAGGGGCGACTTTCACAATAGGCCGACAGTTATGTGTCGCCCTATTCGACTGTGTCACCCAAACCCACTCTTTTATAGAATTATGTGTCGCCCTATCCGGCAATTGAGGAAAATTAATTTATATAGCGCAGATTCCACATAAGTGTTCAAGTGCGCAGTACATATACACAATATTGCAAAAGTCCAAGTATCGAAATACTAATTCAAAATCAAAAATAGACAATTAATTACACAGACGTTTAAATACCCAAAAACAATTAAAAATACACAAATACAATACAAGTAAAGCAGAACAGTTATTTAAAAGAGTTATTTAAAAAACAGTTTATCCAGTCAAGACTAGAGGTGTGCATTTACGGGTAGTGCAGGAATCGGGTACGTGACAGGAAAAAAACACAGGTACTCTGTTACCTCTTTAAGAAAGCTAATCCCAAAAATTAAATCTCAGAAATTGCTGTTCTTATTGTGTGTAAAGGTCTGCATGTTAATACTACCACATCGGTGCATCAATGCAGCAGGATACAAGTGTGTACGGGGAGCTCTATAGCTTTACGGTGTAAATTGCATTTTCACAAGCATCATAAAGTTTAATATCGTGATTTGTTTTTCATGTACCCTGGTTTTCATTTTGAAAATTGTCCACAAATGACATTCAAAAAATTTCATTTTCATTGTCTGAGAAATGTGTTATTTCGGGTACGGGTACAGGGTCCATAACCTGGAACTGGTTACGGACATTAGCTGTCAGGTACACTGGTACCCGGTTCGGTTGCACAGCCCTAGTCAAGACAATTGTGTAACAGTGACATCAAATTAGATACGGGAAACACGCTTAACTTTTCCAAAGTATTTTGTTTGTTGCAGTCTAAAACATTCAGATATATCCAACATGTCTTGTCCCCTTGTCACTCATCAGGTTGACGTGATGTACCCACATCATCCCAAGTCCCTCATTGATATCTCCCAGGATACAAGACTCAAAGCTACGTCGCAAGAAGCGACAGACTGGGTGCAAGAATACAGTAAGTCAGGCACTCGAACCTTGACCGTGTGTTGCTTAGTTTTCTCATTTCTTCATTTTCTCATTTGATGGATTCTGATGGATACAGTTCATACGTTCAGTAAGCAACCCCCCCCCAATGTATAGGTTGGTGGATTTTGAAGGATTCAGTCCTACATGCAGCATACAGGAGCAGTTTTCGTTTATTTTGTACTGCAGTGTTTTGTAGGCTGCAGAGAGTGTGGGAAGAACTCTTCATAAACAATGTACCGTGTCTCGTCTCTAAACTTTTCAGATGAGCGGCCAGATGGCTGGGTTGAACCCAAGTTCCCCACCCAGTGCTTCTTCCTAACCCTCCACTGCCAGCACTTGGCAATCATGCCAGCATGTCGGCATTTCAGCCGCCGTATCCGCGGGATGCGGGAACTGGCGCGCATGGTGGAAGAGATGCAAGCGCAGGAGGATCAGTGGAAAGCCACGCCCAACGAGAGACGTAACCGACAGCTACTAGAGAAATGGAAGTCACAGATTAAGGTTTGTCACTTCGTTATTTTGATGAGGCGGGTGTTTTTAATTCTATTTTTTTGTCCAGGTATTTAATGTTTCACAGATATTTCACAGAGTTTTTTGTTGTTTTGATGCTGTAGAAACTTGATAAAGCCAAGTTGTGTGGAGATGCCGGTCTCCTGGACGAGAGCCTTCTGAGAAACTGCTTCCAGTTCTACGGCAAGGTCATGTTCTTCATAATCAAGATGCTGACGCCCAAGGACCAAGAGTAAGAACCTCCTGTTTTTAATTTGTTACATTTATTTCTGATTGCCTTTCTTAGATGGAACAGAACAAGGTTTGCAATACAAAGAAGTAATGTATACAAAAATATAAATATAAACAAAGGATTTAAGATTTTCTATAATAAAAGTGCCTTCTGAGATTTCCACCAATTACTGGCTTGCATATTAGGCCAAGTAAAAAGAACATGTTTAGCATCCAGGTTTAAAAATAGGAAAGTAGTAGGTGTTTTTTTTTTTTTTTTTTTAAGATGGCCGCTATTCTTTTTAAAATTTCTGACAACCATAGGTTTTTCAACTGTTCAATGACTCAAAAATGAAAGAAACGTTATTGGATAAGGGAGATAAATTTAAAAATTTGCAGTGGTTTTAATAGTTTTAGAAGTTCTGACTCCCAAGTATTTCATTTTCCCGATGGATCGGTTAATAGATATATATTTAAAGGTAATTTGAAGAGAAACTCATTGAAATATTGTGGGATGCCCAATTCAGTGGGCTGGTACAAACCTAGATGTGTTTTAGCCAAGACTTTTCTGTGCTCAGTAAATTTGTGTGTTTCGCGGCTTCATAAAATTGGCCAAATCAACCACTACAGGTCTTCTAAGTCTCTTGTTGGTAAAACGTGTACCATAGATTTGAAGTGTTTTCAATTTGTTTTTTTCCAGGAGAATCAGTCTACCTCTGCCGAAGGATGTGCCCGTGGAGTTTGCTATGTTACCTGAACATTACGTTGAAGACATTGCGGAATTCATCTTATTCACTGTGCAGTAAGTTGGCATGTTTTCTCCCTCCCAATCATGTTGGACACTGCAATTTTTTCAAACCTTTTTGAGAGAGACTTACCACCAACAAACTGATGTTATCCCAAGGAATAGTCTTTTCCTTCTTTCCTCATCTTGCTTTTCTTCTCTTCGTCCCATCAGACACTGCCCGCAAGCTCTTGAAGACACTGCTCAGCAGGACATGGTGTTGTTCATTGTGATTGTCATCTGCTCTGCCCATTGCATCCGCAACCCCTACCTGGTAGCTAAACTGGTCGAGGTAAGGTTTAGAATTCAAGGTTTACAGAAATCAAGATCGGAAAACATTCCAGTAATGATTCTAAATTCGTGATAAATATAAGAAAGAAGTATTTGGATGTGTTTGCTATTTACTGACCGATTTCTGTGTGATGTGGAATTACCCGTTTAGGTTGTATTTGTCCTGAGTCCAGCTGTCCAGACCAGAACGGCTAAAATCTACGAGGCCATCCAGGTCCATCCATTGGCCCTGAATCACCTGGTACCGGCACTTATGGCATTCTACACAGGTAAGCTTGAAAATTGATGAGTAGGATTTAGACGCAGGTGCTCTACCAACTGAACTGTCTAGCCTTATGCTAGCAGTCTGCCAATTTGTCAGTATCAAGTTTTATGCACTGTTCACCCCTAAGTGCATGTGCAAGAAGGAAGAGGTCTCAGAGGTGCCACCTAACAATGATTATTTTGTACTTCACTGTTTGGGGACCACAGTGTGCATGCGTTTGTTCTCCCAAACAAACCTAGACGTATAAACAAAGGGAATAATGTCGTCCGTGATTCCCAGAATACGTCCGCAATTGAGATAGTGTACAAAACCTATGGCAGTCTTCTGAAAAAGTTATAGTACAAACAAAAGAGGGAACAAAAAAGGATGTCCGCATTTGGAGGTAGACACACTTTTAACTGTACATGTAGCTTTAATCATTTTCTTCTACTTGAATGTGGTTTTTGTTGTTCTCCAGATGTTGAACAGACAGGAGCCAGCAGTGAGTTTTACGACAAGTTTAGTATCCGGTATCACATAAGTATTATCTTCAAATCCTTGTGGAGACTTCCTAAACACCGCAACGCTATGATCACATTCAGCGGGTAAGCATTGAATTGCGATCCCAGGTCGCAATTTTTATGTTGCTCTGAGAAGCCTGACAAATTTCACAGAGTGGGTCACGGTTACCAAGTTTTGGACATATGCGTACACCAAGCGTAATGTTGCAATCTTTCTATTATATTTCTGAGGTTATTTGGCTGTTTAACTCTTTGCTTACGGAAGACGTCTGTGGACGCAAAACAAAAACAGTGCCACCAGGCCGGATGACACCTACAGCCGCTGTTTGTGCTGTTTTAATCCATTGTTGGATTATTGTGTATGTTACGCTTGACTGCACAAGCACATTGTGGCCGTTTCGCTTGGCTGCCAGAGCCCGTAAAAAAGACGTCTCCCGTAAAAAAAAACTTACCCAAGGGGTTAATGTATATAAAACATCCACGTGGTACTCATCTGTGAGTTGTTGGTACGTTGCTACTTCAGATGATGAAAAATTCCACAAGAAGGTCGCTTAAATAATTTCTTTTGCGCAGGTCCCAGTCCGAGTTTGTGCGGTTCATCAACATGCTGATGAATGACACCACGTTCCTCTTGGACGAGAGCCTTGCATGCCTGAAGAGAATTCATGAGGTGCAAGAATCTATGAAGAACAAAGAGAGTTGGAATGCTCTGGACCAGGTAATGCATCGCCTGAAGCTCAGTGTCAAAGGAGTTCCCTCATCGTTGTAAATAACACAGCCACCGATTGGGCTTATTCATGAGATATCCATGTTCTGTCACGTTCCTTGTAACCTTGCCGTTCCTTGTTATTATTATTATTATTATTATTATTTATTTTTATTTTATTATTTTTTTTTTTATGCAAATCGCCCATCACAAGCTCAAAGGGCACTCAAGGTGTGGGCTACTTAAGAAAGTGTGGAAGAACCAGCCCCTCACACTGAAACAAGACAAGATAATCTGATCTCTTCACAGTATGAATAGGGTCGGAATGGGCAACTAGTCCATTGCAAGGCATTAATAATGCCTCCACCCATATTAGACGTAGAAGTGTCTTAGCCCAGGACCGGGCTCGAACCCACAACCTGCAGAGTTACCCGCAGACCACGAATTCATCAGTGCTCCAAACCACTAGGCCACGGCACTTCCACATTATTGTTTATTCGGCATGTAACCATGCGGTTCAACATCAATATGCATGCCCATACATGTATGTATAATTGCAAGCTGTCATGCATTGAAGTTCCATATACATCACCTATTGACCTATTGCCATTTACGAGTTAACCACGCCCCTTAGACAACCCTATGGGAATTTTATGTGATTTTTGTTTGTCTCAGATTTTGCGCGTTCCACATGGAATTATACTTGATGTGATTGGACAATAATTCACAAGCTGCGTTGACGCGATTCGACCGCGATGGGTCAATTCCAAACGTGGATATAAACCAGTGTTGTACTTGAACTGATTACAGCAATCAAGCTTTTGGACCGAGTCTCCTATAATGGCATCATTAATTGTCTTTTTGTATCCTGTTTACAGGAGGAGAGACAGAGTAAAACTCGTCAACTGTCTACCGATGAGCGACAGTGCCGTTCCTACATCACACTAGCCAACGAGACTCTAGAAATGTTCAATTACCTCACCAAAGCCATCAAACAACCATTCCTCAGACCGGTCAGTTGCTTGCAATTTTAGTAAAAGTTGTAGACCTTTATTTCACAGGATGACGGTGAGTTCTACATGTAACTTGTGATGAGCTAATTGTGGAGCAGATTTTAACCCAACTACCAGGTGCCTCCAGCAGTTTTTGCCGAGTTTTTCTGCAAACTGGCGGCCATCTGGCAGTTGGATAGAAATATGTCACCTTACAGGGTTCTAATGGTTCATGGAAAGGAAGGACACTTGTCTGGGGAATGAGCATTCCAATGGGAAGAGTAGGCCATTTGCGACCAAACTGTTGGATTTTACGCTTTTTTAACCAGTTCGCGTTGGATGACGTGTATACACGCAAAGGTTTGCCGGTGTATGGAACGGATGACTGATAAACACGCACTCGGTCGAGGCCGGAAATATCTGTCAGCGCCCGCTCGCAGCAAGCGAGGCCAGAAATATCAGGGTGGGATCGAGGTTCGTGAAAAATAATCCGTGCCTGGGTCCGGTGAATGTCAAAAAAATCCCGGCATGAACTGGTTAATCATGCAAAAATAGCCTTCTGTACGTTTGTACTCTGGTGTCTCTCTATGGTTCAGTAGGCAAGAGATGTGTGATTGCTTGGATGTTTGTCACAATTTCTTCCTCCCCTCAACAGGAACTGTGTGACCGGCTTGCCGCCATGCTGAACTTTAATCTCCAGCAGCTTTGTGGGCCCAAGTGCAGTGACCTAAAGGTGGAGAACCGAGAGAAATATGGCTTCCAGCCTCGCAAGATGCTGGACCAGCTGACTACCATCTACCTACACCTGGACAGCGAGGAGTTGGCTGTGTCGCTCGCCAACGATGAGGTAAACCACAGAAATAGAAATTATATAAGTTTTTTTATTTTTTTAAATTGACAGCACTTCACTAAAATTCCATCCTTTTACAATGATTGCATGATTGCGTGGGAGGGGGGGGGACCTTGTCAAACTCAGTGATTGAGTGCTTAATTAGTGTTGGTTTTTTTACCCTGGCAAAAAAACTACTATTAGCGATCATTCCGGCCTGGGCTAGTGAACGATGCCCTTCACATCTTATCCCGGCTGAAGACAGAGTCCGAGATCCAACAGTTCTCCCGTCTGATGGAACGCGCTCAGGAGATTACCTCCAGGAACCAGCAGCTAGACATGGACTTCGATGATGCACCTGATGAGTTCAAAGGTCAGTAGGGAAAGCCACGTTTTAGTTTTTGATTTGAGTCAAGTCGAGTCTTTTGTGGGGCATAGACTCAAGTTGAGTTAATTACTGGTAATAACTTGAGGCAAGTTGAGCTTTTGAAAATTGCAAGACAAATTGCTCGAGTTGAGTCATTGATTAAGTCATTGCAACACTGTTGATAGAAAGCACAGACTATGCACAGACATCTGCAGATTTCAGGTGACTCATGAAGCCTGATCATAACATCTTGAGATAACTACTTCATACATTGGTGAAAACATGAAAATGTCTCATGCAATCCTAACCAAGGCATTA
Organism: Hippasteria phrygiana; assembly: GCA_037893225.1. Classification (NCBI taxonomy): domain Eukaryota; kingdom Metazoa; phylum Echinodermata; class Asteroidea; order Valvatida; family Goniasteridae; genus Hippasteria; species Hippasteria phrygiana. Next base: position 2,057,714 of record JAZGUH010000234.1, read on the forward strand.
AATTGTACCGTCCTGCACTCCAAGTCCTGACCCTGTATGGCATTTATGTCTGTTGACCCGCCACAGACCCCCTGATGAATACCATCATGTATGACCCCGTCATCCTCCCCTCGGGCCACATCATGGAGAGAAAGATTATCGAGCGACACCTGCTCAACTCCCAGACAGATCCCTTCAACCGCCGGGAACTCACCAGCGACATGCTGGAACCAGGTATGAACACGAATGCACGAATACCTTCCAAAGTTTCACTACTTTTCACTACTATCTGGACGGAGTATATGTGCACTGCGATGGAGTACACAGTAGCACACGTAGGAGAAAGGGGATACCTTGGCTCATCATATTGGGTGTGTTTAAACCTCTAAGACCTGACACAGTGGTCAGTCAAGCATGCACATCTGAACTGATTGTTCTCAGTTGATACTCGATTGGGAGGGCGTTTGAAGAACAGTTCACGGCATGTCTATAAAATGCAGATTCCTCGTGTTTATGTGCACGACGTTGAGTGCCCACAGGCATGCAGAACCTCTTTGGGTTTAATTTGCAAGTTAAATTGTGCCATACAAGAGCCATGCAAAACAAAGCAGATATGATCTGGTTGTTGGTTGAAAATAGGATATAGGATTTTTTAAAAAGCAAAGCATTGTACTGATTATTGCCTCGTCGTTTCTCCATCTCTCCAACAGCCACCGATCTCAAGAAGAAAATCACAGACTGGATTCAGTCCAAGAAGTTGTGACGAGGTCCACAGATTGACCCCCTCCCCCTCCCCCCTCCCCCACCCCAACACTCCGCTACCCTTCCAGTATACACGTATTATTTTGTTTTCATGCGTGAGCCATCACTGGAAGTTGGAACTGAAAGTTAGTTGGTAGAGCATGTACTGATCCCCATTTATCACCTTCCAAAAAATGCATCCTTTGACAAGGTTATGGGTCAAAACCCCAGCCTGTTGTAATGTGCGCTGAATGTACAAGTACACTTGTATTTCATCTCAAGTATTTTGTTTGGATTGTGCGCCTGTAGCTAGCCTTGAATGCAAGGCTGTGCGTGCTGTCTCCCGGCCTGCTGGCATGGCGCGGCCAGCTAGATCACGGCGAACGCCGATACGTTACAAGCACGATCTGCCCACAATGCATGTACACGCACGGGTCATACATACAGTTCATAAGCTGTACACGCAGTACACGGTACCAACACGTACGAGTCTTTAGTCGGGATCACAGCCTTGATGATTCTGTTTTATGTTTTTCTTTATTTTGCGTTGGAATTCCGGAGCAAAGGGGGGGGGGGGAGTGGATATGTAACTTATCCAGTATGAATAACGTATGTTTCCCAATGGCCAATAGCTTCTTGGTTTGCGCAGCTGAATCTGAATTATTCATTTACGAATGTCCAATCAGTTACCTGGAATGTTTTACCGTTGACCTTTTTGAACCAACGCGGGTTCATCGCGCGATGATGCCATGTTATTTACGCACGCATGTAGCATGAATTATTTTAACGTGTTGTTCAATTTAGGACCAATCAGATCGCACGCGATTGAAAATAGTTTAATCATTAACCATACCGGCAAAACCCGGAAGTAAACAGTATCATCAAGGCTGTCCTCCTGGCATGGGCACGGATAGTACGGGGCGGTGCAGGGACCATGCATGCCACGGATCGGCGTTCACCGGTACGCACGTACGTGTTATGTGGAGCTTGCTAGCTGCACTGGCCAGGGCGGGGACACGCAGGCCAAGACAGCGCTCACAGCCTTAATTCAAGGCTAGCCTGTAGCCAGAACTGCAAGCTTTAATCTGAAGGAAGAAGGGATTGATAGTGGTTACTAGTGCTATAGGTCAACAGTCTAGGGCCCAAGTGATTGTTTCCAAAGATGACGCACATTTTTGGGACGGGTTTCCATTTTTGTGATGTCATTTTTTGTTGTGTTGCCAATATCCTTCCAAGGAAATGCAGAATCATAGAAAATTAGTCGTTATGTCTCGTCACAAAATGGACAGCAGGGTCAAGCCGTTAACTGGAGTCGACTGCAACTGCACGACAGACTGTCTTTGCATAAACGGACAGTCCCAAACAGGGTGGAGGCTTCATCATATTTTTAGGGAAAGTTTAAAAGGCCAGTGTTCCTTAGAGTAATTTACCATCAAGTCATCATTGAACATGAAACGGATGAAAGTTCTTAGTTTATACAGGTAACTTTTCAGGGGTTTTGGTGAGAACTCTATTGTTCTCCATACACATTTTTATGACAGTGAGGTGTTGCATAGAAACTGTCCTGAAATTGAACAGGTCAAGGTATTGGTGTAATTTTTCAAGCACAGAGAGATTCTGGTTGATACTGAAGAGGTTGGAGCACCAATGACAAATGCTATTCATAAGATGGAATTTGCATTGGGGTGATGAATATTCAATATATGGGGTTTTGACCTTCACTGACGTATTTTATAAACACTGTACTAATTGTTTGTTTTTTTTCCCAAATAATTTCTTGGGACAACACTGAGTATACAGTGTTTATAAAATACGTCGGCCAAGGGCCAAAACCCCATATATTGAAATTGTAACCCGCTTTAACGTAAGAAAGAATATGGCTGAATGTCGTGTTGGCAGTCATTTTCTCCTTGCAATCCACCTCTGGTATCGGTATGGTGTATTCTGTTTCCTAATTTTCATATAAGTTAGATTGTAATTTTTTTGCCTTACTTCTTGACCCCTTGCGTACGGTCGACACAAATATGTGCAGATTGAAAATTGCCACCTGGCCGGTTGACGTCTATACACGCCAATCTCTGCATTTTCAATCCATTATTGGGATATTGTGTGTGTGTCATGCTTGGCTGCACAAACCCGGCCTGGCACCCCATGTAATACCCGGGTTCAAGAGCAGATTACAAACGTACTGTTGTACTGCGGGGTCCCCTTTTAACTGTGTATATTCCCAAAATTGAGACGCCGTAGAAAATACAATAATTCTGTCATCTGTATGTAATGAATTTATTTGCCCATTTTTGGTTTGCAGTATAACGGGTAAAGTTATGTTGTATCTTGAACATGCCAAAAAGACAAAAGTTCATTCACAAGTTGTGTTCATGAAGGATTTATTTCACCCCGACAGTTAACTTTAAACATGTGAATATCCTCTCACGGATATCTTGGAGCATCACCTCAATTATAGAAATTTCAGCATCTAATTATATCAATTACTCATTGAAGCACCAATGCATCTTTAAAAGGATAATTGGTGGAAACCAAAGATATGTTGCATATGAAAATTTAGATAGATACGATTTAAAGCTTTGCATGGTGGGTGCGATATTAGAGAGACTGGGATTGCGGGTAACACCATGTGAAATAAATCTCTTCTAGGAAGAAGTGTGGTTCTGAAAAGACGGACAGAGCACACTGTCCGAAACGTCAAGTTACACACTCACACCACACTCCTTCTTAGAAGAGATTTATTTCACATGGTGTTACCTGCAATCCCAGTCTCTCTCACATGAACATCTGTTTAGACTGAAACCTTAAACACAAACTATTCCACAAGACAACAGGGCATTTCTTCCGTGATCAGGAAGTTAGTTTCCGACATTACGCTCAAATCACAGTGAGGTTTAAGCCGTTAAACCCCCACAAGTGTCAATGTGGTCAAATAGTTGACGGAGTACAGGGGTGAGATTTGTCAGGATTTCAGAATTTTTAAAGGATCTCTTTTGCAATCTAGAATTCCTGACGTGTTGTTACCTGTAAAAGTGGATTATTTTAAGGGGGTGCCTTTAGGCAAATACAGACTATATTATGTTGATCAGAGGTCCTCATGGAATTTTCATTTTTGGCCAATCTCACCCCCTGGGAGTAGGATGTGATTTTGGAGCCCCTTGTTTCAATAACGGCTGTAAAGTTCTATTGTAAATGGAAAATCATATCCAAGGACATCACTGTGGTACTTCTTGTTTGTTTCCCAAAATGACTATGTATTCAGAATTCTTGGGTTTGGTTTTCTGACTTTCCTAAACCTATTTAAATTATTGAATTCTTAAAATATTTGTGAAAACAAAGGCGTTGAAAGAGAAACGCCTCTTTTTTTGTACTCTAGTAGCGGTTGAGGACAGTGAGTTTACTGTATGCAATTATTGTCAATAAAAGAGTGGAAGTGAAACCAGTGCAGGTAAAGATTTCTACTTTATTTTGCAAGTACAATCGGGATTTTCATGAACAGGGTGCTGTTCATGCCATTTACTATTTATTTTATACCCAGCACGATATGGGGCAGAGGGGTACCCCCCTTGTTGTCCCTATACCCTATACACTCTCCAGACTATTGTTACCTAACACATCCCCCCTTAGATCTCTGAAAAGAATTCCTGAGATTCCGGGAACACAATGACCAACACAAAAGAGGGGGGGGGGGGGGGGTCCCTCTGCCCCATATCGTGCATCATATGTTGTTTTCTATGTACTCGACGTATATGTACTAATGTCCTAAATGTGTTGCTGCCTTTGCAAGGTCATTTGGGGTGACGCAGGACACAAAGTTCAGGCACAGCTGGTACTCTGTGGCATCCAACCATGGCTTCTGCCCTCTTTGTGACCTCCGACACAGTAGGCCGGCAGACAAGCACAGCAGCCACGTCGCTAGGTGTTGCTGGAGCGACAGAGTAGCTGGAATCAGACTGGTTCCTTCCCATGATGCAACGGTGAGAACTGGCAGTTGCCACAGCAACAGATGGAGCATGTTGGCTGCTACTCTAGCTGCAGGACGCTGTGAAAAAAAAGTATTTGAGTTTAAACTTCTTGTGTGCGACACATAACAATTGCCTCTCCACCAGGGATACAGGTAGAGAACGAGATTTCATTAATTTCAAACTTATGCATAAAACTGATGTCCAGGTCCAACGACCAGGGGTAATAGTGCTTTAACCCTTTGCGTACGGATGACGCCATTTGCCGCCGTTTGTGCAGTTTCAATCCATTGTTGGATTATTGTTTGTCATGCTTGACTGCACAAACACATTGTAGCGGTTCTCTTGGCTGCCAAAACCGCTGCGAAACCCCGACGTCTCCCGTAAAAAAAACGTACTCAAGGGGTTGAGCCATTTGTATAAAGTGCTACAGAAACACTACATTACTACAGGTGTTCCTAGTTCGAGGGCTTTGTCCTTTGGGGACAATCCTCAAACTGTCTAAACTCGATTCACAGTTCCTCACCTCGGCAGGGTCTTTCCTCAGTAGAAGGCCGATGACTTCAGCGATTCCTGAAGCCGTGTTGTCGGGCAATCTGGACAGGTCCGTATCATTATACAGAGCACTATCTAGTCCTGCTGTGCCATCCCTTTGATAGAATGGATTGGGTAGTCCCAAGATCTCATAGCTGATGGCTCCAATGGCCCAGACATCGGACTTGGTGTAGTCGATAGTTGCACCAGGCCCTGGTATGGCAGATTTGACCTGGGTTTACAAACAATGTAATTATACAGTGTTGTACGACTTGTGACTCCATTTTTTATTAATTAACCCTAACCGTCCCAAATCCGCTAAAATCCATCCCCCCAAATCGTTGGATTTTGGCGGACTTGGTCCTCAAGGCCTGGTGTGAAAAATTATTGATGGATTATGATGGAGGCCTGAAGCAGTGCCGGTGCAATTGATGAATTTTGCCTAGGATCCAGTAATAGTGTTGTCATATAAGGCATGTGTACCGAGTCCATCAACATTAACCAACACTTAAGTGGTAGTTCCATTAGCCCATGTATAAAAAGAAAATCGACTGATGGATTTTGGCGGATTTGGTCCAGTACCCCGCAGAGGCAGTAGGGGGCTAGGGTTAAAGATCAGTTTTAAGAAACATATTTTACACACAGAAGATCACTGTCAGAGGAATATGTGATGGGAGGTATTGGTGATGGGGCTTTTCACCCAATGTTTTCTGGAAAGGTTTAGACGTTGCACCTCACAAGGATAGTTTGCTGTATACCTCTGGGGCCATGAGGGCGCTATTACCACCGATGTCCACGTACTTCGATGTGAAAGGAAGATGAAGACCCAACGCATTGTCTGCCAGACAGCAACCAAAGTCAGCTATCACCACATGAGGGCTCCCTTCATGAAAAATTAAATACAAAGCATTTGAAATTCATGTGTGACGATAAAGAAATTGCCCAGCCACCACCTGCTTTTTTTTATTTATTCTGGCTCAACAGAATTATTGCTGGCTGGGGACAATCAAACCCCTAATCAAAGGTACACACCACTGCCTTCACAGGTACCCGTACAATTTGACAAAGTATCCTACTCAAGGACACAGCACTATAACCTGCCACATCTCGAGTCCAATGTATTCAATCATTAGGCCGTAGCACAACTTAACCCCTTGAGTACAGGTGTTATAATGAAGGGCGGGGTGCCATGCCGGTTTGTGCAGCCAAGCGTGTATAGACATCTACAGACGTCTGTAGGCGTCATCCGGACGCAAGGGGTTAACCAATCAATGTCAGTCATTGTATTAAAGTTGACTGTCGATGCCATTGTTGTGTCATCGTGCTTGTCATTGTCAAGGCTGCTTCTAGGCAATGCAGAATCTTTAGACTTACCCTCGGTGAGCTCTATCAGAATGTTATTGCTCTTCAGGTCACGATGAGCTATCCCATGATGCACCAGGTGGGCCACGCCCTCCAGAAGCTGTGCAATAATCACCATGGCAATGTGCTGGGATTGGCAGCCAATGGATTGGTTGTACTCAGCGAGTGTCATGTTGTACCTAATTTAAAAGAAAATGAAATCAATGGCTTATTTGACTGATGAGTAGACCATGTACATGTAGTACGTGTATTTACCGTTTCATTCGATTCAAAACATGACATGAATAAAGTAATCCTTGCATACCTCTTCATGACAATAAACATAGTCTGGTTCCGTCCCATCCCGTCAACATGAAGCCTTGTTGGCAGAGCAGCAGGGAAGCAAGTCCGTGCCTCTTCCAGGTTGTGGGCCACAGTAAGGGCGACGAAGGCATGATAGATCTCCACGATGTTTGCATGGCGTGGCAGAAATCGTTGGTCTTTCTTCTTTGACCTGTGCCTGATGTGACAATTACCATGGCATTTCAAATCAACATTACTATTTATCATTCAAAACTGAATAACTTTTGTAATTTTAGAAAAATCGCAACTTGAAAACTAAATAATTTTTTTCGGGGTGAAACTTAAAAAGAGCATGGACAATATATTTTTTTAATAAAAAAGAAAAACAACAAAGTGTTCTGATTTACTACCACTAGTTCTCAGATCCACACTTCGTTGTTGAGAGAAATTCATTTCACATACATGTAGTCTACCCCTAAAACTTCTCTCAAAATAGTGATTATGTGGTTTGCGTCTTACCCATTTTCCCAACGGGAATTACCAAAGGATCCACTGCCAAGACTCGGCCACAGAGGGAGGCATTCCCTCTCAAAGGCCTTAGCTATCGCAGTCGCATCGGAGTCAATATCGTAGTTGAACGGCATCTGAGAAAATGTAAAATGATCATGTTTAGGAAAGATTTTACTTCAATACCCCCCACCAAACTCGGTCCGAAACAACAAAATCTTGGAAAATTACCATCCATTTGTGTTCAGAAATGTATTTATAAACACTTGGCAAGTTGGCACAACCTTTAATTTTGAGACTTCAGTCAGGAAATGTTCATGCAATATAGGGGAAGAAAGCTTGTGTTTTCTGTGTAAGCTCTTGGCACAGTGTATGGTCACTGAAAGTAGCACATAATGTCGATTTCTGCCTCAATTTTTTTTACAGATTTGGCTGACATAACTCTTCAAATATCAGGTTGTGTCACATGTTTAGACACTTGTTATCAAGGAGGGTTGGTTATTTTTTCCCAAGATTTTACTGCTCCTGACTGATTTTGGTGGGGGTATTAAAGTAAAATCTTTCCAATGTGGAAAATAAAATTGAAAAGTTATGTGATCATCAACTTTAACTGATACAGGTGTGGGTGATAAACCATTTTTCTTAATGAGCAAATTTACAGACACTTGCTTAAAACAAGCAATCTGTAGCCAATTTCAAGTAGCTGCTAAGTGCAGAAAAGTTCTGCTTTTCAAAAAACAGGTTACCAGCCAGAACTGCATGTGATAGATACTAAGTGACTGGATCTCAGCTGATCTGTGCTAAGCATAAAATTTGCAAAGCAAAATGATTTTTGGCTAAAAAGGAACTCCATGACATTGTGCTGACCATTCACATATCATACCTTCAAAGCCAAGTCATAGCCATCTTCAGCATCTTCTTTCAAAAGATGTCTTCTTGATGCAACACTCGCATCATCCCCAGCACCAAAGGACACCTCCGCAAAGCTACTGTCTGATGTTTCCTCACCATCTGTGACTAACTCCCAGGCTTCCTCAGACCCCTCAAAGCTGACCACATCATCTTGTCCATCGTCCTCATCATCGCTTGCTGTATCCATGACAACATTCTTTGTTTGGGGAAGTTGTCTCAGCCGTGCAGCGTAGATGGATGCACTGGTGCCCTTGCCAAGGAGCTGGTCTGAGATATCGTAAGATGAAGTATCAGAGGGAAATTCCCCTTGGGTTGGAAGATGGTCTGGAGATCCTTGACTCTGGAAAACATCCTGGAAAAAGAAAATTCATCTGATTCTCAAATGGTAGCTGTATTTACTACTACTAGTGTATATGTTGAAAAAGCATGATTTTCAGTCCAAATATAAAAATGAGAAACATTTTGAAACACTAATTTCTACTCCATCCTCCACCAACCTAGCTTGAACATTCCAGCTCTAGGCTCTAGTAAAAATTGTATGACTTTCACAGCTTGCTTTCTATTTTTGGAGTGCCGATATCTTCCCTTTCCCTGAACATATCAACCAAACACTCACCCAGCATGATGCAGTAATCATTCACGCAGCAAATAACCCCCTCAAAATGAGAATAAGCTCAAGTTAAAACAAAAAAAAGAGGATTTTTTTGCACAACTCGGAGCATGCACAAATTTGAGCTGTGTACAAAACAACGCTGGAAGTTGATTCTTGTTGCCAGACCAAAACACAAAGGAGAAAGGAAGGGGCAAGGATAAGACAAATAAGACAAAATCAGATTTCTGCCAAGAAACACACAGATTGGTATTAAAATCCTAAAAGAGAATTATACATGACTTTCATAGGCCTATATGATAATATGAGGCGTATACTATTAGTATTACTAGCCTACCCTAACAATATCACAGCATGTTTCCAATGGCAACCGCCGGATCTTTTCATTTTCATTCACAGCATCGTTTTCATTCAGTAGGCTCCTCTCTCCAGCTGCAATCGTTAACCCCAAGAAAGCGTAGATGGGTAGGTGGGTCCCAGATGCCCCCGATCGCATGCCACGCCCTCCTCCTCCCCTCCCGGATAAAGCATAGCGTGCCCCGATTAGCCGTAGCACTGTGCTCCGTCGGAGTTGCGCAGCCAAGCTGGGGATGCTGTTGGTGGGCCGAAAGCCGACGACTCGCTGCAAACGGTTGGCCTGTGCCGTTTCCGCCCTGATAAATGCCCGGGGCCTCGCAGCATCTCTGACCAGTGGTGATCCGTCTTGTGGCTTGGCTTGGGGATGAGGTTTACCGGTCAGAAGAACTCTACGGCTCAAGAAGAACTCGGTAGCGAGCTTTTTCGCTCGGACGAAAGCCGCACGAAACGACATGATGCAATTTCAGTGAAAAAAAAATCACTGCGCTGCGGCTTTTTCGTACAGGCTCACTTAACTCAGCTGCCGGTCGATTTTCCTAGAGGAAATCGGTCCAAAACCACAAACTGATGTCTTAGGTACAAGATAACTATTCAGACCTTTAGCCCCAAAGGGCCCAATAACCGGGAAAAGAAGTTTCGCTCAGTTTTGGAGGAATCATGATCTGCTTAATTACCATAATAAATACCATCCCATCCCAAGTCGTGAAAGTTTATTTTTAACAATGATGTCACTCACAGCCCGCCCTCTAGTGCTAGATGTGAACAGAAAAAAATAAGTCGACGTTGAGGGCGCCCTGTAAGCTAGCAAGGAATTCGAAACGCTAGCTTCGTCTCGGCTTCGGCTCCGTCTCCGACTTCTGAATAACTGAGAAGCAAACCAAATGGAAATATTCTAAATTTTGGAGAATGTTCTGCTTCAGGAACATTCATTCGGTTGATTATGAATGCAAAAATTAGAATACTTACATTTTGTTTGCTTCTCAGTTATTCAGAAGTCGTAGACGAAGCCGAAGCCAAGACGAAGCCAGCATTTCGAAAACCCCCATAGAGCTATATTAAAGGAACTGTGTAATTTCTTTAGAGAAAAACACGAGAGGTTTGGTGTTGGTTTATGACTAACACGAGAGATCGGGCGAGACCTTCAGTTGTACATTCAGTTATGAATAAAAGGAAATGATAGTGATGAAGAAGAAATTTTCAAGTTTTTGTTTTGAACTTGGATATGCAAGATGACAAAAAATGACTCTCTCAAAATCAAAATTGTTAATATGCGTACATTTACACATAACTTCCGCTTTGGTGACGTCACGACATTTTGATACCCAAGACTGGAAAATGTAGTTGGTACCAAAATGATATATCTCTACCCGTGTATTGAATGACAGAGTTCAATAAAGTTCAATTGTTCATTATTACCAAATCCTCCTCACAACAACTTCCGGTTTGATGACGTCATTATTTTGAAACTTCACAAAATAATGTATTCTTGTCTACCAAGTGTTTATATTTTCGTCGCGTCCAACTTGGTAAAAGTTTTGCAAATTAATTTCAAATTAAAAAATACCCTTTCTTTGATATGCCGCTAGAGGGCGCCCTTTCATTTGACAAAATAAAAATACTATAAATTATGGTGCTACCATGGAGGTATTAAAAGTTTCCATGGTGCTACAGAGCGCCTAACAATACTGGGAGGGGAGAAATAAGCATGAACATATAATAAAAGCAACCCAACGACTACTAACTAACGAAGGAAAACAGCATAATGTCTTGAGGAGGCGTTTATAACAGGCAACGAAGCAGCTCCTCTCAGACTTGTGGGGAGCACAGGGGCCAGGCACAGGGGCCAGGCACAGGGGGCCAGGCACAGGGGGCCAGGCACAGGGGGCCAGGCACAGGGGGCCAGGCACAGGGGGCCAGGCACAGGGGGCCAGGCACAGGGGGCGAAGCCCATCAACCATGCACGGTTCTCCTATATCCCCATCAACCACGCTCAACGAAGCCCACCAACCACGGTTCTCCTATTGACCTATCGCCGTTTACGAGTTAACCACGCCCCTTAGACAACCCTATGGGAATTTTGTGTGGTCATTTTTGTTTGTCTCAGCTTTTGCGCGTTCCATGTGGAATTATAATTGATGTGATTAGAAAATAATTCACAAGCTGCGTTGACGCGATTCGACCGCGATAGATCAATTGGGAACCATAAGGCTTCATCAAATGATCATGAATATTCAACAGGGCACCAATTGGATAACAAGTACGTCAATCTTCCATGCAGATATCAATATACATATCCTTTGAAAGTCTGCTTTTTCGTAATGAGCAAATAAGGCATCGAAAGGATATGATCTAAAGCAATTATGAAAAAGTAATGTCCTTTAAAAGAAGAAAAATAACGAGTATCTACGCTACCTTCGGTACCTTCTAATCAGTGGCGTAGCTAAGAGGGGGGGGGGGCTTAATATGGGGAGGCGCATGCATCCCCCATAAAAAAATTGTCGCTCCCCCAGTCGCCCCCCCCCCCCCCCCCACTGGAAATTTCACAAACAGCACCGCCCCCCCCCCCCCCCCCCCCAACTTTAACAACCAGCCCACCACTCCCCCCCCCCCTATGGCGATCGACAGCCCTGGCTACGCTGCTGCTTCTAATTTTGGAGGAATAACTTCACTAGTCAAATGCAATGCTTACATTTTAACAAGAAGCTAAAAACGACTGATATGAAGACTAACTGCCTATATGCAAATATATGCAATTATAACGCCTCGTCCACATATTCTGTGTCTTGATTGGCCGAGAGCGAGTCACATATGGCATTTTCTATTTTTGCTATCTTCCTGTGCACGGCCAAAAGTACTATACCCGTAGCAACCAAAGTACTATACCCGTAGCAACCAAAGTACTATACACATGGCGCGGTATGTGTGTGCAGATATGCATGCGGGTGTGCGCGTTGAGCGTTGCGCATAACGCGTATTGTTCCAAAGTGCCAGCGCTACAGAGCTGGGTTAAAACATTTCGTTGAAGGGTTGTTTTGAAAAGAGCAAATCAATTTTCCACTAATTTTGCATTGAAATAGAAGTCCATTTTAACTGTATTTAGATTTAAATAATGTTAAAATTTTAAAATCAAGCAGAATCTGTGGGTGTGAGGTGTTAGAAAACAAATATTTACTGTTTTTATCTCGTGGTGTGGTAAAACTAGCCTCCCTCGGTGATCCATGGAGCATTCTATTTTCTCTCGGCTTCGCCTCGGGAAAATAGATCACCTCGATCGCGGGAGGCTAGTTTTACTACACCACTTGAACTTTGAAGCAGTAAATATTTGTATAATATGCAACCATGCAACCATTCTCTTGGTGGTCGGCATGGGGTCACTGGTAAGTCTGTTTTTTGTCTCTGATGGCTGTTACCTGATCGCACCCTCTGGACTCAAGTCAAAGGGGAATGAATGGTGTTGTCATGGCTGTGAATTATTGTCCTAACAGCTACACCTTTTCATTAAATATTTCCAAATTTGACTGTTTTATGCAGTAAAAATATCTCTCACGTTATACCCTAAAAACATTGTGTTCATTTTTTATTACTGTAAAAAATTGACAAAACACGCAATTCCCTGTACAAATTGAATGGAGGGCTTCCCTTTGCCCGACGCCAAGTGCAATTGGTGGAACAGCCTCCATGGTCCGCATCCATCCGACCAAGTTAATTCGTGGTGCCGGTGCGTGCAACAACTATACTATTACTAGCATACTACTACTAGCATAGCATGCAAGGAACGTTCGTGCAAGTTGCGTACATTTCTTTCTAATGTTTTTCAGAAGAATCATGGAGGAAACTACTTTTTAGGCCTAGTTAGAAGGTAAACAAAAACTCCGTCGAAATCGCTAAACACATAGTCGAGTCTGGGGTAAGTTATTCCATCTTTTTTTTAATGATAGTCACCACGCAATATACGGGTGCAAGAATTACTCGCTGCAGCAATTCAGGGGTCAGGGCGTGTTTGTTTCACCATGGAGGAAGGATATAGTATACAAATAATGAATGTTTATGAGTGTGATGGTAAGAATAATTTCATGAGGTGACAGATGGCATGTTCTATTCCACGAGGCGAAGCCGAGTGGAATAGAACATGCCATCTGTCACCTCATGAAATTATTCTTTCCATCGCACGAATGTGAAACATTCATTATTTGTTTTATACAACATGTACAATGCCTGAATAAATTCTCGTCATCTGATTGGTAACTTGTAAACTGGTGCTTACATAAATGTAAGAAACATGTAGTAACACTGATAGCTGGTGGAACACTTTCAATGCATTTTATTCAAGTTAATAACTGTTCAGAATTGTAAAAAACTGTTTCACAAATTCAGAACTTCCAGTAACCAATTACTGTCTCGAAAAGTCTCAAACAGTTAAAAATGTTCACTGTTTTTCAACAAGTTCAGAAGAATTATTCACTTCAGATGCAGAATGTCATCTAAAAATATCCGTTCCGAAGTGTTGAAGATCAAACTGTTCAGAATTGTTAAAAAGCTGTTTCACAAATTCAGAACTTTCAGTAACCAATTAATGCACTCTCATATCCAATTTATGGAAGTTTACAACTGACTACTAGTCCAGAAAAGTTAAAAATGCGGATTGCATGCATGGATTTCTTTGTGTAAAACATGCCGTTTTCCTTTCTCAGTCCCGCATAAAACCGGGACAAAAAATTGTTGAGTTCCGAATTAGTTAAAATTTCAATTGTTGTTCCTGCGTGTCTAGCAAATTCATCTAATCGTTTCACTGCATATTTGATTTGTCTCTTTGTATTTGGAGCGTCAGCATTGCTTACAAGTTCCAATATTTCGTCGTCTGTTAGGAGAACAAACCGCGGCAGTTCGGGTAACTTGGCCGCCATGTTGTGTAAATGACAGCGCTGTTGTAGCGCCACCTAGTGACCGTGAAATTAGAAAAGTGTTTTGGTTCTATCAATGCGCGCGCACCATGTGATAGACCCATGTGATAGAACGTATTGGGCGGGGCGGGTTCGCGTCGTGTGATGGGTCGAATAATTCAATGCACGTGATCGACTCTCCACCAATCGGATGGCGGGGATTTATTCAGGTGTTGTATAAAAGGAGATAGCACACATCGACTTCAAGTTCAAAGGTCCATGATGGTCGGCGCGGTCGTAAACGCAGCGGCGGTCGCACTGATAACAAATTGATTAAGCCGCTATGTAAACACTGCATCCTTCCTCCATGGTTTCACCATGGTTTCACGCATATCCGGATCGCGATCAGTGATCTGGAGCGTCAAAAGCTCCTCCGGATCACGTTTTCAGTGATCTAGGGGTGCGTTTTGGCGGTCATAACCGAAAACTGGTTCTGTTGTTTCTCTTTTTTTAATCACTTTGGAGATTTGGGGATTTCATTATGATGCGTAGTTTTCGCCTATTTCAAATTCCCAAAGAAATTCACCGACAAGAAGCAATCGAACCAATTCTTTCTTGGTTTATGGCTGTTTGTGACGGCCAAAACGCACCCCTGCTCGCGAGGTGGGTTCGCAAGATCGAAGATGGCGACGTGCGAGACGGACAGAGAAAAGTGACGGTATTTTTTCGTAGATTTGAAGCATTTAACGAGCTATTGTGACAGTTTTTTACTCATAATTATTTTACAGTGTATTTTTGTTATTAAACTTTAAAGCTATGTACGATTTATTTACTTTTCTGGAAATACTAGATAGTTTATCATAAAAATGACGACATTGTCGTGTAATACAAATTCTCCCAGCATGCAGCATATAGCGAGAGGGATTCGCGGTCCTGTTTGTTTTCGTTCGGCTCTGGATCACCTCCCAAACCGTGTGAAACAAACATGCCCTAATTAGATCATCTCGTTGCTATGCTGTAGCTAGGCCTATGGAGCGTCAAAAGTGGACAACCGTATTTTCTCATTTTCTGCTAGTAGAATTTTAGGTTTTAAAAAACTCAATTTTCTGCTAGCAGAAATTTGGATTTTACTTTGCGACTTTTCTTGATGCCTCAAAAGTGGACAACTAAAAATCTGTAATTTCTGTTATTTGGGCGATTGTACTTGTAGTGCAGGGCCCCTTTTTAGTTTTGATCAAATTAGAGTCAAGTGTATTTTTCTCATTCCAAAATGACTTTTTCAACCTAAAGCAGACTTTTCTTAATTCTACTGACATCATTTGAAAATGTGTCTGTTGCGGTAGAAAATAGCAATTTTCTTGCACGCTTTACAGCAGTTGCCATGCGAATCAACGCGGGTTTGGGTGTTAACTGTGCGTCGCGGTGATCGCCATCTATATTTTCGCGTTGCGTTTTGCCGTCTTCATCGTCGCTTTACCCCAAAATTTCCCTCAAGAACTAAAACCCTGCCCTTTATCTATGGCATACCTGTTGGCTTGTAATGTCGCTAACTAGTTTGGCAATTCCAATAACCTAAAATTTAATTTTTGTTCCCTTATATAGGGAACAGGGCCCTACACTACACAATCGCTAATATTTGGGTTCATTCGCTCTTGATTTAATTAATGTCAAACTTGGCCAGTTACATCTCTGGACCAAGCCTCATGTGTACACATAATTTGGCCAATGGTCACCTAATGGTCAGTGAGGGAAATTTTCTTCACAATTACGAAATGTTCTTTTCTTGCACAGTCTTGATGTCAAACTTGGTCAGTTACATCTCTGGTCCAAGCCTCATATAGGGTGTACACTAGCTTGAAAATTCCAGCTCTAGGCTCATGACATGCGAGATTCGCCATTTAGAGCTGGAAGGAATTCTATAGGGTTCGTTAGGGTCGGTTTAGATCTTGCCGATATCTTCCGTTTCCCTGAATATATCAACCAAACACTCGCCTTGCCGGTAGAGTAGTCATTCATGCAGCTTGTCATCCCCTCAAAATGAGAATATGCTCAAGTTAAACCCGAAAAAAAAAGAATTTTTCATGCAACTCGGTGCATGCACAAACCAGCTGTGTAGAAAATAATGGAGCAAATTTTTGAACATGAACGATGTTTTCCGATCGATTATCGGCCAGCGGCACTGCGCGCGCCTCGGGGCTTGATATACAATGGCTGTTTGCTGATCGCTGTCAGTATTTCAGCAAACAGCCGTTGGATATCGAGCCCCGAGGCGCGCCGCTGTTAATCGATCGGAAAACATCGTTCATGTTCAAAAATCCGCTCAATTACTTTCTACACAGCTGGTTTGTGCATGCACCGGTGTTGTCATTTCTAAAAACCTAAAATTCTACTAGCAGAAAATAGGAAAATACGGTTGTCCACTTTGACGCTCCATAGTAGGCCTCTATGTAGGTTTTAGAGTCCATGGTTTGATGGATGGTGGAATTAAATTACATTTATTTCACGGAGCTGCTAAGCACAAACATTTGCTTTGCACCAAAAAGTCTTGTTTTAGTTAAAACGGGTTGCCAGCCAAAAGGCCGTGGGGTTTTCATGCTAAGCAAACAGCTGAATGCCAGTCGCAAGTATACAATACATGGGAATCTAGTTGGTAATCTCGTTTTTATTAAGGAAGACTTTTCATGCTCAGCAAATTTCTGTGCTTAGCAGCTCCGTGAAATTGGCCCCCAGGTCTATGCCAGAAATTGAGGTTAAAAAATAGGTTTCCTGCAAGAATATTATTGGCGTCATCTCTGCCAACAGTTCAACAGCCCATCTTTCCCGAAGGGTAGAAATATTCCTCCAAAAATGTCGAGAAAAGCAGATATTTCCGGCTCTAAATCGTCTTCACGCGACGCTGACGTCACAAACAAGAGGAGTAATACCTTGTCACTTCTTGAACGTTCATGAATCAGAGGGCACAATTTATAGGCGGTCACGGCGGCGCGCACCGTGCATGATGACCACCTGTAAATAAACCTTTTTGACATTCTCAATGCATTGTGGGTTTGGAGGCCAAACAAACCATGTAATTTATACACAAACCTATGGCACTGTGAACCAGTCCAAATATTAATTGATTTTATGCTAAATATCTGTCATGAGTTGAGCGATACCCTTTTCACATAACTTTGCATGGAACATACGGAAAATAATAATCAGAAAAATCAATTTTAAATGGCAATAAAAATAAGGAAATCATTGGGAATCCATTTCTGGGTACCAGTTACTGATGCATGCAACTCTATGGAATTAGAACAGCTAATTAGTAATAATGTCACATTATTAGCCAATCAGAAAATGATTTTTGCAACCATAACAGCCAACAAGTGACCAATGCGACCAATCACGTCCATTCTAATGTGCTTGCTCTTCTAATGCCAGTAAGGACTGATGCTGTTCCCATTTTAAAATGTCGAAAAGGTTTATGGACCTATTACTGTTGCTCACAGCTGTAACATGCTTCCTTCTCTAACAAGCTGTAATATCTAATGGTCCGATGAACCTCACTTAATGTTAGAGAAATTACCGCAGAAGGAAAAAAAATAAGTTTCTGTATCGACAAATTTCACATTAGCAGGCCCTCGGTGCTAAACAAACACAGTGCTATTCAACAAATCTATTGAATACTACAAAATACTGTAGTACATGTATGCAGTACTATTACTACACTGGCCTATGAGAATTGAGTAGTATTTTGTAGTACAGTGTACTGTACCCTAAGTGAATGGCTGGAACAATAGGGTTAATACACAATGATGACCATAATACGCAGCTTGTGCTGAATCTCAACGTCAGCACAACGGCCTTCAGCAAATGGGTCATCCGGTAATAATATGCTGAAGAGTAGTGAAATACCAATAGGGCTATTGTGGCATTATAATACAGTACTATCGTGTCATGTTTTCAAGTGAATTTTGGCATGGTGATCAGCCTTCTATCCCTGTCCGGACGAATCATTTTGATGTGAGATTCTGGCCAGTCTCCGCCCCCACCCCACCGAAAAAGAAAAAGAAATTGACAAAAAAAGTGGGGTTGCAGTAGTTATTATTTTCCGACATGAACAAGGTTTATTTTTTTAATTAATTGTGGAAACTGAGCTCTGAAGATAAACAGGTTTTACATTAATTTGCTTTAGTTGCTTTTGAAGAGTCCATGACAAAGACCCGGCATGGGCATCCTCGACTCCATGGGCGCGTGTGCGTTCCTTTACTAACCCCTGGCCGTGAGGAATACGTAAACGACGCTGACTGGCTATTCGAAATGAATATTTTATACTGAAAGTGAACCGCGCGCGTAATCCGAATGTTAAATGCCCTGTGTATGTGTGCGCTCGCTCCCGCGTTAACATCCTGTTCGTCACGTCACATCAGCAAAACAAGTCCGAGCCCTTTTGTCCATTATCAAGACAAGGCAACTAGTCTTGGTGGCTACGATAAACGATATGGATTTTCTCTGGTCAGGAAATACATGTATGTTATGTTTAAACAAAAGGCACACATATTATATATTCGAGTCGAGGCCGGAAATCAAAATTGTTCTAATCGCTAGTAAATTGCTCATTTTTATCCAGTTCAAGAAAGCAGCTCAATCTCAATGACAGTGTTTGCCGCCGCTGCAGTAGATGCATCAAAAGGTTTGACAAATTTGCGAAAACAGCTGAGCAAAACATTCAAAAAAAAATCACACAACTGACATCCGGTGATAATGGGCGAAAACGGTCATGACGGTCGTTATACTTTTCCTTCCTCCCGATCCACCAGGCCGGCTGTTACTCACAGTGCAGTGTTAGATATAGCGTTAGTATATATATAGGCAGGAAAAACATTAGGAGCTAATCTCATCCTTCCAAAGGATTGATTCTACAAATGAAAACTTTCCTACTAAAAGCACTGCGTCGCGCGTTAAACACATCGACTGCAGTCCTAATTTCCATATCCCACTATGTGGGATATATGTAAATTACACAATTCCAGGGGTTAAGATCGGGCAAGGCATGGTGGGAAAAACATGGCGCAGCAAGATTGTACCCATGGTAACGAGGTTGCGGCATGGGCTAACTCTAGAGCTGTTCATTTTCAAATAATTTAGTATTCGATTATTCGAAAAATTTAGTATTCGATTATTCAAAACTGGGTTTGACCGAATATTCAAATATTCAATTTTTGCCAATCAAGTTTTTCACACGTGAGCTGCAACTGCATGCCGCGCCGGTTAAAAAAGGTTGCACGCAAAGCACGACGGTGTTTTATGTGCGGCGATCGATATAAGAGAGGTTTCGTTAGTGCACGGTTAGTGCATATGCCAAGTGCATATATGCCCACAATTAGCTGTAAACGTACGCGTCGAAAATTTGTAAAAAATGTTTGTTGGTTTTATCGGTTTGTTTCTTACTTGTAGTGAGACCGCTATCCATGTAAACAAGGTGATTACATTTAGAATGAGTGAGGAAAACGTCAAACAAGCACAAAACTGATGATGTTGCAAGAACTAAACATAGTCGTCTCTCTATCTCTAATAACCGTGCGGTAATTGAGTACCGAGTCAGTTGGCATGACAGCTGGCTCCAAACAAATGGAGATTTCGACTGTTCCTTTGTTAACGGCCAGTCATGCAAACACATTGACACAAAATAACAAAAGTATTCTGGCTCCAAACATAGCATTGACGTCATCACTTCAGTACTCTATGAAACCTCTTTATATGAACTGCCCGATCGACATGTGCCTGTTGTATCAAGATCATTACGGGTATGTAATGTAGAACTTTCTGGTAACAAGAAACCAAACTCAAGCCTGCATTTTTGTAAGTGTCAAGGATTTTACAGACGGGAACATTAAACCTCTGTCCACAAAAAGTTACGTCGACAAAAATGAGGCATTTGACACTGCTAATCGCCGTAACTTTTCTATGAACCCTAACAGTCCTGAATCCTCCAATTTCAATATGATTTTCCACACACTCTAGGGAGTTAGGGTTGTTAAATCTGTACGTGCATACATGTATATTTTTTTTGAATATTCGAACCGACAAAAATGCATTCAAATATTCGGTAGACGATCGAATATTCAAATATTCGGTGTATTCGGGACAGCACCAGCTAACTCAGGCGGGACTAGAACCCACAATCTCTGTATTGAAACCGGCTCATTTTTGTTTGTGCTCAGCCATTAAAAATATCAAGTAAACTTGAGTCATCAGTCTTAAATTAAATGGTATTAGTTTTATACATGTGTATTTAATAGGGCCTTTGATGTTATGGTTTTGATTTTTTGAGTGGAGGTGGGTGATCCATACTCGGATTCGCCTTGGGTCTCCTAATATCACTGTCATGGACGACCCCATATAGTCTCTGATCATCAAAACCATTATCAAAACCAATATATGTATTTTTAATTTGAGCTGAACAAAAAGCCAAACGTTTGTAATGGTTCTCTCACATTCACATCGCTAAAATATTCAGTAATGGAAGGTAATAATCAGTGGGAATTGTGATGCAAGCGACGATGGAAAAAAATGAAGTTATGCGTGTGGAGAAAATGAGTCATCGCATTGCCAGTGGCATTCCGTGTCATCCCGATTGTTACATGAAAGACTATACAAATATTTTTCAAAAGTCCTAATAATAAAAACCAAGCTTTTGTCGCTGTGGTTCAATTTGGTTCACGGAACAGTAGTTTTGATTTCCAAAAAGCAATGTAATAGTTGTCGAGGTTGAATAGTCTTTTGAAGAATATTGTTGCAACACGTTTCGGCTTATATCACGAGGCGATTTGTTGCTAGCTGTGAGCAGAATCAGAACCAATTGACGTCATTAGTTCCTCACATGACACACGGGAGAGCTTAAAAATGATGTCATAATTTTGAAATCTTGGAATTTTCCCGTGCGAGTGAATTAGGCCTATTGGGGCCCGTCTATTTCTGATATTGTCTCGATTCAAGCCGCAGTTTTATCTTATTGTATAGGCCCCAACTTGCACAAATTGTTCAGACTTGTACAAATGTATATAAATAAATAGGGCTAGAAAATATTTACAAAAATATTGCGTGGAAGTTGCTTTATCTAAATAAATTAAAATAGAAATCGGCTAAAAATTTGTCTTATTTTTTAGGCTGAACACTGAAAAGTGACATATGGGGTCTCACTGAATCGACGGGACAGATGTCGCGTGAATATCAGACTCCCTGAAAATCTGACTTGTTGGTTATACTGCGCATACTCAGTAGGCCCCTACACCAAAACAATGGGAAACATAGGGTGAGGGTGAGGATGAGTGTGAGAAATAGGGTTAAAGTTGGGTTTAGGGTAAGATTATGGTTGAAATGAGGTTAAAGGTTATGCCATTGCCAACAGTGATTGTGCTCATTATAATAGCACAATTGTGTTGCAATGCATTATATGTTAAGAGTTAGATACATATGTATTCATGGAGTTGGTTGTAAGGGGTGTCATCAAGAAACCATACACCCAGAATGCCACAAAGCCAGGTATCACGCCCCGATTATATGATGAGAAACCTGGAAAGTACATAACCGTAATAAATCACTCGTCAGGATGTGATTTTTTTGTTCACTTAATAAACAATAAATCACCACACATTCATTAATTATAGTTTGGCATTATACTAGGAGGATACTCCGCTTTGGCATTTGTTAATTTTTGTTTTGGCTTATTGTTTTTGGTTTTTCTTTGTTTGTTTCCGATATGTATTCACTAATAACTCGATAGTACTGTACTAATTTATTAGCAAACGTGAGGTTACTGAGTTTTGATGGCTTAAAGTAGATTATTGCATACGTTTGCTGTGTATCAAAAAGAAACAAATCCTCTACAGTAACTGATTGTAGATTTTTAAGGAAATATTAATACGCTTGTATAGTCATCATACTTGAACATAAGTTGATTATATTAATGATACCAAGCAAATTCGACCGCAACACTCAGCAAACAGTTGGAACATAATACGACGTCACTAATTGCACTTCATTGTGATGTTTGCCGCTACCAAACCCGTTTGCTTTAGCTTTCCTTTAGTTGCAAACTTTGTGTGATGCATGCAGTGTTTGTTTTCTCAAAAAAGTTTTGTACGTTCATGTTCTTACTAACGTTTTTTTCGTTTTCGTTTTCGACAGCTGCTGGGATTTAAAATATCAAAAGACGTGAACTGTCGTGCAAGATAGCCATTTGGAAAACCAGAAGCTGACGAACTTTTACGATGGAAGAAAAATCGGGTGTTCCAATGCAGCAACAGCCAGACCAACCGCAGCAGGGTTATGGTCAGCCGCAGCCAGGGTATGGTCAGCCGCAGCCGGGGTATGGTCAGCCGCAGCCGGGGTATGGTCAGCCGCAGCCGGGGTATGGTCAGCCGCAGCCGGGGTATGGTCAGCCGCAGCCGGGGTATGGTCAGCCGCAGCCGGGTTATGGTCAGCCGCAGCCGGGATATGGACAGCCTCCCCCGGTACAACTACATTTGTATATGCCCATGTTTTTGATAACCAAAACCAAAAGTTATCAAACACAGTGCATTTCATTTGTTTTTAACCCTTTGCGTACGGAAGACGTCCTATGGTGCAAAAAAAACCAGTGCCACCAGGCCGGATGACGCCATTTGCCGCTGTTTGTGCAGTTTCAATCCATTGTTGGATTATTGTGTATGTTACGCTTGACTGCACAAACACATGGTGGCCGTTTCGCTTGGCTGCCAGAGCTGCCGCGACACCCCGACGTCTCCCGTAAAAAAATAACTCAAGGGGTTAACACTCGGATTTGTAGTGTTTACTTAAAATACACAAGACAGCCTAAAAGGCAAGATTGCGATAGTTCCATTATAGACATTATATACACATTCCTACTCCCATCATTTGACAATTGCTTGAAAGAAAGGTAAACATTTAAAAAATGCAAACTGGTTTTCAATTTAACGATGAAGCTTATTTTGATAAATTTTAGGTGTAATATTGTTTTTTCTTCTCAGGAATCCCTGCAAATCACAATTTACATTTGTGCTAAAAAAGTAGTCTGAATCACACAACATTTCTTTCATTTCTGGCGGACGGCCACGATCATCAACTTCCTGCCTTTTTGCCTCAACAGGTAATGGGCCAGCCAGGGGCATTGCCAGGGCAACCGGCACCAACGCAGTGGATGCCTGCCCCTCAAGGAGTTCCAGGATGTCCACCTGGTCTGGAATATCTGACGCAGATTGACCAGCTTTTGGTTCACCAACAGGTGGAACTTTTCGAAAGTACGGTGACATGAATACATGTACAACGGAATTATTTCCACGTTAATACTAACAAAAGTTTACAGGCTTTTTGTACCAATTCTGGTTATTGCAAAAGGTTGGTTATCATGTTAATGCAAATGTTCATATTCATGACTACAGCAAGACGTACTATCACAACAGTACATGCAATGGTGTTTCCACAGGGTTGCATGTGTAAACTAGATGTATGGTGCAGTGTTTGTGGACAAACACAGGGCTGTTTTGTTTTTTTGTGTAAAATTATGTGATTTAAATGAAATTTCAAAAATGAAAAAAATTATAGAAAATTAGCCGATGACGTCATCATGACTCATGCTGGCATAACTAAATACCACGTTTTAACTTAATCTGACTTGTACTTTTGTAGATATATGGCTTCAAAAAATGCACCTTTAAGATGACGTCACATGACATGTGATGACGTCATCATGACGTAAAAGTTCGGCGCACATTCTGAGCAGTTGGTGTAAGTGTCTGCCTACGACTTGTCTAACGACTTGAAAAAAAGACTAGAGATCAACTCTTTATAGACAGCATGCCACATGAAAGCCATGGTTTCTGTCCTTCCCAGAATTCCTTTGTGTTATATTGAATTTGGTCACAATTTTCAGATGCCTGTTATTTCTTAATACTTGAGTGAGCCACGATCACGAAATTGTTGAATTAGGTGGAGAAAAATTCAATGTATAAATTTATTTAATCGGACCGACCCTTACATGCGTAAAAAGAAAAACAATTGATGACGTCATTATGACGTCACACAATTTTCGCCTTTTAGGGCATATCTTTGAGACATACCAAAAGCTGTATCAAAAAGAATTTTGAAAATATCTTGTTTTGTTTGCGAGATATATTTAAAAGAATGTTACGATTTCAAAATTTCAAAAATTCATAACAAATCACGTGATGACGTCATCATGACGTCACTTTGGATTTTGCATCCTAGTGCCAGTATCTACCTACCCACTAATTTTCATGACGATCGGGCCTATCCTTATATGTGTTTTAAAAAAACACATTTTTGATGACGTCATCATGACGTCACACAATTTTTACTTTTTATGGCATATCTTTGAGACATACCAAAGCTATAGCAAAAAGAATTTTTAAAATATCTTGTTTTGTTCGCTAGATATATTGAAAAGAATGTTACGATTTTCAAAATTCAAAAATTCATAAAAAATCACGTGATGACGTCATCATGACCAAAAAGTTCGGGACACATTCTGAGCAGTTTGTCTAAGTGTCTGCCAAGTTTAAAGGCAATCGGCTGCACCAAAGTAGCCAAAGTGCCAGGAAGAAAGAAAACGTGCACAAATGCTATGGGCAAAAAAGTCTGGGGGGGAAAAAAAAAAAAAAAAAAAAAAAAAAAAAAAAAAAAAAATATCTTAACGAAAACAAGGGCTGTTTTGGAAAAGTTTCCAAAACAGCCAAAAATTTCAAGCTTTTTTTTTTACATTTTCGTGGAGAAGTATCACCTTGAATCACCAGGCATCTTTAAGGGTGCCCGGTCATCCTAACAGGCAATCTATATTCCAAATGACTACAGAACGACAGCTGTCATGGATAAGACGATAATACATACATCTGCTTACTATTAAATATGATTATGTTCGGTATGCAGTTTAAACTATATCACTATGCTATTCAATTCTTGGTCTTTATCATGGCTGGTTTACGATATTTGTGCAAGTAGGCTCACTGCACCATATCAAAATTAATTGCCGATGGAACCAAGATGGAAATGTTAAAGTGCACAGGCTTTTCATTGTTATTGGCCTGTGACGTCATGATGACGTCGCCTCATGATGACATCACATGCAAAACTAGAACAAGGGTTACTTTTACCATCAGACAATGTTCACTATTTTGAAATTACATTTGTACGCGTGATCTCACCTTGAAAAGTCTAAACCGCATCATTTGGTAACCTATATTCCTCTATTATATTCCTCTATTATATTTCTCTTTGCAGTTTGTTTTACAATTTAAGAAGGTTGAACATTGTATTGGTGCGTGTTTTTTTCCTCAGTTCTCACCAGCTGGGAAACATCGAATCGGTACCAGGTGAAGAACAGCGTGGGCCAGCAGATCTATTTTGCCCATGAAGGTACTTGTTTTATTGGCCGTTATACAATTATTGTCATAGATGTTAATCTTTGTTTCCCTTCAAAGAACTAACCCAACGTAGTAGCTCCAATCATGAATACATAATGACGAAGCTCTTGCAGGTGAAACAAACCAATCATGTCAATTAAGTAAACTACTTCAAAGAATATAATTCTGTGAAATCGTCAACTTTGTCAACTTTGTAAAAAGTCTGTTTCATAGCATGCTTTATGAAAGTTTGATATTTTGAAACCGGATACCAATTACCGATGTGAGTTTAACAAGTTTAAATGACGATTTCATGTACAGAGTCTGATGTTTGCCAGAGACAATGCTGTGGACCATCCCGTGGTTTCACGATGCATATTACAGACAACATGCAGCAGGTATGTCAAGTCTATAGTTGGCCTTCCTCGTTACGGTATGGCTAAAACCATTCGCTCCGTGTGTAGGTTATACACCCCAAGCTTTGAAGTGCGTACACTTGAATTCTCGATCATCTCTACGCTCTAAAAAAAATAAATCCGATTATTGCTCCTGCCAGTTTTCTTTGTTCACTTTGAAAATGTATTCAAATTTACGAAGTCAGTTTCCCTTGTGGATTGTTTGACGAATTATTGCTCAAGAAAGATACGTTTACTTAAAGCCCCCCAGTTGACGCAACTGGAGAGATTTGCTCCGTGTAATTATCTCAAAAATATCAAATGGGGTTTAGTTATACTGTTGCGACCGGAATCGCACCAGGGGCGGATCTAGGGAGGTGGCCGCGGGGGCACATCCCCTCAAATTTTGACAAAAACACTGAAGGGGAGAATGAGAGGGGAGCGTTAATCGGCCGCAACCCCCTACAATAAAAGATAATACTTCATGTAGTAATAAGATACAAACATACTGTATTGAATCAGTCTTTATTTGCGCAAAACCCAACAGCTCCTCCCCCTGCCGAGGGGGCGTCACCCCTCGCAACATCCCTGCACAGAAAATAAAGTTCAGTTTTGGAGTAGGGATCACGACCATATATTCTTAAACAGAATTTTGGGATTATCACCAAACTTATGGTTTGGTGATTATCCCAACATTTTAGGATAATCACCAAACCAGACGCTAATTATGAAAAAAAGGAAATAGAAATAAATAAAATTTCCTATTTATTATTGGCATAGATAACCCTTGAAATGAATTTAATTGGTTTTAATCCATTTAAACCGGCATGATCACAATTTCGCACTCAGTCTGATTTTCTGAATAAGAACAAGGATAAAGTACCGTAGTCAGTGATTAAAAGTTAAACAATTCCTTCAAAGTCATATCATGGCATAGCACGTGACTTAGGCCTAGCCTGAACTAATCAGGACAGTTTTGTTCTCTTTTTTGGTATTGATGAATATTCATTCATGATTTATTCTTGTTCTGGTTTGATGTGATTTCAGGAGGTAATGCGAGTGATTCGTGAGTTTAAGTGCTGCGCTGGCTGCTGCTGGTGCGCCAACTCGGACTGTTGTGGTTTTGAAGTAGCAGTAGAAGCTCCAGTTGGGCAGGTCGTGGGATACGTGCGACAAGCGTAAGTCATAATCTGAAAATAATGCAATCAAACTTGAGCCTTATAGGTGCAACATGGAAACATGTATACAGGAATTCGCCGACGCCATTTTTACAGTGGTGCCGCGCTCGCGTGCAGGCTGCCCGCATTCTTTAATTTGAGTCGCGTGCGCATTTTGGCAAGTTGTGAACACACTGTTGGTCGAAGCTGCGTCGAGCGCGTGTGTAAAACACACGTGCGAGTGTGGTGCCACCGCAGTAAATGCTTCTAATTTTGGTCGCCGGATTAGTTTATAGGATGTTGATGTTACAGGTCACATCAAGGTCTAAGGTCATTGGAGGTCAAGTGGTAAAAAATGCTGAAAATGAAAAATTTGTCTCATTTGAAAAGTTGAAGTCCAATTGCAATCGAACTTGGGTCATAGGTGCATTGTGTTAACAGTTGACCGTCATACGATGGTGATGTGAAAAGTCGCAGACTGAAGTCAGAGGTCATTTGAGGTCAAGTTGTAAAATAGGCTGAACATGTAAAATCGCTCTCATTTGAAAAGTTAGAAATGCGATGCAGTGACAAAAAAAAAGGCGACACGTGTGATCTGCGGATCACCTTGTTTTCACTTCCTTTGGAATATATTTGGTTAGATCGTAATAAGTACAATCAACCTTCTCTGTTGTAAGTATAATTTCTTCATGAAAATCTTTTAAGTTTTCATTTTGATTTGTTGCTTTTTTCCTGTAGGCAGAGTGGCTGGTCACCTCATTACGACATCCTTAACGCCAATAGAGAGCCTGTGCTTAAAATCCGAGGACCATGCTGTATCTGTCAGGGCGCCTGCTGCGCTTGGGACCAAAACTTCAATGTAAGAGTTTTTTTCCTTCTGATTGGTGGTTCATTTCCAATGATCGATGTTATTGGCTGATTTCCTGCTTTCGGTATGCACACGAAGCACTATGATAAGATATTTTTGATTGGTGTATTATATAAAATGAATAAGGAAGGACATATCTGATTGTTTGGAATGGATTTCTAACCTTTATGCACGTACATTGGTGCAGAATATTCTACACAAGTTGCATAAAAAATCTACTGACGGTTCTTAGGGGTTCGCCTTGTTTGTTTTCATTCATTAAATTTAATTTGTTTGTTTTGTCTAATTTTCCCAGGTCATGAGTACGGATTTAGCCAATGAAGTGGGCAAAGTTAGCAAGCAGTGGAGCGGACTCGTTAAGGAAATCTACACAAACGCCGATAACTTTGGTGTGAATTGTAAGTACATAAGGTCTACTTCTTTGGATCACCAATAAATGCGTGAATACAACAGTCTTTAACCCTAACCCTGCTAAATGCAACAGAATGCACCAATGGTAAAAAGTTGTTGCATTTAGCAGTCAAGGCATGTCTCCTGGTCTGATTCATTCTTTTGTATTTAGTATTATAGATGTATAAGCCTCCAGCAACAAGACTGGTACAGATGAGTTCACTGCGCAGTGCAACATTGCATTTGGCAGGGTTCTTATTTCAGCTGTGTTGCATTCTGTTGCATTTGGCAGGGTGCTCAGAGAATACATCATATGGGTTAGGGTTAATAAAACCCACCACCTTAGGTAGCTCTTTGCTGTCATGCTAAACATCAAACTAATGTCTTGTTCTTATATAGTGGCTGGTCGCATTTCGTCAATCTAAGAGGGGAACGTCACTGTAAAAAAAATCCGTAAAAAAAAACGGGTTTATTTTAATGGATTTTGAATGTAAAATCTACTTTTCTCCTACACAAATCTCATTAGGGCCTACACAGAAACTGACCAATCAGAACTGAGGAAATTTGTGTTCACAAAAGTCATGTTAACCCTTTCAGTCCCAATGGCGACTATAGTCGCCCGTGAAGTGCTTTGTGCGTGAACAATGTGGTCACTACAGGCTGCATGCCAATAAACAATGCGAGGCTGAAAGGGTTAAATTGTAGTGTTTCGTCCAAAAACATGTTTTCTTTACCAAAATATGTTATTATGCAAACAATTCCACAATAAGATTTTTTTTTTACAAACAAATGAAAAATAGCATTACATCTCCTTTCGTATTCAAATATTGAAATTGCTCATGGAATACCATGACTTCATGATTGTGGGATAAGCTGAATATAAAGCTAAAGCACGACATTATTTAGTTTGTAGTGTCTACAATAGGTTATCGTAGTAGTTGTACACTCTAGCTGTCGTAATGTGTAATAGATTACTTCCAATTATTCTGGTTCCCACTTGTTTCACTTCGTAAATTTGTAATTACTCACCGGTATATACACCAAGCTTCCAGTAACCTACTGAACTTTTTGTATACCCTGTCCTTTTACAGAAATAGCAGGGTTATTTTGAAAGGACAGCAACGTGAAATAACAGTTTTCATGAGTCTTTAGATAACAGCTTGCACCGTGTTTTTACGGGATGGTACTGGCATCCAAACTGCCAGGAAATTCCCGTAAAAAACTTTTTTTGTTATAGTGTGCATGGTATTGCTCTGCTAATTTGTGAATGAGAACTATTTAGAAATGGATACACGTGGCCGTGGGACGCTAGTATGAATAACATTGGCGAAAGATAACATTGGGTGCTTAATATTTTTTATTTTAGTTCCCGCCGATTTGGACGTGAAAATCAAGGCCACACTTCTGGGAGCTGTCTTCTTAATTGTGAGTATAACAGGCATGAGAATCTTCCGGTTTTTTCCCTCCAAATTTGTGGTCTTCGAGTTCAATGTAAATTTGAAATAAAATTTGGGGGGTGAGTTGTAAAGGGGTAATGTTGGATTACCACTCTAGAGCTGAAAATCCCCCTTTATTCCGAGTTAAATTTCTGAGTTGAGACATCGTTTTTTTTTTTTTTTTAAATCAAGTCGGCTGAATGCGTGTACATGTACATAACGATTAGAATATAACTATGATTACTACACGCACGGAAACTCCTAGGAACCAACACAAAATTTGTGCTCGCTCGGTCAATGATCGTTGGTCGGGAAAACACGGGTCGGGAAAACACGTGTTTTCCAGCTTTAACCCGGCCTGGCCGGTATTTGGTGCCGTACTCCACGCTAGATTCACGATGCATTCATTCACCCGGCCATGCCGCTGCCGATGGCAATCGCGGCCGCATGGTACTGCACGTACATGGTGAACATTTGCACCAAAATCCAAGCTAGCAGCAGTTTGCACTAATTGGTTGAATGACCGAAGTCGCATTGCGGATGTCGAATGACTTACGTTCAATGCTTATGGCGCACGCTGGCCCACTGCACGCACCACTGCACGCACAGTCGTGCAACATCAAGGTTTGAATGTCGATCTTTTTTTTCGCCGCTGTGCACGGTGCTGGAATTTCTAAAATGCCGTGTTTTAAAATATTAGTGTAAAAGAATGTGAGTATTGCCGAAAACAGGTACCACCTGCCCATCAGGCTGGCAACCTGGAACATTTGGTTGTCCGACAAAATATTTTGGTTGTCCCGGGACGTTGGACTACCGATTTGGCGGTCAGGTTTGCTTTATTTTTGCAATCTTGTTTGAGAAAAAATTTAAATGTATAAAATTATTAAGATGGTTACTTTGATTTCTTAATCTTGTACATGTAGCTGCTTTTATTGCATGCATGTATGAAATTGATCTCCCAAAACAGCCTTAACAGGTGTAAAATATGCTAAAACCCAGAAGCTTCCGGGGCTTTGCCTTCTGGACCCCCACCGGGGTGCTGCCCCTGTGTCTCTATTGTTTTCATGTCTCCATCGTATTTCCATAGTAGCTAAGCCAGACAAAGTCCCGCTCCCGCTCCCAGTCTTGTCTGCAGACACGTTGTCTTTAATTTTTGCTGTAGTTTGCATAGTATTCTCTTTTGCTTCCGTTTTTTGACTGAATGGATACATTTAGATGACGGAAAATGTAAGTGAATAAAACTTCTCGCAAACCACGTACACGGCCGACCCAAACACACACACAACCAGTCATGTAAACGGGTGCAATCGTGGACCTCCCATTGTTCCTCTTTTGTTTATACTCTAACTTTTTCGGAAGGCCTCCCATTGGTTTTGTACACGATTTTCAATCGTGGACGTTAGGTCAAATGTGGACCCTTTGTCTACGCTCGAATTCTTTTGTCCTAGGTCCACGATTGCCGGTATATACAAACTCATTCTTTCATACACTGCATGCAAAGCTGCATGGCATCGCTGAGGTCAAGTGCCAATGCGCATGCTCAATATGCACGTGGAATTCCCCGGTTGGGCCATTAATAAAAGCTGGCTTCAGTACGTACCAAAGATCGTATAGCGCCGCGTATATTGGCGTAAGCGTACGGTTAATTCGCTGCGTCTTATTTAAGACATTATTCCACCAATATTAGTTGGTGTTTTCATTCAAATTACATGGGCCAAAAATGTGACGGTCCTGAATCATTTTTCTCAAATACTGATGATGTACAAAATAAAAATGTTTCAGTGCCAGCCGTAACGAAGCCGAGCACTGAGATATGATCCATAGTCTTTTCACGGTGCTTTTCTCCCCACACCCAACCAGTCCCATACATGTACGTACAGCATTTGGCAAAAAATGTGCACAACACATTCTGAATTGATACATGTGTGCTTGTGGCATAATGCACGCAAAGAATGGCATGTGTACGTATGTAGCCATCGGGACATGTGTACGTACGTAGCCATTGGGACACTAGCTAGCTGTTGTTAAGTGTAACTTTCTACAAGAAAGTTAGCGAGCATGCATAGCGAGCATGCATAGCGAGCATGCATAGCGCTAGCGCAGCATAGTATTGACTGTGCGGGACGCCGCAGCGCTGTACTCTGTCATTAAATGAAACAAGAAGATTCACTCAAACTTACCAAGAAATTTTTTATTTTTTTACATCAAGCAAAAGTGACAATTTTAAGCAGGTAGGTATACTTTTTGTAACTAGCCCGCCGGGCAAGTTAAAGAGTGCTTTTCACTAGCCCGAAGGAGATTTTACTAGACATTGTACGCCGGGCTAGTGCTAAGGTCGAGGACTGGTTAAAAGTCATATCCTCATTTATTGATCCCCACAATGTTGTTTCCCATGTTGTATTGTAAAATTGAGCATGATCCCTGGCTATACGGCGTTATGGGTTGATGACTTATGACTAGCGCCCCCCCCCCCCCCCCCCCCCCCCCCCCCGAACAAAGATACTGACAATTTTGGAGACCCCAACAAAGGGCAAGATAGCTCAGTTGGTAGAGTGCCGGTACGTAGGTCGCAGGTTCAAATTCCGCTCCTGCCAGTTTTCTTTGTTCACTTTAAAAAAAAATTTGAATCGTAATATAAATGAGCTTGAAGTAACCAATGCCGTTAAAGGTGTTATCAGCCACTCCTTGATTGTCGATGCCTATGTTTTGTATTTCTGCAGGATTTCATGTTCTTTGAGCAGCCCAAAAACCAGAACAACCGCTAAGCGAGCCGGCAGGAATGACTGCAACAAACGTCCCACACTTCGGACTAATTAATTTAGCTTGTTATGCTTGATTTGAAATGTGTGACCCGTCTTACAATCTGGTAGGGAGTGTTAAGTTGACAAGCCCGTTAATAGGGCCTGGCCAATGGCAACCCATCATGCATTTGCTTTTAATTCAAAAGTGTTGGTTTACAAGAGGTGAAACTTACTGACGTTATTGCGTAGAATGTCATTTATTCATTCATTCTGTTATATTGTCGCACATATATACAATTGCATATATATACATTGAAATGCGCCTCGAATTTGCATGCCTGATACCAAAGTTAAAAACACCAAAACGTGACGTACTACAATTATATACAAAATTTGCATGAAAACAAAAAACATTTGCATGAAGCTGTATATCATTAATAGTAAAAACACACTTTAAAGTACTTCCTAAAAAAAATACAAATAAATAAATAAATAAAGTACTAAAGAAAAACCCGTAAACAACTAGACTGGAATTCTATCGTTAAATATTATTAACCCCTTGCGTACGGATGACGGAATATGGCGCAAAAAAACAGTGCCACCAGGCTGGATGACGCAATTGGCCACTGTTTGTGCAGTTTCAATCCATTGTTGGATTATTGTGTATAGGTTACGCTTGACTGCACAAACTCATTGTAGCGGTTCCCCACATTGTAGCGGCTGCCAGAGCCGCCGCTGCACCCCGACGTCTCCCGCAAAATACGGTACTCAAGCATGTCAAGGGGTTAAGAATGTGAGCTGCTGCTGGATAAAAACCTCAACAACGTATGATTCCACTGTGATTTAGGGTGGAGTGGTTAATCTGTGGTCAGGCTAGGCCCTTGAAAAGCCTGGCCAAGCCCCTGGAACGCCCGGGCCTTTGGGCTATTATAATCCCCTGATTGTACACAATAAACTGCCCATTAATTTTGGAGTCCAGCCGGCTCCCATTGTTCACCCAGACTTGGCTGAGGCATCTTTTGATCCAGCCGTGAATGGGTACAGATTAGTGTGGGAGGGGCTACAACCAGGCCTGGCCTGGCAGAGGCTGATGCTCTATTGTTTAGTGATTTGTGGCTCACAATAGCAAGAGTAAAAGCCCAAAGGCCCGGGCATGGCTGGGCTTTTCAAAGGCCTGGCCCGACCACAGATTAACCACTCCTCCCTTAATTGATGGATACCTGTTGTTTGATCGATCGATCGCATGGGCTGAAATATATTGTGTGCTGGATGAAACTTGACGGCTACAATAGACTCGGCCCTTTTCTTGACACGAGAATGGTACAAATCGTCAAGAGATGGAAGTTGACATGATTCTACCAGCAGTGCAAACTATCCGGTTGAGATGCTTCCAGTCATTGACTGGAAGCATCTCAACCGGATAGTTTGCACTGCTGGTAGATGTTATTAGATCGTAGGATCTAATAACATTTTCTGGCCAATCGTCAATTTTGTTCAAGTCAAGCACCAGGTCTCGAGTCAATTGAGTATTCCAATGACAAAATGACAATGCATAGGCTAGCACGCACGCACTGTACAAAATCAACCTAGTGTGCCATTTCGACAATTCTCCATGCAGTCGGCCAGCGCTGCGGCCCTGCATACGTACTAGACACCCAGCTTGCTATATGCGCTATAGGCTTGTTTTTTTAACTGAGACCTGTATGTTTGTGTTTATTTTAACAGTATTAATGTCAGCAAGTCAAATTTTTCAAGTCATGTCGAGTCACAAGTCATGTTCTTTCAAGTCAAGTCAAGTCAAGTCTCAAGTTAAAAAAATTGCGACTCAAGTCCGATTTAAGTCAAGTCAAGTCAGCAAGTCAAGTCAACAAGACTGCCAGGCTATGTCATAGAAGGCTCTTGTAGACAAAGTAAGCGAGGCGGTGGGGTAGCATTATACATCGGAGATAATTATACTTACAAAACTCAAGTAGATTTATGTATAAATTCTACAGAAATAGAATCATATTTCATTGAAGTCGAAAGCACCAGTGGCAATTCATAGACCCCCGATACATCATACGTACAGTTTTTAGATGCCTTTGATAGTATACTTGAAACAACAAGTAACTTTAATAAAAAATGCTATTTAATGGGGGTCTTCAATATTAACCTGCTATACATCGTGACACAAATAGCAATGTTCAAACTTTTATTGAAATCCTTTCTTCACATTCCTTTTACCCTCAAATCAATAAATCTACAAGAATTACAAGTGAAAGCGCAACGCTAAGCGATAACATCTTTACTAATGATATGCTTAATCATAATTCAGGAATATTACTAACTGATATAAGTGACCACTTACCAGTGTTTATGACGATCGATCAGTGTAAAGAAACAGGTACAAACAAACTAAACAAACCTAAACGAGACTTCAAAATAACTAACATCCAACGTTTTATCCAGGATCTTAACGGTACTGACTGGGATCATATTCTGTGCTCAAATAATGTTGATGATAGCTATAATACGTTCTTAGACATTTTTATCAACTTCTATGAAAGGAATTTACTTTAAACAAAAATAAATCATCATGGATAACTAAGGGAATTTATAATTCCATCAGACGAAAGAATCACATGTATAAAAATACCCACATAAGAAAACAAAAGAGCTTATGTACAATGCAGTGTGTTCCACAAAAAGGAAACCCATCTTTTCAGGTAAATTACCCAACAACCAAATATTGTATTCCCCATAATGGTATGTTCAGGTGAAAGATCATCTTATCTTCTTTCATATGATATGAAATTATGATGGTAGCATCATGCATGACTGATCAGAGACAATTTGAAGTTGCTATTTCAGATTTAGTTTTGTTCGGGATAAGTGGGGCATTATGTACACATCATGACAGCGTTTGTTTCCTTTTGTGTTCGCCACAGGCTTTGGATAAGTGCGTACGCGTGTTCATCCAATTGTAAAATATTTGGTTATGTAACGATATGTATAAAAGGTTGGGCTTTGGGTATTCGGGGTCTGTACTTATGTGTCCCTCAACGTGCCGCCGGGTTGCTCAGGCCCCATGTATAGCTTGCATCGTTTTGTGTACATGTACATGTAGTAAACTTGTTGAGCGTTTTTAAATTGCATGTACCAGTATCTGTGTTGGTACAACTTGTCTGCAAGCTTTTTTTGACGTGCCGATCTTCTGGGTGTGGTGGCCTTGCCATGCTGGGCTACCGCGCACAACCATAACATATGGTGGAAGATCCGGACCCCGACTCTTGGCCACACGACATGCTGAGTGACATGTGAGGGGCACAGAACCGCTGGTAGGGATAGCCCTAGGTATATGTTCTTTTAGTCTATCCCCCAGCGTTACTGTTATAATGTTGATGTAATTGGTCATGTTTCTTTTGTAGTTGATATGTCACGTTCTATACATGTATTTTTTGGTCCGACTTGAACATGGCTAACAAATACGATTGTAATAGATAACTATTCTGGTTCCAAAGACCTCGATCTCTTCTTGAGCAGATTTGACAATTATGCAAAATTACGAGATTTTGTTAATGACAAAAAAGTGCTGTGGTTAGGTTTACGTTTGTCAGGTCCTGGTGCACTGTGGTTTGCCGACTTGCCAGATAGCGTAAAAACAGACTACAAAAAAGTTGTCGAAGAACTTGGATCAGTTTTTAAAGGTGAAAGTGTTCACTGGGTGCGGGGAGCCAAATTAGCTGAGCGCCAGCAGAGTGAAAATGAATCACTTGAACCTTATTTCACTGACATTGTTCACTTAATAAGTAGGCAACTGCACCGCTCAGAAAATGAGCAAATGGCCCGATTTGTTCGAGGCCTTAGCCTACCATCACTTAGGACTTTTGTGATTTCGAAAGAGCCTGAAAATATGGCTGCATGTACCTATTCATGTGAATCGAATGAAGTTTGCATACAATCGTTTTGTTCGACCATCTAATAGTGAAATGCCTGAAGATTTTGTTCAGAGATCCACTTGAACAATTAGACGACAGTGATTGCCCTGAAGATTCATTTGAACCACTCATGGCAACACACGAGCAAAAACAAACCAGAACAAAATCACCTGGTTTACCATATACTGGAAAACACACTACCAAAGAATATGAAGTTGAAAAGATTTTGCGAGGTAAATTCTTCATAAACGGGAAATTACAATATTTGATTAAGTGGAAAGATTTCCCGAGCAGTCAAAACTCATGGGAACCAGTAGAACATTTAAACGAGACACTGAAAAGTTTTCTTCATCGCAATCCTGTCCGAATAAGTGGCAAAACTAAATAATTGTATCAAAATGACATATCTCCATTAGTTTTTCTGTGATGTAAATTTGAGGAAACGTTTCAAAACATATATTGAAATGTGTATTGAATTGATTGCGAGAGGTACCGGAAACTACGGCCTCTAATGTTATTGATGTATTGAACCATGGAGGAAGGAACACAAATGATTGAACTAATATGTGAATAATTATGTAATTATTGTTTAATAATAAATATGTAATTTTGTGACTAATGTGTAATATTGTAGTTTTTAAGGCATCCGGATTGCCCCTTCTTTCTTTGATGTTCCGAGACGCGATGGCGACGATGAATGGCCGTGCTAATACAATGTAGCTACAACCACCACCGAAGCAGCCGTGCCAGACTCCGGACACTATGAACATCTAACAAAAGTAAACCCACGCAGTCCTTTGTTTGTAACAAAGGACTGCGTGGGTTTTCTTTTGTTAGATGTTCATAGTGGGAGGTCGTCCTTGATGCCTGCGCATATTGCTTGGAGACGGCAACAGTGAAGAATTACATCGCGCGAAATTCATTATGTAAAAATTCTGTATAATAATTTTTTATTATTATTAATGTTGGCATTTGAATGGCCACATATGCCCACATTTTAAAAGTAACAACCTCATCCTTACAGAATTACAAAATAATGGAAGTGATGTCTGTTTTTTTTTATAACGAAATGAACATTTTATTAAGACTATGAAATTAAATTGTATTTTAAATATAAGTTTAATTCATGTTAATATTGTGAAACATTATTAGAAACATTATTGGAAAACAGAGAATTGTCAAGAGCCGATTTTAAAGGAGGGGCGTATGTTATGTAGACAATGGCAAACATCTGTTTCTCACTTTAACGGCCTGCGTTTTTTCCTTTTGTTGAGTTCAAGTGCGTATACGCGTGTTCTTCAAATATTTGGTTATGTAACGATATGTATAAAAGGGTTGGGCTTTGGGTGGTCGGTCTGTGTCCCTCAACGTGCCGCCGGGTTGCTCAGGCCCCATGTAGGTTGCATCGTTTTGTGTACATGTACATGTAGTAAACTTGTGGAGTGTTATTAAATTGCATGTATCTGTGTTGCTACAACGTATTTTTTGACGTGCCGATCCTTTGGGTGTGGCGGCCTTGCCATAGCCTTTTAGAGGTATGGCGGACACAATAGGAGGGCGCTGTTTGATTTGGGTAAACATTTTGTGAAAACACAAATTCCAGTGAAAGTCGGAATCGGATATTGTTTTGAGTTAAAGTACAATCCATAGTACAATCCATAGTACAATCCATAGATCATGCCTAATCTTCAACTTTGAAATTTCCTGTGGTTTAACAAAAGGTATACCCAAATCAAATAGCGCCCTCTCCTATTGTGTCCGCCATACCTCTAAAAGGCTAATGCTGGGCTACTGCGCACAACCATAACAATATCTCGAACAATTTTAATTAATATTTTGTTAATATTGGTAATAGGATTACAAGTGAGCTGCAAACGTGTGATCAAGGCTTTGAATCGTTTCTTGTCTGTTGTTGTTTCTTACAAACTTTTTCTAACTCCCAAAAATAGAAACACACAGACAAAACAGTAGTTAGGCCTACACAAAGCAATTATCATATTCTGATCTTGATAAGAATGAAGTGAAGTATTTTAAAGAATATTCCAGTTTGGGTATTACATTGTCAAATGAAGACGTTTCTCGTAAATTTCACTCCTTAAATTTATTCCTCAACCGGGTGTAGAAATAGAACTTTCAATTTGTTTTCAGGAAAGCACACAGCTGTTGGAAATCGATATCAAATTGGCCTCATTTTATTCTAAATCCATTTCATAGTTTTTTTGATCCTCCTACATGTACTATACAATTGTATTAAAATTCTGCAGCTTTTACCGTAACAATTGATTATTGGATTACAAATTAATAGGCAAACTGCTGTGTAGAATTATCAAAGGTTTGCGTAACGTCAGCTGAATTTTGCTTTTTCATTAGTAACCACGGAGTTACGATATCGGTATATTTATTTACTTGTTTTGCGTAAATTGATTGTCGTGCACATGCCCAATGCTAACTGGGCCTTCGGGATTGTTAATAACAATGTTGCCAGTGATGGGCTGTGACGCACCACCATTTTGCGCAGAGGTGCCCTCTCCCGGTGGAGGATTATCTGCCTGACTTCCCTCAGCTAGTCCTGCAACATAGGTTGAGATGTGGGGAATCATTATGTGGCCATTTTTTTTTTCAAAGGCCATTTAAATGTAGTGTACACGATTAGTAATCCTCCAATTTGTTTTACTAAATTATTACGAAATACCTTAGTTAATAGTAGTCTCAATCATCATGTGAAATGATGGCACCAGATGTGCTGTCGTTGTCAAGAAAAGTGGAAATTTATATCGATTTCCAGCTGGAAATCGTTGGAAACAAAGCAATTATCATATTCTGATCTTTATAAGAATCAAGTTAACTATTTATAAGAATATTCCAGTTTCATTGTCAAATAAAGAATTTTCTCATAAATTTCACTCCTTAAATTTATTCCTGAACGGGGTGTAGAAATGTAACTTTCAATTTTTATTCAGGAAAGCACACAGCTGTTGGGAATCGATATCAAATTGGCCTAATTTTATTCTAAATCTTTTTCATAGTTTTTTTTATCCTCATACATGTACTATAACATTGTATTAAAATTCTGCAGCTTTTACCGTAACAATTGATTATTGGATTACAAATTAATAGGCAAACTGCTGTGTAGAATTATCAAAGGTTTGCGTAACGTCAGCTGAATTTTGCTTTTTCATGAGGAACCACGGAGTTACGATATCGATATATTTGTTTACTTGTTTTGAGTAAATTTATTGTCGTGCATATGCCCAATGTTAACCGGGCCTTCGGGATTGTTAATAACAATTTTGCCAGTGATGGGCTGTGACGCACCAGTTTGCGCAGAGGAGCCCTCTCCCGGTGGAGGATTATCTGCCTGACTTCCCTCAGCTAGTCCTGCAACATAGGTTGAGATGTGGGGAATCATTATGTGGCCATTTCTTTTTTCAAAGTTCATTTAAAGGTAGTGTACACTATTGGTAATCCTCCAATTTTTTTTACTGAATTATTACGAAATACCTTAGTTAATAGTAGTTTCAATCATCCTGTGAAATGATGGCACCAGGTGTGCTGTCGTTGTCAAGAAAAGTGGAAATTTATATCGTTTTCCAACTATTTCCAGCTGGAAATCGTTGGGAAAACTGCCCTGTATATAGCCTTATAAGGCGCGCGTGGCGCGCCCCGGACATGCTGGCATTCAGGACGCGTCCAGGTTGCCACGCACGCCTTGACTAAAGGCTAGCATCCGCCCGACGGTTGAAAACGAGCGCCGTTTTTCTCGTGTTTTTTTTTCACCATCCAACAACGCAAAACAGGTCGGTGGAACGATATTTCCTATAAAATACTAACCCCCAAGTCTGCCCATTTCTGAAAATTGCAACAATGAGCAATCATGTACACTACCTTTAAACTGTTACTTCCTTCCTTAAAACTCACTGTTCGAACCAAATGTCATACATTATTTGGAAATTCTCCAAACTTTAGAGCTAAACAGAATGAATGTTATCCCAATAGTCAAAATCACAAACTGCACTGGAAGTTAACTAGGCCATTTGGACCAATAAACAACTTTTTCTAGCGTCCCCGCTCGCTTCCCTTTTGAAAGTCGCATGTTTTTGTTCTTTTATTTAGTTATTTTTTGGGGGTGTTATTTTTTTTTTTGGGGGGGGGGGGAGGTCTCCCAAAAATAAATTAAACTACTTAAAGGTAAAATACAACATTTGCAAACATGAAAAAACAACACGACTGAATTATTATAAAATATGTTGTTGTGGATCGGTGGCGCGTACGGCATTATTATTATGCTCTTTGCGCCATCAACAATAAAATGTAGCCCCTGCCGAGGTCATGCACTACATTCAACTTAGTCAAGCCGCGTACGCGTAGAATACACTGCAGGCGCTCTGAAAAAGGTCGGTAGTGATGACACTGGGCTAATCGGAAACTGAAAGAATCGATACTACAAATACGTTGGAGGAATTAGGTGTAGAACAAACGGGTAAATGGTCGAGAAAAGGAAAGTGCTCATGATCCTCCAGACACAAAGCGTCACGGTCGGACCGTGTATCCTGCAATAAGGGAGTTTCACATTCCGCGGCCATCTTGAATTTGAGGGGAATAAACCGGAAGCCATGTGCTATAACAGATATCACAAAGTTAGTGCGGCCTACAGAGGGCGCTCTACTGAAACGGGCTTATATCCGTTATAGCACATGGCTTCCGGTTTGTTCCTCTCAAGATGGCCGCGGAATGTGAAACTCCCTTATTTAAGGGCCCGGGCCCGGGCCCCACCGGCTGATTTGCAGGTCCGCAACACCTCCATGTGATGATAAGTGACACTGTCCAGCCAACCATTTACACTTCCCCCATCCCTGAAGCTAGTGCAATATCAAGAAAATCAGTGAAAGGTGTATCGAGGAATTAGATATTGACATTACAAATACAGTTATGTACACTGATATGGTATCTGTTTTGTTTGGGTTCAAGGAATTGTTGGAGTGTTTTTTGAGTATTATTGGGAAGGTCGAGTGATTTTAGGAGAATTTGTCTTTGGGTGTTATATTTATGACAGTTCAGAAGGAAGTGTTTAACGTCATGCGCACACTCTACATTTTATAGTCCGTTTGAGTGTTTGCCAATTTTATATGGGAAATTATTTAAACCTTTGCAGGTCATAATCTATGCATGATTACTTCTTGAGTAGGCCTACGTGTCATTCCCCAGTTTGAGAAAACGAATTGAAAGAAGCCTTATAATGGATAGTTAACCACACGTTCCATTATTTTGCAAAAGGTGGATGTAAGGGCAATGAGTCTAGGCCCCTATATGATGGGGAGTTGGTGGAATCTTTCCCAGGTTTAAGGAGTGGGATGAGGATAGCATCTTTCCATTGTTTGGGGCATTGAGATGTGTACCATAATATTATACAAATAATGAATGTTTGTAAGTGCGATGGTAAGAATAATTTCATGAGTTGACAGATTGAATGTTCCATTCCACGAGGCGAATACTGTAGCGTCGTATCAGTAAGGGCATCTGTTCCATTATGGTTCAGAACAGGGATACTACATGTATTTGCATTTCGAGTTTTTTCAATTCGTAAAATTTTATTCCAGATGATTTTGGTGTTAGTTTTCGGGTTTATTTCGTTGGGAGAAATTCTACCA
The DNA here is from genome assembly GCA_037893225.1 of Hippasteria phrygiana. NCBI lineage: Eukaryota > Metazoa > Echinodermata > Asteroidea > Valvatida > Goniasteridae > Hippasteria > Hippasteria phrygiana. The sequence continues at coordinate 2,099,800 of JAZGUH010000234.1, forward strand.
GTCTTTTCTTTTGGCATTATTAATTGTTTTCCTGGCTGCAAGCATTTTTGTAAAGTATACGGTCTGATGGGATATGAATTTTTCTAAGGAATTGTCCTTTCTTGTTTTATAGTGCTGCACCCTCCGTAAGCTGATGAATGATTTTCCCCACACCTACAGCATCTGATGTTGTCCTTTTGCTTACAGGCGAACACCTTTATAACAAGGTCCTTGGGACTTTACAATTTACCTTGTTATAACAGGTACCTTGTATTATCAGTAATAGAAAACAAAGAAAAACCAAAGACTCAGGACGTATTTCTTTTCCTTGTTATAAGCAGGATGTTGTATTAACAGTGCTCTTATTGTCAGGGTTCGACTGTACATTGTTCGTATGAGTGAGGCCCTCCACATCGCACACAACGTGTGGAGCTTCTACGATAAGCCAGTTCGGTATTTCAACTGCGCATGTGCACAAAAACAGCATTTCTTTCTCTTTGCTTTCCCAGCATCTATGCACACAAAACTTTTAACAGGTCAGCGTTACAGTATTTGCTATAAAATACTGACCCCCCCCCCCCCCCCCCCCCACATCCATCCATTTCTGAAAAATTACAGCAGAAGCAAATGTTGCTTTCAGGATTAGAGGAAAATATTACTCACCAATAGCCAAGTCTGTGAGTCCAATCTCTTCAAAAGCTTTCTTTAGGTCCCTGACAGGGTTTTTCCCGGCGTTCTTCCGGACCCAGTCGCTGAGGAGCTGAAAGTTTTGCTCCTCTATCGAACTGTGATTTGCTCTGAATCCGTCGATCTCGGCCAGTGAGTATTCTAACTCCGTAGCTAAATCTCGTAATCTGTCGCCAATTTTCCTTGCCATCCGATTAAGATGTTTGGCATTCAGTTGGTCAGGAATGCCTAATATTTAAAAAAGAGAAAACCTGATTTTCGCCTTCAAAGAAGTCAGCTAAATAATTGCTTTTTGCAAATTATACAAGAATATACATTGTCAATGAACGTGCTTTTTGAATGACATGGGCACTATCGATAAGTTCGCAAATACAACATCGTAGATACCCTGAAATCCAAATTATGCCAAAAGATCTGTGTGCTATTACAAGTCTGTATTGTAGTGTTGTGCGAGAGTAATATGCCTATAGTATTCAGGGGCGGATCCAGGATTTTTTGCAGGGGGGGGGGGGGGGGGTTCTGAAATTTGCCCAGAAAGGTGACTCCCAAAATGTTCCGTCTGCGAGATTTTTGTTTACAAGCGGTGGGGGGGGGGGGGGGGGGGGGGGCGGGGCTGACACACTTTTTCTGACACACTTTTTCACCATTGGTGGCGCCATTTAACCTCTTTGTTTTGTTATTACCAGGCATGAGATTTTTCAGACTTTTATCTGAATTCAGACTTTTTTAATCTCACAGAAAGACATTATTATAATAGAAAGATATGTATTTTTCAGACATTTCATAAATTTTCAGACTTTTTTCTTCATTGACAATCTCATCCCTGGTTCTTACCCATAGGCAAAATAAGACATGTAGGGTTTCTGGTTTGCAACTTTAGGCGTAGGCCCCTACAAGCAAAAAAAAAAAATGCCAATGAGCAGGGGGGGGGGGATTCTGCCAATTATTTAATGAGCTGAAATGGTTATGCTGAGGATTTTGCTATAATTATTATACCGGGGCTTTTGCTTATAGAGACATCACTACTCTACTCATGTAGAAATCACATAAGCGCTGAATGCCGACACCTTCCTACTATAGAAAACAAAGGTTCGAAGTGATGATACATTGAATAAACAGGTGGTACGTGTGTGGATGTACATATATTTCATTCATAAATGCCTCAGCGAGTTTCACTATGGTCGAGAGCCTGTCACGTGGGTGTGTTTAAACGGTTGTTTAAACACGGCTGGAAGTTGTTTAAACACGGCGCGGTTTTTAAAAATTTTTCTGGTGTCACACAAAATGTAGAGTTCTACAAAATCTGGTCCATTTTATTGGTTGAACACTCGAGCGACCAGTCACTCTCCTAATACGCTAGCGCAATACTACCAATGCGTCCGTATTTAGAGTCCATAATTTCACGCTACACTGGCACTGCTGCGTGCACCACCACCTGGCGAGCGCGTCGCGCGCGCGTCAATTTCCATATAAGGACATGTTTACCACTACTCGCGCGTGGCACGAACCATTACATAGCTGAAGGGGTGTTTTACAAACCAAGGTAAAACAAATTAAACAAAATCATTGGAAATTTATAATTTTCGGTGGTTTTTGCTTAATTATACAAAAAGGCATTTTATGAATGGGAATAAATATGTGCTGGGCCGGGCCTGGACGCTGATAATGACCCTCGCCTTCGGCTCGGGTCGTTATCAAGCGCCTAGGCCCCAAGGCGGTTTTAAACGTACGTTTAAAACCGGCCCAGCACATATTTATTACCTTATTCATAAATGCATCAGCGAGTTTCACTATCCATCGGTCGAGAGCCTGTCACGTGTGTGTGTTTAAACAGTTGTTTAAACACGGCTGGAAGTTGTTTAAACACGGCGCGGTTTTAAACATTTTTTCCGGTGTCACACGAAATGTAGAGTCCTACAAAATCTGGTCCATTTTATTGGGTGAACACTCGAGCGACCAGTTACTCTCCTAATAACGCAAACGCAATACTACCGATGCGTCCGTATTTAGAGTCCATAATTTCACACTGCTGCGTTCTGCACCACTGCACCTGGCGAGCGCATCAATTTCCATATAAAAGGAAATGTTTACCACTACTCGCGCGTGGCACGAACCATTAAATAGCTAAAGGGGTGTTTTACAAACCAAGGTAAAAAAAAAAGAACGACCCCGTTTACAAAAATTGGGCTTATTTTACAATAGGGCGCTATAACCAATCCAGTTAACTGCCGCCCGACGGTTGAAAACGAACGCCGTTTTTCTCTCGTTTTTTTCGCCATCCAAGATATTTCCTATAAAATACTAACCCCCAAATCCGCCCTTTTAAAAAAAATGCAGCAATGACCAATCATGTACACTACATGTAACCCATTATCATTTCCAAGTATTCTGCCACCAAATGACCAAGGCACCAACACCATGTGTTTTTATGGGACACTAGAAGTGAATTTTGCACAATAGCTTACCTGCCATGACTTGCCAACGTCACCTCAAAGTAGGCTACTGGTACTATAGTTCACGGTTGTAACAAATCCTGTACGAAAGTATAATAAATACACTCTAAAAACTGTGTTTAGCAATTAAACACAATCTTGCTATCATTTTGTAAACATGTTTAGAAGCTAAACATTACTACGTGTCCAATTCCTAAACATCAATGTCCAATGGCTAAACACTATCCGATAATACGCTAAACATGTTTAGTATGTAAACGTGTATAGCAAGAAAATGTTTAGAAAAGTGTTTAATTGCTAAACACTGTTTTTGCAGTGTAGTTTGATACTACTGCAACATATAGAGCAATTTCACATTAGCCCCTTCTGCGCACTTCCGGGTTGAAAGCGAGAATGTCAGTGGCAAACAAAACAACGCTTTTCAGCACATAATTCATTCATGCATGAATTAATCATGCCATAAAAGGCAGCGCAGGCGTACGATCAGCATAAAGTTGTTAACTGTGACATTGCGATCCTCGTTTTAAAACGCGGAAGTGCGCAGATCGGCGCTAAACTCGTCGTTGTGGGATTCCATTATAACATTCTGAAATGGTTTCATTAACATGACTTTTTACCACGTTCATTGTGCTTACATCTACGTGTTACGCCAATCAACATAAAATCTCTAGTAATTTAGGAACGTGCTGTTACTTACGGGTGTTTGGACTATAACTTCTGTGCTTGGCTCCGTCAACACTGATGTTGTCCACCCAATGTTGTCAGTTCGCATTCAATGGCGAAGCTCCGTCGGGGACTATTTGTGTGCTCTTAGATTATACATTTACTATGTACGTGCGACCCATGTACACATATTCCAGGAAATGATGACCCCGGAAAATCCCACAATTATTGCAGCGCGCTGAAAGTCCTTAAAAAACCCTAACCCTGCCAAATTCATCAATATTAGTATGATTTTACATGCACCCTGGGGGGTTAGGGAATGTAAAGCCATCCTGGTGTAAAATGAACACAATAATATTTTGATCTTTGAAATGGTTCCGAATGTGCAATAGAACTGTGCACAAAGGTGTCTGTTGGGGTGGGGGCCCGTTCTATACAGGAATTCGCCGACGCCATTTTTACAGTGGTGCCGCGCTCGCGTTCAGGTTGCGCGCGTTCTATAATTTCAGTCGCGCGCGCATTTTGGCAAGTTGTAAACACCTGTTGGTCGAAGCTGCATCGAGCGCGTGCGTAAAATACGCACGCGAGCGTGATGCCACCGCAGTAAATGCTTCTAATTTTGGTCGCCGGATTCGTCTATTGTCTCCCGTCTCATTAGTCCCCCGTCTCATTTATACCCAGCACGATATGGGGCAGAGGGGTACCCCCCTTTTTGTCCCTATACCCTATACACTCTCCAGACTATTGTTACCTAACACATCCCCCCTAGACTTCTGAAAAGAATTCCTGAGATTCCGGGAACACAATGACCAACACAAAAGAGGGGGGGTTCGCTCTGCCCCATATCGTGCACCATATGGTCTCATTGGTCCCCCATTTAATAAATGGATTATATTCAATCAGTTATTTGAAGTATATTCAGTCGTTGACTGCCATCATGCACTAGCTTGGTAATCAATTAATTAATTATTATTTAGTGATTATTTAATTCATTAATTTCCGGATGGGCTATTGAGAAGAAGGAACTAGGTATAAGGGGGGACCAATGAGACGGGGGACCAATGAGACGGGGGACTATAGACATTATCCCTTGGGGTGTGTGGTTTTAAGTTTTTCTGTATGGTTGGGTTCAGCGGCGGCGATTTCTCGTCAAGATCGGGGGGGGGGGGGCGGAGGAAAAAAGCACCCAACGAACAATTATTGTTAAGCGCTTTGTACTCGGTGCGTCTTGTGTATCCTGGGACATTTTTGAAAATGCGTGCCAATCGTTCTATCAGTGTTGTAGTCGAGACCCCGAAGTCCGAGACCGATCGAGACCAAGACCGAGACCTGATGGTCCGAGACCGAGACCGAGACCGAGACCTGGAAGACCGAGACCGAGAGACCTTGTATGTCATTTACATAATAAGAGAATGCAAAAGGATCACAAATTTCCATATGCATTATGTGCAAAGGAGTACATGTACATGTACAAGTAAACCGTATTTATTGACATCAAGAATAAGGCTGCGGTTAAACGGTCATGACCGTTAACTGACCATTTATCCGGTTACATGTATATCGACATCTTGACTCGAAAAAACAATGTCCAGCTGTAGAAACGACCGCGATGGCTTTACGCGGTATATGCGCTACATGTACGTTTAGGCACGCGTACACGGCAAAGAAACGAGGTTGTCATCATGTCATGTACTGCACGTTTATAAATCTTTAGTCGAGTAGAGCGTACTGTAATCGATTCTGTAAACAAGAAGTTGTCATATACTGCACAATTATACATCTCTAGTCGAGTCGAGCGTGCTGTAATCGATTCTGCACATTCTGCTGTTTGTATAAAATATTGGTGGTATCGATACCGAGACCAGCAAAATACCGAAACCACGGGGTACCGAGACCGAGACCAAGACCGAGACCACAGGGTACCGAGACCGAGACCAGGAAAAACTGGTCTCGAGACCGGTCTCGAGACCGAGACCGGTCTCGAGACCTACAACACTGCTTTCTATATTCTAATGTATACTGGTGCGTGTAAAGCCATTGACCCATAATATGTATAGGGGGAAATCATTGGGGAACACTGTCATAGCCGTCCCCTCCCCCCAAATGAAATATTGGGGGCGTATCCCTTCCCCCGGGATCGCCGCCCATGGTTTGGTGTATTGAAGTGGGGGATGGGTCCCCACAATATATGTGATCTTTCGTATAATTTATTCTTCCTTAATTCTGTAACTTTATATTATGTCAATGAAATTGTTTTTGACCATGCATATATAGTTTGTCCGCGACTCATGAGCATAATGTGATTTTCAAATGTCCTTTTGACGTTTTTATTATTTTTTTCCAACGTGAACAAAGAAACTGGCAGGAGCGGGATTTAAACCTGCGACCTCCGGAATACCGTATATACCGGCGCTCTACCATCTGAGCTACATTGCCCTATGTTGGCGGTCTCCCAAATTGTCAGTGTCTTTGTTCGGGTGGGCGCCAGTCAGAAGTCATAAACCCAGAATGCCGTATAGCCAGGGATCACGCCCAATTTTACGATACAACCTGGCAAGCGACATTGTGGGGATCAATCAATGAGGATATGACTTTTTTTAAATATAATTCGTCAAAGAAACCACAGGGGAACTGACTAGGTAAATTTGAATACATTTTAAAAATGAACAAAGAAAATGGCAGGAGCGGGATTTGAACCTGCAACCTCCGGAATGGGCTCATTTGAAGCAAGATAAATTATGGAACACCCCCCCCCCCCCCTTCGTTTACGTTGGTCATTGTGTTCCCAGAATCTCAGGAATTCCTTTCAGATATCCCGGGGGGGGGGGGTGTGTTAGGCAAAAATAGACTGGAGTGTGTATAGGGTATAGGGACAAGAGGGGGAGGGGTAACCCCCTGGTCTCATATCTTGCTGGGTATAACTAAGCTATCTTTCCCTATTATGTTGGATGTCTCCCAACTTGTCAGTGTCTTTGTTCGGGGCGTGGCTCTATTGTTCTGCATGATGTTTTGATTGGATAGGACGCCTATAACGTAAACGGTGCAGTGGGCACGTACTGTACGTTCCATCCGTATTGAACATGCAGTAATTTACATTCTGGCAATGTGGGGGGTATGACTGCTTGCATACGTAATGAGGGCCCTTGACAACATAAACATTACTATGTAAACAATGGCTTACGAAGTTTGAAAAATAAGCCATTTTGAATTCATGGACGCCCATGATAATATACTGACTAAATATAGATCATATTTTTAAAACACAAACAATGACATCTGGAATGAACTCACAGCATCTGTAAAATTATACTGGGAACATGTTGCCAGGGAGCGTAAAATTTGGAATTTGTTGTGGTGAAAATGCTCTTTTTGGAGTTAAAATTTCTCTGCTCCCAGAGTTTTACCAAACTGAAGAGATATCGCAGACAACAGACGAAAACCTGAACTATACTTATTCAGTGGTTGTGTTTTACTCCAATTTGTCGCTTTCTTTTCTTCAGTATTTTAAATCTCTAAACCTCACTATTTGGCTCCGTTCATGATGACTGACTACCAGAGCTAATCTGCAAGAGCACGCCGTGAAAATGACAAGGTTATGTAACAGCACGCCCTGCTTACAACCACGGCTCTATCTGACACGGGGTACATGGTGCTGACATGGATTTCGGAGATTTTTACCTAATATACATAACAAACTGGCTGGGAAACAAAACAAATCGAGTAACAAAGCAGTCTCACAGCCGGTTCCATGAAGTTCTCCAGAACCGGATTCTGATATTCTTCAAGGTCAAATTTTAATTATAAGTAATTTAAAAAATTTCCAAATGCAACATTTTTACATAGGAATACATTGCTACTGTAGCTAATTAGTATGACATTTCTTTTTAATTTAGCGCATGTGCAGAAACTTAGTAGCCCATTGGAACGTACGTGTGGGAACCGTTTAAAACGAAAGAACACTAATATGTCCACCGTTTTTTTTACAGGATATTCCTAGCGTCCCGACTGCCAGGAATTTCCGGTACAAATACGGCTTTATTTTTACACTGTACATTAACCACTTGCATGTATACTACAAATTTATACAATTTCTGGTGTATACAGTTACACCACGTTTGGTGTTGGTATAAATTAACACTAACTGTTGGTGTTAATTAACACCATGGGTATTGTCCTATATAGATACCGGGAAAGAATAACATTTGACACCGTTGGTGTTATTTTTAACTCACTGGTTTTTGCAATGTACGGGCATAACAGGGGCCATTCTTTTGTAAACTGCCATACCAAGAAGGGCAAAAATCACCTTTAAATTCGTATGTTGTGAACAAAAACTACAAAAACACTACAAAAGAAACGAAACAAGACCATAGACGAGTGTTAGTTTTTCCCACTGTCAACTGACCTTAAACAAGGGGTGGTCCTACGAATAAAACATATTGTGCCTTGTTTCCCATACGTTGCCCCTTTTAATCAACACAATTTCATCGGAGAATCAATGTAATTTTAAACCAAATATCTATAATTACATACAAAAATGTTTGGAACTGATCTTCATTAAAAGCCACACCTGCCATTAACCAGTGGCGTAAATCGTTTACCATAGAGAATTGCAAACAACTTGCAGGTTGCAGGCCACTATATCAGACTCGTCCCTTGACTCGTCCCCAGACTGGTCCGTGTATCCGTTTAGTGATGGTTATTGTTCTTCGGATGCTCGAAAAACATGTAATCCTAGAAAAAAAGGAAAGGGACTGAGAAAATAAGTTTACGATGATCAGACCAACATGAAATGAGGCTGGAGCGGCAGAGACACTTTGCGTGTAAACGGGGAACAGGGACAAGAATGAAGAACGGCGGTTTATTCAGCCACTTTTGCAGTAGAAATTTCAAGATACCCGCACCATCAATAATACTCTGGTCGCGTAGTGACGATAAACTATTGCGCATGCAGAATCCACGGGAGAACGAAGTCCCAAAGCAGTCTTATACAGGGTGAATAAAAAGATCAACCTTCGGAACACCCTTTGCTATTGCGTTAACTATTGCTATTGCGTTATCTTCACATCTGAAGTGCCTACCCACCTGACACAGGAATTTGTGGAAGAAACTGAAAAAGAGATTCCATATATCAGGTACAGTGACATGATCAATTTCAGCCCTTCCATGGTAACAAATGTTGTCAATTTCTCTTTCTTCACAGTGATGTCCTAGCTCAATGGTGCAAAACTGAAAGTGTCCAAAAGAGCATTTGCACCTGTCTTAGTAAAGTGCTCATTATGTCATAATGCCTGATTGGATAACATCACATAAGGTGTCATGACAGCTGACATTTTAACCTTTCTGGAACATATATATTAGTTTTAGGATCAATCCCAACAAATCAGGAATACTGATTTGATTTATTTCTCGGTTTCGTTTTTTTATTCACTCTGTATATGTAAGTGAATCGCAGTTAAAAAGAAGAAGAGACAAATGTTTAATCATTGCCCAGTCATCGGGCGAACATCACGCATATTGATTTTTACGTAAGTCTATAAAAACTAAGCTTTGAATATAAACAGCTAAAACATATTGAAACTTACGATCAGGAACACAGCTGCCAACAGACATGCCTTCATATCAACACTCAAGTCCAAAGGAACTGTAAACAGAACGAGAAAATGAAAAAGGTATCAGATTTGTTCTTAAGCATCTTCTGTGTTGTCATTCTTTTTTTATTCGTTTCGTTTTTCCATTTCCCCATGTCCCCCCTTATGTTCTCCATTTAATTACCTGTCTCTTCATCTCAAAGCTTTACTCATATATTTGTCCCTTTCGCTATGTTCTCTTTCTTTGAGTTTCTCGGTCACCTACAGTTTACTCACAGGTAAGGGCGAAGTTGTCAGCCTTAGTGTAAGCCTCCTTGATGAATCCTCCCCATTGCTTGCTTATTTTACCCAGCTCTGTGTTCACGTCTTCGTCCATGATCTGCGAGAGAATACAAGGGACGCAGTGCATGGGAAATTAAATTGGCTGTAAATTAGCCCATCCAGGCTTTACAATAAGTCTTTCTTATCATATACTGTGCTTCAGGGGCGGATCTAGGGGGGGGGGGGTTGTGGGGGTTGCAACACCCCCCCCCCCCCCCCCCCCCCCCCCCCCTTGGGCTGCTGAGCAAAGTTGTGATAAGCAATGCTAAACCACATCCTTGTTACTAGTGGGTATACCGCTGGTCCTGTACACTGTACCGGCGGTATAGGCGGGTACGACCCCTCCCTAAAGGCTAGATTCGCCCCAGTGCTTCCAGTTAACAATGGGGAAATGTATGTCAATGAGTGTTCAAGCACGGAACGTATGTCTTGAAGGACGAGAGGGGGATTCTTACGACGTAGTCAATGTCATCGGTGCAGCAAATGGCCTGGCATGCACAACACGGTCCACGAAGCTCCAAGACTGTCTCCTTAGCAACGTTGAGAACGTTGAAGTTGGGATACCACAAACTTTGCCTGATAAGATGAAGATAAAACGTCTCCAGTTCGGTTTGGTTTGGGACTTGTCTCTTTGGAAGAGCCAAGTACATGTAAGCTGATTCTCACCACTAACCCTTTGACAACTTGCACCATCGACAATGACCATGAAAGTCACAGATTCCACAAACACGGAAGATGATCACGACCATAATCATGAAGTCCATGCACGACCATGACGACCACAAACAAACCACGACAATATATTTGTAAGACTTACGCCTGTCTGACGTAGCCGATGACGTTACCGACTGGTGCTTCTATGGCAATATCCATAGCGCAGCAATCTGCATCGGCACACCAGCAGCAACCAGCGCAACATTTGAACTCACGATTCAGCCGAATCACCTCCTGTAACCAACGTCAGGGAATACGTTAGGATAAGAACTGAAAGAGCTATTGCAACAGCATCGAAAACAAAATTGGGTTTCACGTTATCGTCACCGTTTTCACGAAGAGACACACATTTGCTTCTGTAAGCAAAACATCATTAATTTCCAAATTACATTAATTATGTAAGGGGCAGACATCTCGATAATTCCATTTTGCGTTTTCACGAAGAGACGCAAAGATGCCTGCCCCTTGAACGCGTACAAAACGTATTGCACGGAAAGGCGTAAAAGTAGGTTAACTGAGATTTTCGTTTTCACGAAGAGACACACATCTTTACTAACTAATTAATTTAGGCTAATTAACCACCGTGTTAATTCTAATTACTGGGTTCACGTAAACATTTACCTCTCATAGAATCATGTGAATGTTTCCTTACTGCACAAAGTTGCTGCAAAGTAGTATTGTTTGCAGTTTTAAAATAGGAGAAACTTCTCTTGCGATTATCTCGAAAACGCCTTTTCTTCAAAATCCACATGTGTGTCTCTTCGTGAAAACGGTGGCGGCAATACTGAGTACTATCTGCTCCATAAGCCGCTCTCACCTGATTTGAGTTGTCGGTAATGTGCATCATAAAACCACGCCTAGGTCCGCAACACTGCCGCATACAGAATTCCGATTCTGTTGATGTCAAACGTACCGTAATTTTTCATTTAACTGGTAATAAGCACATGATATTGCCGAGAAAAATTATTAAATATCCAATAGTGAACTGCAGTACAAGTCTAACGATTTGGCTTCTAACCTGCGCAATTTGTTTTGCGCGTTTGTTTTCAACAAAACGGTGTTACTTATATCTCTGTGAAGGAGACCATGTAAAATAGCCATTTTATTCATCCAAAAATCTGTCACTATTTCCTGCTTATTACTTAGGTCATTTCTGAAAGTTCCTTCATCTCAGCTTCCCCTCCCCGCGTTTTAGAATACACCCATAGGAATGGCGTATTCAAACACAGCAACAAAACCTTCCTTCCGTCATTTACACATTTCGTCCTGGTTTGAGGGAAGGACATTTGTTTTATGGAGTATCTTCGCTCAAGACACAAGGGTGCTTACCTTCATATGCGTAGTACACCTGCTGGCCAAGACTGTTCTTCACTTGGAAACGATTAATTGTTTCGATGTCGGTAAATACTAGGACAAGAATTACACAAGTAATAAATCACCAAATCTTAAAGGTTGGTATATGAAAGGCCCATTATGTAAACATTCAGTTTTTATTCGCAATAACAGCTATACTGCCATGTTTATAAAATTCATTATCGGAGGCAGTGATCGTATCTTCACAATACTTTTGAATGTATGGTCATTAGTAGGCCCTCGGCAATATCGGGTAACATTAATGGTACCGGTAGCACAACCACTCGCATCTTTGTCACTCTGGGTCCGCCCCTGGATGCTTACCTTCGAAGAGTTCCACCTGTTGGTGAATCAGAAGCAGATCAACCTGCGTCAGATATTCCAGACCAGGTGGACAGCCAGGAATAGGTTGTGGGTGGGGCATCCACTGTATCTGTCCAGATGGCGCAAATCCTGGCTGCTGGCTGATCACCTGATGGCAAATGTACCAATCGCCATGTCTGAATTGGGTGTTTGTGATTTGAAGTTAGTTCGACTGTTAGGAGAATAGGCCTATCACGCAGTGTTCTCGGTCCAAGGATATAGCTAGTTGTTGTCACAAGTCATAATTTTGGACTTGGCGTCTGTCACTGCAAACTTGAAATGGAACACAGTCATGGGTAATGTGTAAAGCAATATTATTTTGGCTTAGTGGGACCTTGCCCAATACTTCGCTAAGCGGTCCAATGAAGCGGTTTAAGCACAGACCGATGACATTACTTAAAAAGGGTCCCTGAACATAATGTTACGTTTACGTGCATTTCTTCGAGGTTGGGTGGGAGTACAAAATTTATTCTAGGCAATACTATAACTGCACTTGGATTGCTCTTCCTTCTGCAAACGGCTCACCATCCAATGTTTCATTATGATATGCCATACAATGTGACTTATACTATTAATATAAGGCTATGACTGGTGTTTGTCCGCCATTTTCACATTTCTACAAAACATAATGTAATTCACTGAAAGCGCCCCCATTCCTGTGAGTATCGGGGGAAAGAAATGAACAAAAGGAAAAGAAGGTGAGGTAAATGTGGAGAGAAATGATGCCCTGAACGAACAAACTTCTTATGAACAAAACTCCAATGTTGAGAGTGTTGATGCATAACTTACTTGTTGCTTTCCTCCCATCTGGATTTGTGGATGCTGCTGGGAGACGTATCCTTGTGGGGGACCGACAGCGACGGGGGATGGGGCGCCGGGTCCAGGGGCTGGGATACCCATTGTAGGAGCAGAGCCGCCCAGCCCAGGGGCTGGGGTGCCCATTGTTGGAGCCGGAGCGCCAAGCCCATGGGCTGGGTCACCCATTGCAGGAGCCGGGGCGCCCAGCCAAGGTGCTGGGGTACCCATTGTAGTAGCCGGGGCGCCCATCCCAGGGGCTGGGGCATCCATTGTAGGAGCCGGGGCGCCCAGCCCAGGGGCTGGGGAATCCATTGCAGGAGCCGGGGGGCCCATCCCATGGGCTGGGGTGCCAAGTGTGGGAGCCGGAACGCCATGCACAGGGGCTGGGGCACCCATTGCAGGAGCCCAGGCGCCAAGCCAAGGTGCTGGGACACCCATCGTAGGAGCCGGGGCGCCCAGCCAAGGTGCTGGGGCACCCATCGTAGGAGCCGGGGCGCCAAGCCCAGGGGCTGGGGAACCCATCGTAGGAGCCGGGGCGCCAAGCCCAGGGGCTGGGGCACCCATTGCAGGAGCCCGGGCGCCCAGTCCAGGTGCTGGGACACCCATCGTAGGAGCCGGGGCGCCCAGCCCAGGGGCTGAAGTGTCTATTATTGGAGCCGGAGCGCCAAGCCCAGGTGCTGGGTCACCCATTGCAGGAGCCGGGGCGCCCAGCCAAGGTGCTGGGGTACCCATTGTAGTAGCCGGGGCGCCCATCCCAGGGGCTGGGGCATCCATTGTAGGAGCCGGGGCGCCCAGCCCAGGGGCTGGGGAATCCATTGCAGGAGCCGGGGGGCCCATCCCATGGGCTGGGGTGCCAAGTGTGGGAGCCGGAACGCCATGCACAGGGGCTGGGGCACCCATTGCAGGAGCCCAGGCGCCAAGCCATGGTGCTGGGACACCCATCGTAGGAGCCGGGGCGCCCAGCCAAGGTGCTGGGGCACCCATCGTAGGAGCCGGGGCGCCAAGCCCAGGGGCTGGGGCACCCATTGCAGGAGCCGGGACGCCCAGCCCAGGGGCTGGGGAACCCATCGTAGGAGCCGGGGCGCCAAGCCCAGGGGCTGGGGCACCCATTGCAGGAGCCCGGGCGCCCAGTCCAGGTGCTGGGACACCCATCGTAGGAGCCGGGGCGCCCAGCCTAGGGGCTGAAGTGTCTATTATTGGAGCCGGAGTGCCAAGCCCAGGTGCTGAGACATCCATTGTAGGAGCCGGGGCACCCGGCGCAGGGTCTGCAGGCGAGCTCAGGGTAGTATACTTTATGTTGGTGGTCATTTTTCTTGCGACTGTTACGAAACTGTGAGGTCTGACACTATAAGCATTCACTGGTCACAGAAATGCAAACAGCAATGTTGCGTGTAAAAACAAGCATACTAATCTTCGCAACTATCTTTCTATATGATACTGAAATTTGAAAGGGTCATAGTACGCATTTGGCTATCAAACTATCGTGTTAGTTTAGGCATGCGAATTCAAAAGCAGAACTTATCAGAAATCGATTTGTATCTGTGACCCTCTGCAATATATTAAGGAATGTCTCCCAAGTTTGACTTTCTGAGATCATTGTGTCAGAATAAAGAGAAACAGGCTTTCTGATGATACCAAATCCGAAAATAATGTGAAAGAAAATACACCGTACCGCAACCACACAGAAAACATGAATGGTGTTCGTCACCAACAAAAACATCAATTTTTTCAACTTTATCTGTCTTTTTCCCCCAAATATAAGTTGCATCTGAACAGTTATGAATACTAAAGCTTTTCCAAAATACAAAAAACTCAAAGTTGATTTCGCCGAGATCTTTTACGTATACCTGTACATAACTTCAGGCACTGAATAATTACTCGAAAATGTGGTTTGGGGGAACATTCCTCATTACGCTCTAGAGGGCCCCATGTGATTTCGTTTGATGGTTCCAATGGTATACATAGGTTATAATTAGTTGATGTCGTATGCATGACTGTTGTTCCAACGAGATCCTCGATTATTTTGCTGCCTTCACTTGGAAGTTGTTAGTACAAATACAAAGAGAGGACAATTTAAGAGCACAAACAAAATACGCCAGTTAGAGTGACGACAGGGAGTCCTTGTATTACACCACAAACATTAATGAATTCTTTCCAGATCAGATAAGGACATGCATTATGTCATCACTTGGAATGACATTCTACAATGACATAATTATCGCATGGTGTCCTTTTCCGTATTAAATGAAATTCGCCCCATGGCTGCGAGAGGCGGGGCCAACAGCTTCTTTCCGAGCCCAGCAAAATGTATTCAACAATCTGTAACAAACGTTCTGCAGCAGTATCTGTGACAATTTTGTAGCGATCAACAGTGTGAAGCAATACATTGTTAAAGGTACCGGTAGTATACGACATTTGCTTTTGCTGTAATTTTCAGAAATGAATGGATTTGGGTTTAGTATTAATATACCAGTAGCAAATACTGTAACACTGACCTGTTTAAAGTTTTGTGTGCATAGGCCTAGATGCTGGAAAGAAAACAGAGAAAAAATGCTGTTCTAGTAGTCTGGTCCCCTGACAAACGGAACAATTTATAGACGTCAGTGAATTATCAGGTAAGGGAACTAGACTATTTCCAACGATGGTCGGCCGACCGTCGCTGGAAATTGATACAAAATTCCACTTTTCTTGAAAATGACAGCACATTATAGGTGCCATGATTTCACAGGATGACTGAGATTGATATTTACTTAGTCAAGTAAGGTATTTCATAATATTATTTCATAATAATTCAGTATAGTTTTTTATGTTTGCAAATGTTGTATATTACCTTTAAATCGAAACCCCCAAATTGGTTTTTATTATTTTGAACTTCGACCGAAGTTACTAAGTACAGGAGGGTTATCGGCGCGTTCGTCTAACCGCACTTGAACGTGGTGCACTGCGTACATATGTTTGACTAGCTTTTGCGTTGTGATAACCACAAATATATCTGATATATCCACAACATGCGTCACTACTGTAAATATTTAGAATTAGATTTGTATCAGATGAGTACCTGTATTCATTCGCACACAGCAGTCGATGCTTCCATCACTCACTGACAGATGGCGTTCGTTGATGTGTATGAGCTAGCTTGAAATGGACAATAAGTGTCTGGTAACGAGTATTACCGGGTATTGTATCGTGTCGTCCGTGCAGGTTGTTCAGATATTTGCGTGTATCTAAGAAATGGATTATAATAAACATGTCGATATAACTCACTTCCGACAGTAAAATTCTCACTCCTTAAGGGGGCTGGGTGATTAGGGAGACACCAAAAAGTCTCCCTAATTGCACTTGTCTCCCTAAGTGATGATTATGAACTACTCAATGTCTCCCTAATATCCTAATTAGACTTATAATGGAACGTGTAAGCAATAATTAAAATTATAACTCATAAAATAATAACGTGCAATATATTCTGATACCTATGGTTGCATTCTGTACAACAAGGCCCTAATCAAGTTTCACCAAAATTTTACCATGTTTTCGTTCATTTTGGGGCATATCTCAAACCCTGGCTTCGGCTTGGTCTTCGGCTTCGTCTCCAGCTATTCGCCAGTCCCATTGCCAATTTAAAGCCTTGAATACGTAAATAAATAAACAGGCTCTGGCTCTTGGTTAAAACAAAAGTCTTTGATGTACAATGTAACAAAAAACCATCTTGCCAAATCTGGGGACATAAAATTACGCGAAGCCGAAGCCCAAGCCCAAGCTAGGGGTTTGAGAAATGCCCATAGTATGTTGGATTAAGGCACATTTATTTCTCGGGGCTAAATCTATATACAGAACTACAGGTCCGATTGGGTTGAATCTCGGTATGTGCCCAGACCATAATGTGTGACAGATGAAAATTTAACTGACGTAATGTGACGTCATCACGTGTCATATGACGTCACATTAAACGTGGATTTTTCTAATGCCTAAATCTACAGACCTACAGCTCCGATTGGGTTAAATATCGCGATGTGCATGCTCACACTTTCACCTTAGCCATTTTACATATATGTGTGCTAGAATATGGATTTATATGATGCACATCATAAACATCCTTGCGGAGCAGCTTTTTTCGTCATATTGACTAAAAACCTCTAGTTTCTTTAAAAGAAATCTTGTTTTTTTTCTTGCTCTACCGACCGAGCTAACCGGGCTGCGATAAATAAATGTATCCATGCATTGCCCTAGTTTAAAACCAAATTCATGTTTAAAGTCACTACAAAATACAATAAAAAATCTAACGTTTTGTCCTCAACCGCCCCATGTGGGGGTCGAACCCACTACCCTTGGATTAAAAGTCACATGCTCTACAGACTGAGCTTAAAGTCACTACAAACTAAAATAAAAATAAAACTTTAAGCCCTCAACCGCCCGATTGGGGTCTCGTACCCACAATCCTGGGATTAAGAGTCTAATGCGCTTCCGACTGAGCTGACGGGGTTGACGTGAACAAAACATTTGCTGAAGTAAATATACAGAATCTGTGAGTTCGCTTCAATCAGAAATTACAGATTGTAAAAGATGGTTCCAGATTGTTCATCAGAAGAAGACCAAGGTGGCCGAGTGGTTAAGGCGTTGGACTTAAGTTCCAATGGACAACAGTCCGCGTGGGTTCGAACCCCACCCTTGGTAAATACTTTTTTATTTAGTGTTGTTTTTATTTTTTTCAATTATTTTCGTTCTCGGTGCTTTCTGTGAGTTGGCATTAAGTCACTCAAAAAAATCAAAAAATATGAAAGTCAAACGCCCGATGTAGAGCTCGAAAACGGGCTGGCAATAACAAAATCCATGTTTCATCTTAGTTACAAAAGAAATTCATGCTTAAAGTCACAATAAAATCAAAATAAAACTTTTAATCCTCAACCGACCGATGTGGGGTTTGAACCCAGTACGCTGGGATTAAGATTCCCATGCTCTACCGAGTGAGCTAATCATGCCGACATGAACAAAACTTATCCATGGATCATCTTAGTTCAAAACCAAATTCATGTCACTAAATACACACGTTACACAATACAAACAAATAGAAACTTTTCAATCTTTACCGCCCGATATAGGGATCGAACCCACGACCTTGGGATTGAGAGTCCATGCTCTACCGACTGGGCTATCCTGGCTGAGACAACCAAAACTTATCCATGTTAGTTCGATACGAAATTCATGCTTAAAGTAGGGTAAGGGAACCAGACTTCTAGAACAATTTTTTTCTCTCTGTTTTCGCAGCATCTATATGCACACAAAACTTTAAACAGGTCAGTGTCACAATATTTTATAGCACGTGATAAAATACTAACCCCTAAATCCATTTATTTCTGAAAATTACAGCAAAAGCAAATGTTGTATCCCACCTTTAAAACAGCCTTCTCGAGATATGGCGGGACAAGACCACTGATCTCTATATAAAATGGATAGCTCATTGGCCATTGGCGCTGTACAAGCAACTGAAGCCAGCACCCGCCATATTACCACTCCCGATTTACCACTGATCGCTATGTAAGGAGAACGAGGATGAAAGGAGACCCTGGGGACAAGGTTGTGAAACCTGTTGTATTGGGAGTGATAAAATGGCGGACAATGGCCTCAACTCGAACAGCCGATGCGCTATCCAGTTTACATAGAGATCAGTGGACAAGACCTACGAGAAATGACGTCAAGCTTTGTTTACACGCCTGCTTAAATATGAGGAAGGATAACCCGTAGCACGCATGTAAGCAAGGCGTGACATCATTTCTCTGTCGACAGGACGGCACTACTTTTTGTATTTAACTCAACTCACACAGCGCCCTCTAACGTCTCACATCCTGCTAACTACGCAAACTTTCCCACACTCTAACAACATCAGCTGAGATCGAGGAAAACGAGCACTGCACATAGAGCCTCAAGATCACCCCTGGTGCAGGGTGGCGGGCATCGTGCGCATCAAACTTTATTTCGTTTCACGGAACCCACTGCGGCAGCTTCTCGAAAGTAAAAAAATTGAGGTAAATTGTTTTAAATTAATTGAAACAGAAAACACATGTGAATTGGTGGGGAAATTTGTCAAAGTGGGCGGCCTCGAGCTGGCCTCGACCAGATCATCGAGTCCGGAAGGCTCCGAGGCCGAGGCCTTGCACTCCGAGGCCAAGGCCGAGGCCATAAAAATCGGCCTCGATGCCGGTCTCGAGGCCGAGGCCGGTCTCGAGACCTCCGACACTGCTAAAGAAGAGTACCGAGGTGTGACGTCAGTTGGCGCGACAACCCACCATAGACATTTTCTCGCCACTGTGCCCCTTGTTTGCCAACCTCCACCCCTGACTGGGAAAGACAACAAAGGCCAGGGGAGGCCAACCCCGGCAAGCTCGGTGGTTGAGTGGTTAAGACAGTGGTAAAAAGAACAGCGTCAAAACAAATTATTTCAAGAAAACTACTCGATTGACACGTTGAAGCTCCTATTCGAGGTGCCTGGAAGTTCGGTTTCTCGTAAACTCTCGTACGTTCTCGAGGTCAACTTACACGCTCTATACAATGCTTAACACCACATCGATAGGACTAAATTCTCTTCAAATAATTAAATGTCATTTTTCACATGATACCAAAACTACTTCATTAAACGCGAAACCGTCCTCGTGCCAATTATACAAAGCCCGTGTGTTTACACGTCCATACAATCAGGGAAATAGGCCTACGGAAACAGGCTAGTTACAAACAAATCGATTTCTGGACTTTGGGGAAACGGTCAAAAGATTATATCTGGCCTATTAATCCGGTTGTTTTTATATCCCTTGTTCAGTTTGAATATTGACCGGGATGGTCAGCAATATTTATAATTGAACTGACCTTTTCCCAACGTGTCAAACGGTTTTAATGGACATTTTTTATTGACCTATCGCCGTTTGCCCCTCAGACTTCAGAATGGAATTTCAATCCATATTTTGCGTTTGCGTCAGATTTTGCACTATCCGTTTTGTAACTAATGTCATTAGGCAATATTTCGCAAGCTGCGTTCACGCGATGATATACAGAGATACGTCGCTTTCGGTACACATCCCTGTAATCTATTAGATCTAGCCATTAGCCAATATTCTTCCCGTGTACCAATTAAATAGTTAAGGATTATTTTACTATTGACCTTGGCCTTGCAACTATCAAGTCACAGTAAACGAGACCATCGAGTACATACAGAACCCGTTTCAGATGTCATGTAAATTGCTACTTTGAGACTGACTCTGCCGTGAAATGTAATATTTTATTGTTGCTTTGATTTCCTAGAAGGCGAGTCGAAGGCCTGTGCAGCCAAGCGAAACGGCCGTAATGTGCTTGTGTAGTCAAGCGTAACACACACAATAATCCAACAATGAATTGAAACTGCACAAATAGCGGCAAATGGCGTCATCCGGCCTGGTGCCACTGTGTTTTTTGGCGCCATTTGGCGTCATCCGTACTCAAGGGGTTAAATATCCTGCACACATCATTTTTTTTGCTGGTTGTACCATTATGAACTGTAGCATAGTCAAGCTAAAAGTCGGAAATGTGTACAAAACAGGCTACGCCTGGCCAACGCAGCTTCGGAGAGGCAAATCATTCAAGCGAGGACGGCATTATACGGGTTGAATTGAGCGCACAGTGAACAGGACTTATGGAGGAATCAGAATGAGTGTTTCTTACATTTCGGCAAACTGACGAGGGAAAATTTAGACCAATAGCGTCAAGTTTTACATGCGCCTTTAGGGGGGTTGAACGAAGACTTTCCATGCGGGAATAGCGGAGTTATGGGCGGTAGATGAACTCGACGCGCCTTGGAATGGTGATTTTTTTCTCGCTACACACAAACATCAGAGGAAACATGATCAATAAATGGAAGGCGACAGAGGTTACTTCGCACCACCCCCCCCCCCCCCCAAAAAAAAATTCGCTGTAAATTTGAAAAGGCATTCATGCGTAGCTTGCCACTTGAACGAAACGCTTACGCCAACGGGATAAGATGTTATGGGATAAAGAAATCCGAAAACGGATTAAATCTGCATTTTCCCTCGTGCTTGGAGTGCAGTCTTCTTGCTGAGCGCTAACTCGACAGCTAGATTTCATATGGAAAGGCAGCTAAAATGTTACGATTTCATGCCTATACGCTTAAAATTACTCAAGCAAAATATAGTTTACAAATTACGGGGGGAAAAAATCGATTCCCTCTATTTGACTAACCCTATCGTGTTAGTGGATCAGATCCTGGAATGCAAATTTAAAGGCGTGGATCCAGGGACGCAGAAAAGAGGTGATCAAAAGGACAATACCCTGCTTTAAATTTGGAAAAGGATTGTCATTCTAAAGGAAAGAGTTCACTTTGAACAGAAACCAAAAATCGATTGTTTTACAACCATCTCGTTGTTTGTTTATCATGTGAAGAAATCTGTTCATTAAATTAAGGAGATATGACGAAAAAGTATTCTTTGATTCAAATGGGCGAAGACGCGAATTCGAATAAAAGAATTGTCCACCTTTTGCGTCGTTTCTCCGACTTAAACTATGTCCCTTTCACACCTATTGTCAACATTTCAAAGGAACAAAAAGTGTCCATTCTTAATAATGCTTTGAGGTATAAGATGAATTAAATGAACGCTCTCAATCAAATTATAAGGACGTTTTAAATGCCCAGTTCACTGGATATCCAAGTAATTTGCTGCCATACATGCCGTTAACTGTACATTCCTAAAAAGGACGTCACAAGAGTAGTTAAATAGAAAATAGGTCAAGGAAAATAAACATCGTTCTCAAAGATATTTTGCACAAATTCAATGCTATTTAATTGTGTAAGAATTCACTTTTTGGACTTAAAGGAAGGCCAAGGCATTCTTTTTACGTTATTCATGTTGTTCCATCTATTTTATTATCGATGATTCTTTTGTGGTCTTTGTAATTTTTAGTTGTTGTTTTTGTGTATTTTGTGTAATTCGTGTAATTCTTTTTTTAATCAATGTTTAATAATTTAAAATTTTGTATTGTTTAGCTAGTTGGAGTTTTATAATTAATGTTTAGCTTTTTATGATTATTATTGTACAGCGCTTTTGAATATTTTTTTATAGAAATGGCGCTTAAGGAATTAAATAAATTTTAAATCTTAAATTTTGTTGACATGTCAGGCCGGCATTGCTATAATAAATCGATAAGGTCGCTCTATACAGTTTAGTCACTTAGCCTACATGAAAAAAAGTCAAATTGGACTTGTTGTACCAGCTTTTGCGTCAAAATATTTGTTTTTTATGACCGGGTACTAAGAACCACAATGAAGTGCAAACAGAAACGTTCAGAAAATTTACCCCGGAAAAGTAAGAGGAAAACCTTCAACTTTTAAGCACAAATCAGCGAGGATAGTGAAGCTTTAACCTTGGGCAAAAACGCCTTCAGCGTGTTCAGAGTGATGGTATTTTGGATGTACGTGTGTATGTCGTGGCGTAAGTTTTCAACATGTCATTTCTTGGGACCTTTAAACATTCTACTCCGAATGTACACATTCTCTATCAGCATTCGCTATCGGCAATCGTTTTCCATTGGAAAATTACTCGCAGTAATTTTGCATGTAGGCCTATGTCCTATTTGTGATTTAATTTGGCGCTATACACGTTGCACGTAATCGATTCTCAACGAAGATAATTGTTAATACCGAAAAGGTAGCCATATTGTGCCGTTGCAAAATTGAAAGTAAAAAGGTTATTTTTAATCTACAAATTTAATAGCTTTTACTTGTGCACTTTGCTTCATTGATAAATAGTAAAAGACTTTTCCAGATTTCTGAACACCGGACTTTCCTCTTCATTTCGAATTATTCATAAGCGAAGTAATTCTACTCTATTGAAAAAATAGATCATGCAAAATACCATTAAAATTGCTATCTGGCAATTTTCAGACAATGCAGCCCACGCGTGCAAAATACTCTGCTCGTTCCAAGTCACTACCCAATCCTGCATTCATAAATATAAAAACCATTGAATTGAAATGTATAGAACTGCACTTTGCGGATGAAGCTTGCATTTTGTGTTATTTAATTAACATCGTCTTTGTTATAAGCCAATTCGTATGAACGTTACATTTTTAAAAGACGAGAGCACAGCAAGCATAACAAATCAGCTAGGCTAATGCACATATCAAGGCCAGCAAATCTGATGGAGCAGAACTTTCGGAGCCCTCTCCCCATCACTAAATTTGCAAATATTGCATATGAATTGATTGAAGAGAGGTCCAATACTGTCTGTGCAATACACGCAAATTAATATTTCACTTATCAATCCATACGGGCGTTCTGATGCATTTTAAAACACGTATCTTTTTATTTAGAGGCCTATTGAAGGATGGTTGCTATGTATGTTAATTTAATTCACACCATCGCAGCTTCCCCAGACGGTCACAAATAAGGCCTATTTATATACGTTCCCGGGTTCATGGGTAAACAGTTGTGGTGCGTCGTGGTATTTTGTATCGTGGACCTTTAACGATAAAAGACAATATGGTCCACAGTTGAGTAAAGGTCCACAGTTAAAAACTGTGTACAAAACAATGAGGGTCTTTCCAAAAAAATAAAGTTTAAACAATAGGAGGTCCACGATCGAAGGCAAGTCTGTGTGCAACATCCACAATGTTTCCCACTGAAAATGTAGTCCTAAGACCGTCAGCACAAAGCTACAATCTCGACTTTGTCCAGAGTTGTAATCAAGTCAATCACAAGTCAATCACAAATCAATCACAAATCAATCACAAGTCAAACCACAATCCAGTCACAAGTCAATTCCCAACCTACAGGGGATGAACTGCGACAAAGAAATGCTTTTGTCACTTAAATGACTTGTGATGTGACTTGTTGTTAGCCTTGTGATTGACTTCTGATGACTTGATTGCAGCTCTGCAATTTTCTATTGTACTGATTTTCGTAATAGTTCGCAGGCTTGTATTGTCACACAGATTTTTATAAAACCTTTACCATAAATCCAGTCTAAGTGCCTTTCGAATTGAACTTCTATACTGAACTTTGCTTTTGTAGATGGGGTTTGTGAATAGTGATTTTTTTCCTCTAATCCAACGTCGGCAAGGCATTAGAGGGAGCCGGGAAATGCAAAAAGAAAAATCAAAAACAAGAATTCTGCACTGCATTTATTTATTCACTCTCTTTAAGACCTGTCCCTGGATTCCACCGACAGTCCCTTTTAATCAAGCAAATTATAATCCCGTCAAGTTTTTTTACGAAGGACGGTACGAACTCTAGAAATAGCCGCCCCTCGAGTGGTTTCGTGCTATACATGTATCACGTTGTGAGAAACTTGGTAAATGTCAAAGCTACGGTACTGACTTGGCTCCGACTGAAATTTAAATGGATTTCCTAATGAGAAATTTTGGACGAAAACTGTATTTTTGAACGAAAAAACAAACAAACACTGCACTGTGTATTCAATTTGATCTTCGTATATTGTTTACCAGTAATGCTGCGCGGGAACATTGATAAACATTATTACTAAAGGAATTAGGAGCGTCAATGTGACGATTGTCTAAGCAGAATTTAATTAGCATTGCTGTTTTAGAACAACAGCTTAATGAACGCAACACCGCCGATTTATTAATTGGTTATAGTAATTGATGACTTTATTAGAACGACGTCATCACAAGTGCTAAATAGTGGAGCGGAATTAGATTACGTAAAAAGAAACATTGTTTAGGTCAAGTAAAAAAAACATGTTTAGCGTCCGGGGTTATTTTAAAGGAAGGAGGAGGTCATTTGATTTTCAAGTAGGCCGCCATTTTTTTATAAATTTCCGACAAACGTAGGTTTTTCAACTGTTCTAAGACACAAAAATGAACGAGACATGTTGGACAACAGAATTGAATATGTTTACAGTAGTTTTAATAAATTTAGTAAGCTTGGAATTTATTTTCCAATGGATCGGTTGACTTTTGGTGGTTTTTTTCACCTCATTTTCCATTGGTAAAAATATTTTTTTTAATCCAGGCGGCCCCCAAAAAGGAAGCGGGCGGGGATGCTAAGCATTTTGGTTGCTCATATATTTAACCTAACCTAAACTAAAAAAACTAAAAACTTGTGGTTTGTTGGACGAATTACAGTTGAAAAAAGTAACTAAGTTTTTCCTGATGAGTCCCCGGTTTAACCGCAGGACAAACAAACCGACTGCTACCTTGAGCAATCCTGCAACAGAGCGTGGAAGTTGATCTGAACAAATCTACAGAGAGATTTGGCTGGAGTGTAATAGATGGAACGTCCGATAGCCAGATACCGTGAGTCTTGCAGCTCTATCAAATAACCACAATTTATTCTTTATGATCCGTTTGTTATGTCGATTTTACTGGTGGATCTCGATCCGGAAAGTTTGCTCTGAAGAGTCTGAATGCATCTTGGGTTGCCTGCAGATTTCCTGTTTGGTGGAACGTTTTGACGACGAAAACGCCCTGTTCAACTGTTATAGCTGAACCATCTCGCCAAGATGAAGCCTTTTCCTGTGAATGATCATAAATGCACATACCCACTATATAGTAACCCACAAATGAGTTACATAAGCCAATGTCTTCCATGCACGAATGGCCATATATTCATTTAGTCAAGACATGGTTAGATA
Organism: Hippasteria phrygiana; assembly: GCA_037893225.1. Taxonomy (NCBI): domain Eukaryota; kingdom Metazoa; phylum Echinodermata; class Asteroidea; order Valvatida; family Goniasteridae; genus Hippasteria; species Hippasteria phrygiana. The sequence continues at coordinate 2,125,348 of JAZGUH010000234.1, forward strand.
AGGAAGCATGACATGGAGTAGGAGTGGTTCTGTTCATTTTCTATCAAAACAAAACGACAGACTTGTCCATTTCTGAATCTGTCTATGGTTTTGAGGACAATGATACTCAGCCATCCGTGACTGTAGCCTTGTGACATAGGTATTAAAAGAAAGGTTGTAGATCCTACTTTATGATGCAATAATTGATATATCCATGACATGTATATTTTTGGAATAGTAACCTTTTAGTCTCGGTTGTTTCTTTTTAGGTTCACCCTGTAGGCTGCGAATTGATTCGAGTTCCGCGAAGTTTCTCATGCACGCGATGTCAGAGTCATTGGGAGATAGAAGTTTAGTTTCGCTACGATCAAAACGTCTATTTATCCGCAGGAGACAGGAAGCGACCCTGAGCTGATGTACGTGATCAGTGCGAAGCCTATGTAATTCAATCCAGCCGGCGCGTGATCACAAGAAGGACTTGCAATGTGATGTCACAAGACCATAATCCCGCCATCAAATTTCAGACTTTTAATGATTTTGGCGCAACTAGATTTCTTTGTCACTTGTGATGAAGTTCCATTAGGCCTACATTTGATTGAATAATGTATTGTTTGCCAAGTTGTGCTCCATGCCTTTTCTGTCTTTTGAGGTATTCTGTGTGGAATTGTACACAAATGTATTATAATTAAGTTAACTATAGCCTTGAATTGTGCATGAAAGCATCAGGCTGACACGTCTATTTTTGTTATATTTTTATTTTTATTTTAGGGATTCTTATTTATTGTTCACCGTCTCTTTCTTGATAGCCGTACAAACATACAAATACAGGTTATAGTTCCACAAATATTAAAAGCAGGTTAACCTTGGCCTAACTTCAAAAATGAGTCCCATTTCTGATAAAATTTGAAGCCGACTCCGTTAATATAGAACATAAGTTTTTCCATGGAATAATCATTCTTCACATGTTTTTTTAACACTAAAAGTGATGGGCGTTTCCCATTCATTTTCATTTTATACACATGAAATCGACAAATCAACAAGATCAAATTAATCACTTTGCTATTAACGTTAGTATTACCAAATAAAAATACTTCATTATCCATTGCAATAGAAAGATTGGTCTTCTCCTTAATCCATAAAAATACAGAGGACCAAAAAGAAATTGTATGGGTAAAGGAGCAGAAGAGATGGTGTAATGTCTCCTCTTCATTATTACAAAATGTACACAGATTAGTGTCTGTTTTATTGATTTTAAACAAAAATGAATTAGTGCCCAAGATCCGATGAATTAATCTAAACTGAAACCATCTTAATTTAGTGTCCACAGTACAGGAATATGTAATGTCGAAAATTAAAGACCATTTCGAAAAATCGAAATAAATGTTCAATTTGGCATTCCATTTGTCAATACATTTCCTATTTACATGCTTAGATGAAACTAAAACCTGATATATTCTTTGCGACCATTCTGGTTCCAAACTTGCATTTACGTTATCACTTTGGTACTCTATAAAGAGCCCTATAGCTACGCCGCTGGATCTGTACGTAACAAACATGTCCGTAAATAATAGTGTCTTTCCATTTTATGTTGTAGTTGTATCAACCTACACTCTAAAAACGGATTGGTTGAAATAACAAATATATTGGTTAAAACAACCATGGATTTGGTTGATAGGCCTACGTATGTGTCCAACCAATTGGATTGGTTGGACACATAGGCCTAACCAATCCTACCAATATATTGGTTGTTTTCAACCAATCCGTTTTTAGAGTGTAGTTAGTGATTATAGGCTCTTCCTTATTTTAATCGTTATTACACATGCCAGTTCCAATGGTCAGTTGCTTCCCTAAGGCCATACCTTCAATATATATGTTCCTCATGACTTAACCATGGTTCACCCAGTGAAGTTGTATATGAGCCAGAGACTAGACTGCTCGCAGTATCCTGATACCCACACACTGTACCAATTCCCACTGCAGAACTATATAAGTTTATACGCGACGAGTCCCCCCCCCCCCCCCCCCCCCCCCTCAAAAAAACATCTTTGTGGAACTCGTTGCTCAAGACATGTACTTCAAATCAAGAAAAACAGTAATTCTGTCCTGAATCCATGACTCTTTTCTTTCTTTTTTGTCCCCTGCCTCTTTTCTATATAGCCCTTTACCTGGAGTGGCTTTTAGGTTTAAATTGAGCAAATTCCCGTAAAAAAAAAATCAAATCAAATACCTCAAAGTATACACACACACAAGTGTGTAAATACCGGCAACCGCGGACCTCCTATTGTCCCTCTTTTGTTTGTACTTCAACTTTTTCGGAAGGCCTCCCATATGTTTTGTACACGATTTTCAATCGTGGACGTTCGGTCAATCGTGGACCCTTTGTCTACGCCCTAACCATTTTGTCCCTAGTCCACGATTGCTGGTATGTACACGCACTCACACATCATTTCTATATTACACGGTATACCGTGTCGCGCTGCCGGGCTGCAGGTTTTATTACACTGCATGACGGCTCGGTGCTTGCATTCTAATTAGGTATAATATGCAAGTCCAACGTGGATAAATACATTTCATTACTTTGCCAATATTTGAGGAAGCAGGTCGATTCCATTCGTGTTTGCGCTTCGCTTTAGACGTTCCACGGAGACGAAATTTTACATAAATGGCCGTCAGAACGGTATCGATACTGTACTTGTAATGGAGTTTAGATGATCGCAGTGGCTCATTAAAGGTAATCATTAAACATTTGCAAACATACAATAGAACATTGCATGTTTAGACTAGTTGCAACTACCTCTATCTTGAATAGAATATAATACTTGATGGAATATAGATTGTCAGTTGGCGTTGAAAGTGCATTTGCCGAGACAGAAAGGGTATAGGCCTACAGGAGACAACTGGGTTGGTGTTTCGTTACTTTACCGGGGGAATGGCCCAAGTTACTATATCTAGCTGCAAAATCTGGTGTTCAATTAACACAATGTGGTATCTCTATTGAACCAATTGTCCAATATAGATACCAGATGGTGTTAATTAAACACCACTGACTTGACTTATTTCTTTATTTCATTCGTCATCCAACAGCAAAAGCGCCAAAATGGATGGAAATATTAATTACAATTTAATTAAAAATACACACAATCATTTGAAACAGTTAAATAAATAAACCTAGGCTAGCACAATAAAAATATTTGGTCATTAAGACAATAAAACTAAATCAGATAAAACAAGCACACTCTGGACCCGACTCTTCAATCCCAAAAGACCCACATTACTGCGAAAAGTTGGGCCTCAGTAAAGTTTGCCTAACTGAGGACTTAAAACAAAAACAAATTAAAACTTCATTCTATAATTTTCTTACGCTTTTACTTTCAGTTAGAATTCCTAAATCGTAAATACTAAAATTGTTTAACTAAAACACAAGGTTCCAACGTCAACCCCCCCCCCCCCCCCCCCCGCGAAATTCGAGGGAAAAAAACATAGTATGCTTCTCAAAATGAAATGCCGATTTCTACTGAAAAATAGCTCCTTAACCTTTTATAAGCGTTTGGTTTCAACTGCTCACCCGCATTATTGCTATCAGGGAACATGGGCCAATTTCCCGGAGCTGTTAAGAAAAAACATTTGCTTAGCACAAAAGTTTGGGAATTTTACTAAGGAGGACTTTTCAATCTGAGCATTTTTTTTGTTCTCAGTAGCCAAATTAAAGCGAATATACAACATTTGCATTTGGTGTAATTTTCAGACATGAATGGATTTGGGGGTTAGTATTTTATAGCAAATACTGTAACACTGACCTGTTTTAAAACAAATTACGTGCATAGATGCTGGGAAAACAGACAGACAAAAATGCTGTTCTTGTTGTCTGGTTCCCTGACCCTACTTCAGACAAAACAGAGCAATTTATAGACGTCAGGGAATTATCAGGTCGGGGAACTAGACTAGCTGGCTGGCACCCGTTCACGGATGTGTAACTAACTGCCAATCAAAATGTTGACTAACTATAAAGTTGGTAAATTGGGGCCAGTATTTGAAAAACGATAGTCAGCCGACCATCGCTGGAAATTGATACAAAAGTTCCACTTTTCTTGAATATGACAGTACATTATAGGTGCCATGATTTCAAAGGATGCCTGAGACTATTATTTAATTACAGTTAAGTATTTTTGTTTTTGATGTTTTCAAATGTTGTATAGGTACCTTTAAATTCGCTCCATGTCAACCTGCCCACAAGTTCAGTAACTATCAAGTTAGGTACCAGCCACAACCATGCATGTCTTATAATTCCCCGTCATCCAACTTGGGTGAAATTAACGTTCCATCTTTCCTATCAACGTTAATTCCACCCACATATACCGACCAAGAACCATGACTCCCGCATCGCAATGCCCCGCCCCAAGTCATGACGTCACGGAAGATATGAGCAGCGTCAGCGATGCGGGGAGCCGGAGCGGGGAACTCTCCGCGTATAAAAACAAGTTGAGATGGAAACAAACATTCAGAAACTCGAAAGGTGGGGGAATTTGAAAAGAGATGTTTCACAACTTTTCTGTTTAACTGAAATCAGAATTGGCGAACTGTTGGTTAAGAAAGTCCAATTATGTCGAATTCCTCGGACTGGAATTTGGAATCCGAGAACCAACCGGGCCCAGGGTTCACTCCCGGGTTCGAGTTACCCCTGCTCAGCGTGGTCTGCGTGCTGGGCTTCACTGGGAACTTCATGGTGTTGACGGTCTACAGCAAGCCCAAGTTCAGACGGTCCAACGCTGCCGTGTACATCCTCAGCTTGGCCGCAGGTGAGTCCAGTGTGCTAGATCATCCGGCGGCAATTTTTTGGGGTGCTGCTTGAAGCAGTGTTGTAGTCGAGACCATTTCAAGACCAGGCACAAGACCTTGCACAAGACCATGCACAAGACCATGCACAAGACCATGCACAAGACCATGCACAAGACTATTCACAAGACCAGCTTGTAACAGGCACAAGTAAACAGGCATAAACCATGACAAAGGAATGCTTTTGTTACAATAGCTTAAGACTTGGATTAAGACTGCTGGTCTTGTGCTGGTCTTGTGCTGGTCTTGTGCTGGTCTTGTGCTGGTCTTGTGCTGGTCTTGTGATGGTCTTGACTAAAACACTGGCTTGTAGGCTATCAGACAAAAAATGTGCTAACCGTAGCAGAAGAAGTTGCACACCTTAGCTCTTTTTCACAGCCAAGTCGTGGTAACCTTTGCGCGTGCATCAATGTTTCTGTCACTGCATTTAGGATGTGGAAGATTTTGCATCCGAATAGCAAGCGTGTTGCTGTGTTTACTACTAATAGAGTCTCCGTGAAATGGACAGAGGCTCCGTTAAAAAACGAAGAAAAACAAATAGTGTGCCCAGCATCACCATCACCATGAAGTTGTTCTCTGGGTTTTAAAGGGAGGAGTTGTCAGGATTTTATTTTATTGTCTGAACAAACTCAGATCAGAAGTGCGCTGACTAGAAGTACATTTTAACAAACAGGGGTGAGATTTGAGAAAAATCCACGAAACATTCGGAGGTAATTAATTTGTATGGCATTGCCGAAAAATGCACAAGAAAACTGCATTTTCTAGTAAAAGATACGGTTTAAAATGGAAAAAAATAGGGGCATTTGAATAAAAAAGAAGACTGTTTTAGGTTGCAAAGGTAATTTTGGAATGATAAATACAATTTAAGGGAGGGACCACAAAATCTAGAAGACGTGTCACCAAAACTCCTGATCTCAGAAAAATCAGAAGAAATCTCACCACTGAACTAATAGGCCTATAGCTCAGTTGGTAGAGCGCCGGTACGGTAACCCGGTACGCAGGTTCGAATCCCGCTCCTGCCGTTTTCTTTGTTCACTTTGAAAATGTACATGTATTCAAATTTACCTAGTCAGTTTCCCGTGAGGATTGTTTGACGAATTATAAGTTAAAAAGTCGTATCCTCATTGAGTGATCCCTACAATGTCGCTTCCCAGGTTGTATCGTAAAATTGGGTGTGATCCCTGGCTTTACGGCATTCTGGGTTTATGACTTCTGACTAGCGCCCACCCGAACAAAGATACTGACAATTTGGGAGACCGCCAACATAGGGTAAGATAGCTCAGTTGGTAGAGCACCGGTACGGTATTCCGGAGGTCGCAGGTTCAAATCCCGCTCCTGTCCGATTTGTTCACTTTAAAAAATGAACTTTGTTTTTGTTTTCGTTATTGGGCTGAGGTGGTGAACTGTAAAATATGGTTTTGTGACAAAATTTCGCATTTCAACTTGCAACATGAATTAAAATGATAATTGAAATGATAATCAGTATATCCTTCACATTGCTACAGCGTAAAGACAAACTAACGAGTCCGAGACCAGTCGGCGTTTGGTACCAAGACGTTCACGTAACATGTGATAGAGTGATCGTTGAGTCTGCGATACTTGTGTACTCTACACCGGCACCTACCGACGTACAATCTCGAACAACTATCGACCCGTGTCAGCCGTGCGGTTAAACCTCAAAATCAATCTGAGTGCCTCGGGCGCGGACTACTTCGAGAATAAAATTTTACCTTGAATAACGCACTTTTTACGCCCCTCTCGCTTCGATTCCCTGGATGTACATTAATTTGCCAGACGTACACCGACAATAAATTGATGACATCTTGTTTACAGCTGAAATTAGCTGTATACACCAACACGTCGACAGTCTTTGGACAGCTTCTTCCAACGCTGACTGTATCACAAGGGAGGCGTATCCAATTAAAATACATAACCGTTTTGAAACGTCACCGCTTTTGTTTGTCTTACGAAATGATAGTGACTCGTGACAGGTGAAAGTGGTCGAAACTTAATTATATATAGATTGCAGAGAAATGTGCACTCAGGATCGCAGCCAGGATTTTCGCATGGGAAGGTGCCGGATTTTGGTGGACCAAATTATACAATTTTTATAAAAAAGCGAAAACATTTTAACAGAATCCACGCACATCAACCAAAACGACAGATCCGGTGGACATTCTTGTGATTCAATTTCAACAATAATATTGTTTCGGTTTACCAACAGAGAGCGCTAAGCCATACTGTCACCCTTTCAAGAAAGAAGGTTTCTCCACGATTTATACCATCTTCGAGAATGGAAGTAAAAAAATGGAAGTAAAAAAAACCAGCACGGAATCATTAAAATAGAAATGTACTGCAGCGCCGCTTTGCATGCAAGCAAGAGCAAACCTGGATTCATTGACCGTTACGCGCTGTTCAAACAACTGTCGCCAAAAGCCGCCATACCACTCGTGCATGGGCGTCGCGAGGGGGGGGGGGGGTACGGTGGGGGCAAGGGGGCCCTTTCCCCTCTTGGAACCTTTTTAGAAATGGTGGTGGGGTGGGAAAATGTCCCCCTACACACCCTCGAAAAAAAATGATTTTGGGATTTTGCCCCTTCTAAAAAAATCCCGGCGACGCCCATGCACTCGTGGAACATCCATAAGGTTGCAAACCAGTCAATCAACTTCCATAGACCCCAATGATAAATACGCCAACTTCCAAAATTCAGGAAAAATACTTAGGACTCTCAAATGTGTTTGAGACACACATCAAATTAAAGCTTATTTCATCAGTCAATGTGCACGGCTTGCACCCTTCTCTTTTAAAAACCCTCAAGTTCATGGCCTACAAAATGCTCTGAAAGCAGAGAATTTAAGGGGTCGCAAATCGTGATTTTTCCGGCGTAGGCAATTTTCGGCCCATTTACTGGTCTGCACCCATAAATATTGTTGCCTCGTCTAGCGCCGTCTAGCGCCTGCTTACGTCATGCTTACGTCATGCTTGTACGAGTTTTAGCTGTTCAGTTTTGAATAATTTAGTATTTGATTATTCGAAACTGAAATTGACCGATCAAGTTTTTCACCAGTCTGCACCTGCATAGTGCATACCGCGCCGGTAAATGTCACCAAAACCCGAGTCATAACAATTTGTTATTTCCCCATTTTTATAACACTCTCCCAACCTCCAATTTTGTAAGTATGGAACCCAAAACGAACTGGCATGAGTGGGCTTAATCGCACCAGCCTGAAAAATTACGTTTTATTCGTCTGTTATTTTTTTTACATTGATGCCCAACACACAGATTAACAGAGTAGGCCGTGCAAATATTCTCCATGATGCAAAATGAATACAATCTTGACGTTGGAAGTGAGAATGATTTGAACGAGGAGCGCTCAAGTCCTGGCGAGTAAACACAAGGTCCTAGTACCACCTTTCGATTTGTTTGAAGGATGTAAAGGCCCACATGCCGTGCACCTGCGACCAGGAATCGATACGCCTCAAGTAACAGCCATTTTGCGTCATAAACTGAACTGACGGCAAATCGAATAGAACTTGTACCAGTGTCGCGTTAACATCTGAATAACCCGACTCATTTAGTTAATTATTGCGCAGACTAAGTCGGCTTCCCTACACCAATAAGAAACATGGGGTAAAAGTATAAGAGAGGAGGATTCGATGAGGCGTAGGTCTATACGTGACTGGAAAAATTGCTTTTGTTGTCTTTGAGTCACAATTTTTGTTGCAGTGCATCGTGAGTAAAGAGACGGATTTTCACGCAGGACGGAAATTCATAGTACCGGGACCGTGCCACTAGTGGGGGTGGTACCTGGTCCTTGCAAGATGAAAGTGCATTAATTATAGAACGTGCAGTTCGGCTGCTGGACTACACACTACAAATTATGTACACGTCACTTGATCTTTACGGTAGAGTGACGCGTAGTCCTACACAAATATTAGTCAATGCAGGCGATATTTCAGAAAATGTTACATGAAGAGGCATTTTACCTAATTTGTGGGCGCTGAATCCGAAAATGATGGATACCAAGCTGAATTCCGAGTTTAAAGGGGCATTTCTGCAAAATTACTTTATTCACTAGATAAAACACTACTTTTTAACTGTATATTTTCAAAACCTTATTTAACTCATGGTAATGTGCTAAATAAACAACAAATGAATTATTTGAAACAAAAAATAATGGGTTTATTGTTTTTTATACTTTTCTATGCTATTTTTATTGTGGTGGTACGCTTCTCATCTTTAATTGCGCTGTCAAATTTTCTTTTGCAATATTACTCTCTGCTGCACAAAAGGATTTTTCGTAAATGACAGTAACAATTCAATGTTACCAAATTCGGGCCAGATGAATAGGAAAAGATTATTGACAAGCTGGGTTTTGTAGATTAAAGGGGCATATTGTATGAAAAAGAGCGAATTTCTAAAACATCCTGCTTTTATGAGAAAAGGCTCAATTTGTGTGTATGGGAGTTAATAACAGACACACCTTACCTAATCTAGGGGTGCTGCATCCAGCAAGGACAGACACCGAGCTGAATTTCGACATTAAAGGGGCATAATGGCTAAATAAAAAGACGTATAAAAGCACCTCTTGATTAATTGTACATTGTCATTATTTTTGTAAGAAGTTAAATTTTAAATAATTTCTTGTTCATCTGCCCTATATACATTTAGTAGCATTGGTTTGTTGCTGCCTTTTACTTGAAAAAAAATCACTCTTCTGGTTCATGGAGAAAATTACAAATGAACTCTGACGGTGCACTAAAAGATGGAGGAGCATTACTCCAAAAGAAGAATAAAGTGTAAACTCAACAAACCTCATTTTGGGAGTTGAATTGATTTAGTTGTTTTCAACACCTTGAAATATGTTAATGAAAGATTATGAAAATGTACAACCAAAAAGTGATGCCTTTATTTAATTTGTTATGTTGCTATAATGCCCCTTTAATCTCGGAATTCCGCTCGGTATTCATCCTTTCTGGATGCAGCACACCTAACAAAAATAGGTAAAATGGGTCTGTGACTAACTTCCGTACAAAACAATGAAGCCTTCTTGTGAAGCATACAGTAATATTGCAAAAGAAAATTTTACAGCGCACTTAAAGATGAGAAGCGTATACCACCACAATAAAAATAGAATAAAAATGTATAAACACCAATAAACCCCTTATTTCTTTTTTCGAATTATTTATTTGTTGTATATTTAGCAGCTTAAAATGAGTTAAAATTTTAAAAATATACAGTTAAAAAAGTAGTGCTTTTATCCAGCGTCACTTTACGGTAAAGATCAAGTGACGTCAGACATCAGCAGCAGTGATATTCTTATCCAGGTTTTTTAGAGAATCTTGTAGCCAATGCAGCCCCCTGTTTTGTCCATATTGATGCCTCTTCTTAGAAAAAAAAACTTTTCTAGGAAAACTGCGTTCAATCAATCAAATTCCAATTTAATGTTCAAAGGCAATCGAAATCTTACTTAATCTCGAAGGCTGAAACAAAATTGAAAATATTTCAATTTAAAAGCTCGGGGGAAGTTGGAGATATCACGTCCAGGTTTGTAGAGCTTAAGATGATATCAATTTCGTGGAAATAATGAAAAAAAATGTGGAAAGTGGAAAGTTATGTTAGGATATTCAGTGCATCAGCAGACGAAAGTCAATTTACGCAAAGATAAATTTAAGCGATGAAGTCGTAGAGAGAAATTTACAGCAAGCTCACAACCACGAAAGACAATAATAGGAGACTTTTGAGAATTTGGTGGCAGCGGATTAAGCGGTCCTTTTCCACCGTTCTCACCATTTGCGCGCATGCTCAGAACTACGTGCGCGTGCTCAGAACTACGCGCGCGTGCTCAGAACTACGCGCGCATGCTCAGAACTACTAAAAAGGACCGTTATGTCTGCTGCCACCAGCGTCTCAAAAGTATCCCATTTGAAATTGTATAAAGTACACTGAACTGAATTTCTAACTAAAACTGCAGCTTTAAAGGTATAGGCCCATACAACATTTGCTTTTGCTGTATTTTTTAGAGAATTAAATGGATTTGGGGGTTAGTATTTTATACTTAATAAACACTGAACTGTTTAAAGTTTTGTCAGCATAGGTGCAGGGAAACAAAGAGAAAAAAGCTGTTCTCGTAGTCTGGTTCGCTGACCCTACTTCAGACAAAAAAGAGCAATTTATATGTCATGAAATTATCAGGTCAGGGAACTAGACTATTTCAAGCAATGGTCGGCCGACCATCGCTGGACATTGATACAAAAATTCTTCTTGAATTTTTCTTGAAAAGGACAGCACACCAGGTGCCACGATTTCACAGGATGCTTGAGACTATTATTTACTTACAGTAAGGTATTTCATAATAATTCAGTAGTGTTGTTTTTTAATGTTTGCTAAATAATGTTGTATAAAATTATTACCGTTAAAGACATACCGTACTGTCCGTTCTCATATTGTCCGTGCTCCAAATATTTTCTAACATTGCTTTTGTCTGGTTCTGGCAATACAAGAATTATTCAGTTTTGTTAATGATACATGGAACTGCAAAATGTCCATGATCTCGACAAACAAATTATTCAGGGAATCACGCAATTGGATTTTTATGACATGCATGACAGCTTTCTTGCGATGTTATTTTGACTTCGGACCTCCTTTGTAGAAATTATCGGGAGAGATTTCAACATTTTGGTTTCCATGCCGATGAAAATGTTCAATATTTATTATCCAAAGCGTGATGTCATCCACACTCTAAAAACTGTGTTTGGCAATTAAACACAATCTTGCTATCAGTTTGTAAACATCTTTGGAAGCTAAACATTACGTGTCAAATTCCTAAACATCAATGTTCAATGGCTAAACATTTACATGTTTAGTGTGTAAACATTTTTACAATGGAAAGAAAGTGTTTAGAAAAGTGTTCAATTGCTAAACACAGTTTTTGCAGCGCAAGCTACGCCAACAATGTCTCCATACCTTTGTGTACATTATTTATATCAAACGTTTTTTCCACATTTTTGGAGTAGGTCCCATTTGGGACTTAATTTTCATGCTATACAAACATTTTAATACAAACATTTTTGTTTTACTTCCAATGAAAAGTAGCATGTTTGATTTTCGTAACACACTGTACTATGCGTGAAAATAAGTTGGACTTGATATCCAGTGTGTCCTGGAAATTAAATTAGGGAAAAAAGTACAATATATATAGGCTGTCTCGCGACCGTCTGTAGAGAGTCCACTTGTATAGCACATCCAAGAGGGACATAAGCAGTATCTTCATCTAGCTCTGATTATAAAAACCAATTGGTTACTGTGACCGTATAAAGTAGCGTAATCGCAACTAAATTGCCGGCGGAGCCAATCAGGAATTCCGCGCGTATCTTTCTGGCGCCTACTTAAAAATAATTAATGACTCCGTTCAATTCATTGAAATGAGCGGTATCATACGGTAACACTGCATTCACGTAAAAGCATCGTTGAGCTATGGTAATAGAAACTCCGTGGTTGAAAAGAAACACATGGTGTTACCGCAAACCGAAACGATATACATGTACAAATACAATTACCTAACATTTTAGTATCGTATAAATCTTCTGGCCTAATTATGCACTTCTTACACGACAACATTTTCGAACACTCCAAAACACTTTTCCTCTGATGAGTAATCTGATTTATTACCCCATATTTCTCTAAAATTAGCTGGTCCAGCTAATTTTAGAGAAATATGGGGTAATAAATCAGATTACTCATCAGAGGAAAAGTGTTTTGGAGTGTTCGAAAATGTTGTCGTGTAAGAAGTGCATAATTAGGCCAGAAGATTTATACGATACTAAAATGTTAGGTAATTGTATTTGTACATGTATATCGTTTCGGTTTGCGGTAACACCATGTGTTTCTTTTCAACCACGGAGTTTCTATTACCATAGCTCAACGATGCGAAATCCGCATTCAGACGGCACTCCGTGTACACCAATCACGCGAGAGATGGTTGCTTATAACGTCTACGGCCGCCTGACGTACAATATTCCCGCTCAATATCATCTAAGCGCGTAACAGACATGATGTAACCATGGAAACGACCCGTTAGACAAATTAAGGGCGAGATGGTCTTTGCCAAACAAAACGTGCGGGGTAAGTTGGCAAACGCCGTTTGATGAATTGTCACAGGCAGGGACAGCGTAAACGTTTTCGATATGGTCAAACAATAACAACATTTCCAGATTATTGCGACAAAGTCTCACGATTTCACTTGTTATTACTTTTTGCGTGAACGTCTTGGTGCCAAACGCCGACTAGTCTAGCAACGGACTCTTTCGTCTGCCTTTAACCCTATAACAATGTGAATGATAGACTGGTTGGAAGGCGTGGTCCAATTTTCCATTTTTATTTTGGTCATCAACTTGCAATTTCTTAAAAAGTTGGAAGTTGACATGCCTCCGTTTCCTTCACAAGACATTATTGTATAGTTTTCAGCTCAGTCCGCTTAGAAAACAAAGTAAGCTCATAGAAAAGGACGGTGTTTTTAAATTATTGGCGATTTATAAAACATATTAGGGAGTAATAAATGAGAACTCCTTGGAATTAAAACAAGAACGCTGCGTTGGAACTGACATATACGGTACGGTGTTCCCGGAAGCACGTAATCTCGTCAAATCTCGTGGGATTTTGAGGTCAGCTTGTTCACTCTATACATTCTGCTCCTGCCCCCCCCCCCCCCCCCCCCCCATGTAAAGAATAATCACATTCTTTGCTCTTTAAACTGTGCATCCCACTCCATAGATCACCACCATAATGTTATGAATCGATTCCAATTTGATTTGATAACGGGGAGCAACATCAAGATCACTCAGAATCAGAATTGATTTGAGAAACTCCAAAATTCAAGCGAAATAGAGAACTGTGGATAATAGAATGAAAGTTTCAAGGACAACACAATAGAGTTGCCAAAAAAAATCCATTGATGTCCATGTTAAATGTAGTATACACGATTGGCTTTTGCTGTAATTTTGAGAAATAAATGAATTTGGCAGTTAGTATTTTACAGCGTGCTAGCAAATACTGTATCACTGACCTGTTTCAAGTTTTATGTGCAGAGATGCTGGGAAAAACCGTAGTCTCCGTAAAGAGAAAAAATCTGTTCTACTAGTCTGGTTCCCTGACCATATACTTTAGACAAAACGAAGCAACTTATAGATGTCAGGGAATTATCAGGTCGGGGAACCAAACTATTTCCAACGATTGTTACGCGTAACAATCGTTGGAAAACGATATAAATTTCAACTTTTCTTGAAAACGACAGCACACCAGGATGATTTCACAGGATGATTGAGACTGCTATTAACAGTCCAGTAAGGTATTTCGTAATAATTCAGTAAACAAAAATTGGAGAATTACCAATCGTGTACACTACCGGTACCTTTAAAAAGAAATTCACCGAATCCTATGTCTTATAACCGACGGTTCTTTAGGAAATATCCGAAAGCATCAAATGTATCTATTTACAACGTTGAAACGAATCGAGTAGCTAGGTCCATTAGTTCCTTACTTGTGAAATCTTTTGAGTGGGCTGCAACATCAATATGAACGTTTCCAATCTTTTGTGTCGAGCTCTCGGCGGCAGACGTAATTGCCCTGTGGACGTTGGGATAGTGGTTCGAAGTTTCAAGGGCTATTATTTCAGGAGCGGTGGTGTGCGCTATTGCGAGTCAGAGATACTATTGATTTTGTTTGTTCTCATTCTAATAGAAAATCGCTTGTTTTACCCAAAGTGACTTCTTCAAGGTATTTACATAGCACGGCCCCGCGTTACTGCCTAATAGTACGCTCGAAGTGCAGTTTAAATGTACTGACCGACGATAACCCCTGTGAGTGACGTCACCACGTAGGTTGACCACAAAGGCTTTCCCTCTGATATTTTGGAGCGACACAGCTATATATGATCTTAAACGCTTTGTAAAGGACCACTAAGGTCAATCTTTTTTTAATCATAGTATATGCCTACGACCTTTGGAAACATAAAAAAAACACTACAGAATTATTATGAAATACCTTACTTGTCTGTATTAAAGTAATTAATAGTAGTCTCGAGCATCATGTGAAATCATGGCACCCGGTATGCTGTCGTTTTCAAGAAAAGTGGAATTTTTGTATCAATTTCCAGCGATGGTCGGCTGACCATCGTTTGAAATGGTCTAGTTCCTCGACCTGATAATTCAATGACGTCTATAAATTGCTCCGTTTTGTCTGAAGTAGGGTCAAGGAACCAGACTACAAGAACAGCATTTTTTTCTCTTTGTTTTCCAGCATCTGCGCGCATAAACTTTAAACGGGTCAATGTTACAGTATTTGCTATAAAATACTAACCCCAAATCCATTCATTTCTAAAAAGTACATCAAAAGCAAAAGTTGCACCTACTATGCTCTCCCTGTTGCGTATCGGCTGATAACAGCTGGTTATGACGCGCCGTGTTTAAACAACTTCCAGCCGTGTTTAAACAACCGTTTAAACACACCCACGTGACAGGCTCTCGACCAATAGGGATAGTGAAACTCGCTGAGGCATTTATGAATAAATACTATTAACACCTCATCCATAGATTCTGTGTCTTGATTGGCCGAGAGCGAGTCACATGTCATTTTCTATTTTTGCTAACTTCCTGTGCACGGCCAAAAGTACTATACCCGTAGCAACCAAAGTACTCTACCATTAGCAACCAAAGTACTATACCCATGGCGCGGTATTTGTGTGCAGATACAACGGGTGTGCGCGTTGCGCGTAACGCGTATTGTTCCAAAGTGCCAGCGCTACAGAGCTGGGTTCAAACATTTCGTTAAGGGGTGGTTTTAAAAAGAGCAAATAAATTTTCCACAAATTTTGTATTGAAATAGAAGTCCATTTTAACTGTATTTAGATTTAAATAATGTGAACATTTTAAAATCAAGCAGAATCTGTGGGTAAGGTGTTATAAAACAAATATTTACTGCTTTTATCTCGTGGTGTGGTAAAACTAGCTTCCCTCGGTGATCCATGGAGCATTCTATTCTCCCTCGGCTTCGCCTCGGGAAAATATAATGCTCCATGGATCACCTCGGGAGGCTAGTTTTACTACACCACTTGAAGCAGTAAATATTTGTATAATATACATGTGGGCCTACATGTAATTGTTAACTCAATTACATGTACTCAGTGACATTGCTCAATTTGTTATCAATTTGTATTATCAGATGCTTATTTGGTAATTTTTTTACTTCGTGTAACTGTCCATACTATTATTTAGTTTGTCGAGGTCGAATAAATAAACAAGAATATTAACAAACTGGGGCAATATTGAGATCGACTTGAGAAGGTCCAAATAACCAAGGAAACAGACAAGATCCTCGGAAGATTCGGAATTTCATCAATTTCCAAATATTCACCCCAACTCCCGAGCACAAGCTAATCGAATCAACGAACACACATCCACGCTCACGGTCAAAATGGATCCTGCCCCCCAGAAAGCAGAGCAATGATTGAAGATTACTTCACAGGAGAGCCATGCCCAGGGCCACGGCTAATTTCAAAAGTATAGGTTTTCCTTTTATACTCAAAGTATTCTATAAAATTGAACGACAAAATTGATTGAAGTAGCCTACAATCTAGTGGATTATACTCGCAGACCGAGGCCAAAAACAATGGGGAAACAAAAATCTATTGCTTAATCAGGGTTAAATGCCAAGCTCAATTTAGATAGAAAAACTGCTTGTTTGGTCGACCTAGCTTGACGGTAATAAACGAATCCCGAAGGATCAAGAACTCAAAAATGGCTTTTTGGCACAAAGTCAAAAAATGCCTATTTACAGAATGTAGCAAACGACAGCAGGGTTTTATGGAGGCAGATTTATGGTAATGACAGTGTGAAAATGTGGCGACAAAAAGTGAACAAAGTATCGAAAGTTTGCGGTAATTTACCATGTAAAATTTATCTCTTTGAGTTGTGGGGTTCCGAGAAGAACTGATTGTTTTAAAACCCCTTGAGTACGGTTTTTTACAGGAGGCGCCGGGGTGTCGCGCCGGGGTGTCGCGCCGGCCTTTACAGCCAAGCGAAACGGCCACAATGTGCTTGTGAAGTCAAGCGTAACATAGGCCTACTCAATAATAAAAAAATGGATTGAAACTGTACAAATAGAGGCAAATGGCGTCTTCCGTACGCAAGGGGTTTTTAACTCGAAGAGTATGCTCAGTTTGTCATCACTGTTCTGTTCGTCATTAGGAAACTGATGACAAACATACTGTTCGAAACGTCGAGTTATCATGAGGCCAACATCATTTGCTTTTACTGTAATTTTCATAAATGGGAGAATTTGGGGGTTAGTATTTCATAGCAAATACTGTAACACTGACCTGTTTAAAGTTTTGCGTGCATAGATACCGGGTAAACACAGAGACAAAAACCGTTCTTTTAGTCTGGTTCGCTGACCTTACTTCAGACAAAACGGAGCAATTTATACACGTCGGGGAATTATCAGGTCGGGGAACTAGACCATTTCCAACGATTGTCGGCCGACAATCGTTGGAAATTGATACAAAAACAGCACACATGATGCTTGAGAATATTATTTACTCACAGTCAAGTAAGGTATTTCATAATAATTCGGTAGTTTGGTTTTCTGATGTTTGCAAATGCTGTAGGTATGTTACCTTTAAAAACAACCGGTTCTTCTCAGAACCACACAACTTAAAAGATATCAATTTTACATGGTGTTACCGCAAACCTTCCATACTTGGTTCATGTCCACCATGCAAACCATCCAGTCCCATTTACTGTAGGCTACCCAAAGTGCGTGATGCAACAGAGGGATGGGGTCGAAGCGTCACTTCCACTTCCTCAAGTGCGTAACCCCTGAGGTGCGTACAACACCATACGTAACTTGCCTAAAGCTTTTAAGCATGGCCCATGCGCGTGAATGACGTGATAAATGTATAGGCCTACTTTCAACCAACAAACGCACCAAAATGTGTAAACGCCTGCAATCGGGGACCTCCTATTGTCCTCCTATTGTTCATGGCAAGGGCCGGCCCTCGTTGGTTTTGTACACGATTTTCAAACAGGGACCTTTCTCAATCGGGGACCCTATTGTCCTCTATTGTTAAAGGTCCCCTATTGAATGCAAAAACAAACTCGCGCAGTTCATGTTGTTTGCTGCCACCAAGTGTCCACACGGTGTCATTGTCGTAAGAACCTGCAGAATGATCGTAAAGGAAATCTTACATTTTGGTGTTTTTTTTCGCAGGAGATATACTGGCCCTGTTCGTGGTCGTTTTCCACATCACCGAGTTCTTTCCGGTCACGTGGTCCGTCCTGTGGGCCCATGACTGGCAGTGCGCCCTCCACCGGTTCTTTCGCTTCATTGGTTTCAACAACACCGTCCTGACCATGACGGCCATAGCGGTGGACCGATACTACGCCGTGCGCCACCCCGTGGCCTTCCGGACGCGATTCACGGTCAAGAGGACGCGGGTTGTGGTTGGTGCCGTGTGGGTGGTCTCGCTGGCTGCTTCTGTACCCACGGCTTTCATGTTTCAGGTTTATGCCAGTTTTCTCTGTTCACTTTGAAAATTCATTCAAGAGCTACCTAGTCAGTTTCCTTGGGTTTGTTTGACGTTATTATAGTTGAAAGGTCGTGTCCTCTTTGAGTGATCCCTACAATGTCGCTTCCCAGGTTGTATCGTAAAGTTGGGTTATGATCTCTGGCTATACGGCATTCTGGGTTTATGACTTCTGACCCCGAAAGAAGGGAGACCGCCAAAATAGGACAAGATAGCTCAGTTGGTAGAGATTTCGGACTTTATTTCCCTTTTAAACAAAAATTCTCTAAAGCTGGAAATTAGAAGAAATATATTTTTGTAACGTCGAGGTCTCGAACCCACAATCTCTTACCTTACACTGAGCCATCGGAATGCTCGGCAACACTGAATGCATCCATTCGGATGGCGTTTGGGAAAAAAATCATTCGCGGGCAGGGCAGGGTGGTGAGGGGAGGGGGTGAGGGAAATTGCTAAGTCCATAACAAACACCACACATGGTATCTGTAAGTCAACGATTCTCGCTATAAAATGGTTTCATAACGAGAACAATTCTTTGAAAATTTGAAATAATTCAGATAATTCGTGGGGTTTGTAAAACCTTTTTTTATAGAACCTAAATTAAGTGGTGGGTAGCCCTGTTGGTCGGGCATTTAAACATGGAAAAGTTGTATAGCACTTTAATGACTAACTATGGTAACACTTTACTCTTAGTTTTACCAGTCAACAGCTGCCATATTACCACATGCATACACTGCAAAAACAGTGTTTAGCAATTAAACACTTTTCTAAACACTTTCTTGCTATCAGTTTGTAAAACGTTTACATACAAAACATGTTTAGCGTCTTGACGGATATTGTTTAGCCATTGAACATTGATGTTTAGAAATTGGACACGTAATGTTTGGCTTCTAAACATGTTTACAAACTGATAGCAAGATTGTGTTTAATTGCTAAACCCAGTTTTTAGAGTGTATTGATACAGTGATTGATGTGAACATCGCAACCAAGAATAATCTTTCAGCTAATTCGTCCCCATGGCGTTCGAGCAATATACCCCTAGCCTCTTTCTACTAAGTGAGAATGTGAATCATGTGGCCGAGGTTAGTCCACATCTTGTTTTGGGAGTGCGAATATGGCGGACGATGACTTCAACTCGAACAGACAAGAGCTATCCAGCTATTTTACATTATAGCCTTTTTGAGATATGCGGACACAATAGGAGGGCGCTATTTGATTTGGGTAAACCTTTCGTTTGGAACAAAAGGTTTACCCAAATCAAATAGCGCACTTTGTACTTCTATTGTGTCCGTCATATCTAAAAAAGGCTAATGCAGTTGTGTTTCCCTCGGCTGTGGCGCTACATTCAAGATGGCCACGGAATGTGAAACTCCCTTACGCCCACCATTTTGTATTGTCAAACAGAAGCGTTCATGTCGTTTGATCGACTTACCGTTCTTTTTCGCCCGTAGAGCATCTTCGGTGGGAGTGGTGAAGCCGTGACGTACCTGGGCAAGATCCCATTCGCTTGCAAGTTGGTAATTCCCTTCGGCCAGTGGTTTAAAGACTTCAAGGCCATCTACCTGAACGTCGTCTTGTTCTACTTACCGGTCGTCGTCACTGCCGTCCTCTACGTCCTCATTGTCTTGCACGTGTGGCTGAACAACAGGTTCGTGCGCTCCCGGATGGGTCAGGTTCCCCACCGCAACTCCCATTGGAAAACCGCCAAGACGCTGCTGACTGTTTTCGTGGTGTACGTGGCATGCTACATCATCCTCATAACGTACAACATGCTGGCGCCGTACGCACCTAGTTTGCTGCCGCCCGAGGTAAAAAACGTCGGTCTGCTGCTACCGTACGTGAACAGCTGCATGAACCCCATCGTCTACTCCTTCACCAATCCGAGTTTCCGCAAAGCCTGCCGGGATATCTGCTGCGGGCGAAAAATGGCGCGCTCGAACACGTCACAGACTGACTTCATCAAGGACACCGAGGTGAACAGTTCGGCAGACGACCGCCAGGGGAAGATGAACAATGGTAACGAACCGCACATTCCCCCGCCGTCTGTCTCCGTAATTGTTGCTAACCTTTGTGTAGACGATAATGTTCCGCAAAGCAACAACAATGAAGTGAAAGACGAAAGGAATTCGACCCCTCCCGCAAAACCTGAGAATGACACTTATTTTTAGGTTCTTAGTTACAGAAAAATTCACCCGTTTCTTTATAATTCTAAAGCCTTGTCACACGAGGCAATGCCCGGATAGCACCACAACAGACATCAGTCAGACATTGTATGTGAATATTGAAATGTGAATGCTTCTGGACATAGGCCCTAAGTCTTTCCACATAAGACAGCATGAGTCAGTGCTCATACTGTTTATTCATTAAAAGTTGTACTATGTATTTCGAAATGGGAAAGCTCATAGTTTCTCATATTCAAGATATGAACAAGAGATGATTTGTAATTGTCAAGATTATTGTCTGAAATTTTGTCACATAATGAATTAAATCAATGGTATTTGATAGACGCATCTTGTCTTTATTAAAATGTGCACAGCTCGACACTAGAGGTCATTCGCGATTTTGATAAATATTTAAAGGAAGGGAACATTTTTGAAATAGTTGAAATCTTTCTGCCATGCTATTACAGCTTTGTCCATAGGGATATTTTCAGAGTGTATAGTGGAGTTGAAAAAAGTCGACGTGACCAAGCTGGTCAACAAAACAACAAAGAAGCAAAGATGCATAAAACAATGAAGTTAACGAAAACAAAATTCCGTTCTTGTGTCTCTTGCACAATTGGCCCAATCATTTAACCCCCCGTGAAAATTTCGCACTGAAACCGTCAAACATGCATAAATTGTATTAGGCCAAGTAAAAAAACAAACATGTTTCTCGTCCGGGTTTTCAAAAAAAAGGAAAAAGAGGGGCTTTTTATTTTTTATTTTTTATTTTTCAAGATGGCCGCCATTAGAGATTTCTGACAATCCCTGATGTGTTCGCTATAAATGAAATGTTACAAATAAAAGGGACAATTGTTAGCCACACAAGAACTGAACATATTTACATTGTTTTAATAGTGTTAGCACCATGTTTTACAAGAACAGAACATATTTACATATTTAGCGATGGTACAGTAGCTACACGATGTAGAAAGTCGGGGGGAGCCTACATAGAAGACTTCGAACTCGTTATAGACTCATGCGAAGACATTTTTAGCGACGGTACAGTAGCTACACGCTGTAGAAAGTCGCGGGGAGTCTACATAGAAGACTTTGAACTCGCAAGTATTTAGTTTTCCCGATGAATTTGTTGCAGTTTTTAATATTTTTTTCTCATTTTTTGGAAATAAAAAATAAAAAATAAATCCAGGCGGCCTCAAAAAAGGAAGCGGGCGGGGACGAGAAACATGTTTTTTTTTTTATTTCGCCTTATAGGTCACGAAACACGAAGGTACCATTTCTGTCCCTTTGCAGTGAATGTCAGTATCGCCGATACATGCAGATTAAATTATGTATTTGTCAGTTTTGTTTTGGCGTTCGTTGGCTCTCGGAAACTCACTAAAACATTAATTTTAAATGTTTGCTTTTATCAGTCATTTCTATTTGAAAATAATTTGTACTCATTGTTTTGCGCACGTCTTTATTGGGTCCAAACTTGTACCTTAATTGCTGGTAATCGATTTTCAACCAAGATATTTAGTTTTGTTTGTACAGAAACTAGCCACACGGTGCTCTCATCTTAAATGGGAAGAAATTAAAAATGAAGGTGTTTCACTATTATAATGATGTTAGCATTTGTCTAGGGTAATTTTGATTAAAGGTAATATACAACGTTTGCAAACGTCAAAAACCAAACTACCGAACTATTATGAAATACCATACTTGACTGCAAGTAATAGTCTCAAGCATCCTGTGAAATCATGGCACCTGGTGTGCTGTCATTTTCAAGAAAAGTGAATTTTTTGTATCAATTTCCAGCGATGGTCGGCCGACAATCGTTGGAAATAGGCTAGTTTCCCGACCTGAATTCACGGACGACTATAAATTGCTCCGTTTTCTCTGTTTTCTCCGTTTCACAGCATCTATGCATTGCACACACAAATTTAATCAGGTCACTGTTACAGTATTTGCTATAAAATACTGACCCCCAAATCCACTCATTTTTGAAAATTACAGCAAAAGCAAATGCTGTATACTACGTTTAAGTGAACATGCGTTATTCTTAAGCAAAAGAAGGTGACGTGTTTTGGACAACAAAGCCTTGTAAAAACATTCTTAGCTATTACCAATCTTTTCACTCCTCCCTCCCCTTCATGTAAAACTGATATTGTATATATTAAAATAAGCAGTAGTGTAGCGATTAATTTTTACGAGAGTGGTTCAGAACGTCCTTTTTCCCAAGAGGGGCACTTCACATTTACTGATGGAAAAACAAAATAAAAAAGGGTGTGGTGGGTGGGGGTGTTCTTGCATTAGGCTCCTTATGAGGTACCGAGAAGAAAGGGTAACAATAGGGACAATGGGACCCCACAGGGTAGTCTTTGAAATCTTGGGACCCCACAGGGTAAAACGCTATGGAGTTTGAGATTTCAATAGGAGCAAAGTTGTCTGTGTGGGATGGACTTTCATGACGTTGGCGGCGCCATATGCAATGTATATGGGTCATTCCATAAATTTGGGGTCCAGAAGTGTGACATTTTTTAGTGTCCCTGTTGCACCTGACCTGTGTAATTTCCTATCAAGTATTATTAAAATTGACTGCACACTATTTGGCAGGTACTTTGCTTTACATAATCACTCTTGGAGATAGAAGGCATTAAAAAATGTGTCCTGAATTGCAAAATCTTATACATTTCACTATGTAACAGCTAGGGACACAAAAAAGTCACACTTTTACGGAATGACCCATACCAGTGCTAGTATGTTCGGTAATTCGCACATGTATGCATGACCAACAACAACAGCAGCAGCTGCAGCAGCAGCAGCAACAGCAACAGCAACAACAACAACAAAACCAAGAAGATTTTAAACTCTAACCAAACTTATTGGTGATATAAATCTCATGATTTCATGTTTTTTTGTGGGTTTTTTTTCGGGGGGGGGGGAGCAAATCATAGTGTACATCAATATTTTGATATAGAAATATGCAATTTGAATTTTAATGTATTTATTTATTTATTATTTTAACTTTAATAATGTATTTATTTATTATTACACATGTACATAATATCAGAATTCGATCTGCACAATACATGTATATTATACTCGTATTATTTACAATTCTTGTAGTCTTTAAAAATTAGTGCGTAAAGACCAGCCTGACATGAATTGAAACAGTGCACGATTTGTAACGTTACATAACCTGATATATCACGAGCGTTTTTATAAAATATACCAATCTACGAGTAAAAAAAACAAAACAATAATTGACCAATAGAATAAAGAAAAATAAGGATAACACAAGGAAAGTCAAGAAAAGGCGGAACCGAATGTTCTCAATATATTAAGAAAATCATGTTTACGGTTATTGGCGTGAAAGCGTACACCATAAGCGTTTTGTAATAAAGAACCAACCAATAGGCCTATACAACATTTGCAAACATCACAAAACAAAACTACTGAATTATTTTGAAATACCTGACTTGACTGTAAGTAAATAATAGTCTCAAGCATCCTGTGAAATCATGGCACCATTGTGTGCTGTCATTTTCAAGAAAAGTGGCATTTTAAAAAATCAATTTCTAGCGATGGCCGGCCGACCATCGTTGGAAGTAGTCTAGTTCCCTTGACCCATAATTCCCTGGCGTCTAGAAATTGTTCCGTTTTAGGTCAGAGAACCAGACTACAAGACCCCCCCCCCAAAAAAAAAATATCCATTTATTTATGAAAACTACAACAAACGCAAATGTTGTATAGGGCCTACTACCTTTAAGTTGTTGCCGAAGTATTGACTTTTGAAAAGAAACTGTAGACTTTGTCTAACTGTGGCAGTGTTGGACATATTATTAGGAGTTTACTTGCAAAGATAACTCAAGCACCGACCCGTACTGGCATTTTTTGAATTTGGACGCTTGTAAAAGCATGTTGGTTTGACATTGGAAATGAAAGGAAATAGAGATAAGAAGCAAATAAATGATGAAAGCAATTTTCAAGCTTTTGTAAAAATGACGAGTCATACATATACAAACTCCTAAAACAGGGTCCTATAGATGAGAAGTCAATAACTCGCCAGCAAAAGGAGTTTTTTGTGTGATTTTGTACTAAAAGAAAGCTGATTAATTTTGGTTTTATTCATGCATAGGAGGAAATAGTTGGGTTTGAGTTTTTGTTTGCCCAATCTGTTTTCTGACCACGTCCAATCAACCGACTGAACAACAGACAAACCATAGTCGGGTGCCACCAACCAAACAACCAGCTAGCAAGGGGTCGGGCGGGGGCTAGTCAGGGACTCACACTCCCCTAAGTTCACCCGTCCCAACCGCCCTATCCTAGGTCGCTGGTGATGGCTAATTTCTTCTTTCACTATAAATACGGTGAAGGAAACGCAATGCATTGTGTGTAACTTCTCATGACCATAGACCTATGGGTAGCCCAGAAATGTGCAGTGAAGGTAAATGTTGCACTTCATTTTGGGACAGTTATTTTTAGGTCAAAGGTTACACAATGTCAAGGGTCAAAGTTCACATAAAATCTATCTAAAGAGAGTTCAAAGAAATTAGATATCATCAGTGACCTTGGACAGAGCGGTGGGTATACGAGCAATAAGCCAGTTCGGTATCTCAAAGATCAAAGATCAAAGGTAATTCGGGATAAAATTGCTGACGTAATGTCACGCCATGTTACACGAACGCCCATTCTGATTGAATTTCACACCGTGCGCGTTGTGCGACCACCTTTTACTTTCACACGCGCGCGCGCGTAAGGGCACACGGGTCATTCGGGATAAAATGTGATTGTGTACATGCGCAGTTGAAATACCGAACTAGCTTATTCTTGGGAGCTTTTTTTTTTAAATACATCAGTTTATGTTTTGTAAGAAGTAAGCAACGTTAATATATACAGGAAATACAAGCTAATTACACAATACATTTTCATAAGCCGTATTACGCGTATTTGTTCGGATGAGACGGATTACACCCGGTATACACTTTATGCATAATAGATCATTTGCACGACGTTATACAATCTCTATAAACCGCTTCCGTCCGCCATCTTTGATGTCAAGGGATAGGGCCTACACATAATCGCCTGCCAAATAAATCCCTCCCCTTATCTCAGCACTAAAACGACTGCTGCACACATACACAAGCCATGTTGAAACGTTTGTGCACGCCGTTTACTAGACGCGAAAGTAACGCGATTAGCCTTTTAGAGGTACGGCGGACACAATAGGAGGGCGCTATTTGATTTGGGTAAACCTTTTGTGCCATACAAAGGGTTTACCCAAATCAAACAGCGCCCTCCTATTGTGTCCGCCATACTTCTAAAAGGCTAATGGGGCCTCCGAATGGCGGACCGCAAAGGATTATGGAAGGTATGACGTCAAGTGCAAAAGATCTAGAGGGCCAGTGGATGATTCGTGACGTACATTGTACCTGCGCAGTTAAAGAACGGACATTCTCCAATCAAACTGTGGTACATGATCAAACGTCATTACGAAAGTACATTGTGACACTTAATATTAAAGGCGATCGACAACTAGCGATTGCAAATAGTCGACTAGATTTGTCCAAACATCTCCGACTAGACAAGGTTCGGGGTAGGTTTGTCCGTTTATTGTTAACCATATTTCTTGTGCGAACTTGCTCATGTATGTGTGTAAATAATGCAAAGCGAGTTTGTGACGTCAAATGCAAAAACAAATACCGGTACGTGCCGAGAAAATGTTTTACAGGTCAGTGTTGCCGGTGTGTGCTATCAAAATGGTTCATAGAAAATACTTCATTTCTGAAAATTACAGCAAAAGCAAATGGTGTATATTACCTTTAACGAAGAAGACTGCTTTATAGAAATAAAAGTCAACCTTAAAATAGCCCTCAGAACAAACTACTCTGTGTTTATCGTTTTTTTCAAGTAGGGACAAGCCGAAATTAACATGATCCCAGCGTTTATGTTCTAAAATGCTTGCTGTGATACAACGGCTCGCTGTTCCGTCCCCACCTTGCTTTACAAATGCACAGAGGCAACTACGTGTGAAGTCATAATGAACTGAGGGCTATTGGAAAATGTTAACACTGTGTGAAGTAATATGCAGCTTGGAACACATCATCATCATCGCTCGAAAATTCATCCGAAGACGAGAATGTGAGGTTGGCGATACCCAAGTCCAGTTGTCCCGTTTGCAACGGCGAGGCGTGGGAAACATCAGGGGTTGTTGAGGCGCTTGCGTAAAATGAGGCGCCACCAACACTACTCGTCCTAAGGTGCCGGATTCCGTCATTGAAACTCACCCGGGACTTGCGACCTCTGACCGACCCGGGAATCGAGTCAAAGTTATCGGAACACGATATGTGGGCTACGGAGCAAGACCTGGACTTGTGATAGGAAACGTGACCGCGAGGAGAGTCGACGGGGGCACTGAACTTGTCTGGGGCAGTGAGGTACTTGCTACTCAGCAGGAGTGTGCGGTCTTGATCAGTTGACAGGATAGTTAGTGCGGATGAACTTGGGGATGGTGAGGTGCTTGGAATCTGTGAGGCAACGGGTTGTGATTCGACAGATGGAGGTCGCGACCTCGCATTCGGTGGTGCCGCCGCGGACGTAACGCTGGAGAGGCGGTCGCGGCCGAACTTCTTGAGGTACATGCGGTATACTCGACGGTTGAAGATGTAAGAGAGGCTCATAAAGAACCCTTGTAGGAAGTAGAAGATGAAGAAGAAATACCAAAGCACGGCGTTGTGGAGGATAGACGCGACAAAGGCGATGTTCCAAGCGAACCCCATGACTGTGGCCAGCTTAGCGCACAACGCGAAGTGACTGTGGGCGTTGATGTTGCCGGAGATCAAGGCTGACTTGCGGTGGTGGCGGCGGAGGTTGCACACAGTCACCACGAACATGATGAGGTTGGCCGCGTTGGTCACAACCATCGGTACGCCGAAAAAGATGGAGTAAGCGGCCGGGTCCGAAATCCAGCAACTGAAGTACTGCCCGTAATCCACATCCAAGATGGTGCACTCGCAGAAGTCGAGAGTAGCAGATACGCCGACGATGAGAACCGGCATGCCCCATGCATAGAGGGCGTAACGGAAGTACTGCTTGCGCTGTGAGATTTTCATATACATCTTAGTGATGCGCTTACGACCGAAGGTTTTATATACGTCATACGCTATGACGTTCACCCAGAAGAACTGACAGAGACAGATGTAATGCAGAAATATCCCCACTATACGGCAGACGACTTTGTTGTCGGTCGCGTAAAGGCCGAACACAAATGTCAAGTCGTTAGTTAGGAGAATTACAGCTAGCGTCATGAGGTTCATACCGGGTAGAGTCCGTAGCTCCTTGAACATGGCGTAAGTGAACAAGGTAGCTGAGAGGCAAGACGTACTGAGTCCCACGCCCACCATTGCGATGATATCTTGTGCCTTGGTGAAATTGAAGAGCACCACGTACTTCGTTTTGATGACGCTGCCGAAGTCGCTACAAACAAAGATCCTGCCGTCCGCCGCTGCCTCGTACTCGCCTCGGCTGTACCTCATGCCATTGCTGCAAATCACGGTGCCGTTTTCGATGGTGTACTCGGAGATTTCGTACCGAATACGGACGCAAGACGGATCAAGTACCACCGTATCGTCCTCGCAGACCACCGCCGTCTCGTAGTGACCACTTCCCGAGTAAGTGTTCTTCAGGAACAGCCAACTTGAGCATCTGTAAGAGTCACTGATGTTCTTAACTTGTACGCTGAGGCAGCGGCCACAGTCAATTTTGACTACGAGTTGGTCTGTGCTGTACACATTCTTCACCCCATTTGGACATTGCTCCAGGAAGCTCGCCAACTTCCCAGTGTTACCTTTCAGAGATTGGAGGAAATCCTCCACGTTGTTAGAGTCGATGTTGAAGACACTGCCGGCCACTTTGACCTGCAGGGCCTCAACATTAAAGGAGAACAGTGACAGCCAGAACTTGGACGCGTCATCCAGGGTGAGGTTTTGTAAATATGGGTCCAACATTCCTTGGAACTGGATAACCTCAGACAACTTCATGGTCATGTTGCTCTTGCCTATGACGAAACTTCTCGCACTCATCTCGTCCCTCGGGTCAGTGAAGTTGTACATCGAGTTGTTGCCTATGATAAACATATCCGCAGGGTTACCATCCTCATCGAAAAACCACGTGAATTTTACTGTGATGGAGATCGTTATCATGATGGCATCATTTGAAAGGCACTCACTGCATTCTGTTACCATGGAGGGGGCATCACGCACGCACTGGTTCCCACTCATGGAGTAGCCCAACGCACAATATGTCGGTCTACACTCACCGATATACGGGTCGTACACCTCAGGTTCGGTACACCTCAAATCCACGGGCACCAGTTCATTGGAACCATCAGTCCTAAGAATCATGACATTGGAGCCGTTTCTGAAGTTGAAGTTGGTGATGACAATGTAGTTTGGCTTCTCTAGGGCACCTGCAACATGCTTAGTGTCCAGCGTGTCTGCATCCGCAAAATAGTCATAGTAACTGATGTCTTCGGAGTAGCGCGTCAGAGTGGGTACATCGCATGACATCTCGTGATTCTGGATGCCGTTGCACAAGGCGCAGAAGGGGTTCTTGTAGATCGCGGTGTCCCCCGTTTCACTCTGTCCTCGGACCAAACCCTGGTACTCGGTCTTGCACAGTGTCACGAGCTCCAAGAACTCGCCATCGATTTGAGTAGCCAACTCCAGGTCGCACCAGTCCACGTTCTGAATGCAGAACCGGGGCTTGGCTACGTCCTTGATCTTGGGCTCGTCCACCAGAGTGCGGCAGCTGATATTCAGGTAGTGGGCCAGGGACGCCATGTTCGTTCCGGCGTCCAGTGGCGGGTACCCGTAACATGCGGACAGCCCGATCCAGTAATGCACGTTGACGATGGCGAAGTTGCACTGCGCGCAGTAGATGTTCCTGTAGGTAAAACCGTCGTTTCCCTGAACGGGCAAGCGAGCCAGCGTGTCACCGCTGTAGACATTCGCGCAAAGCTCCACCATTCGCGGATCGGTCCATATCGGATTGCACGTCGATTTCATCCACACAGTGCCTCCGGTGAACTCCTCCACTTTCAGGCAGTCGAATTTTACTTGAGATCGGAGGCCTGTGTCGTCCTCAAAGGTCGGTTGCATCTCGGTGTCCTCTAATAGCACTTCAGGGCAGAGATCGTTAAAATCCATACAGCAGTCTTTGAAGAACGTGCATCGTTGGTCACAGAAGCAGCGGTATTCCTCAGACTCGCTGGCGGGACTGCCACATCGGCCCGCGCACGATTCGTCCGGCCCGCACTTCAGAATGTTGTCGTAGGCTCTCGCCCCGTCCGGGGTCGTCTGCTTGGCGGGCACGGAGCGGCGTTTTACGGCGGACCGTCCCTGCCGAGCAACGGAAGCCGACATTGTACCTGTTTTCTGCAGCACACCGCACAGATTCGGCGCCAAAATGACGAAAACAAAAACGACTACAATCATGCCACACCACGCCATCGTACGAGGAAACACTGCATTGAATTTGGTACAAAAGTCAGTTGTTGAAAAGCTTCAAACCTCGACACAATGCAAACAAATTTTGTTCTGCTGCTGGACTGAAACAACAGTTGCAAAGAAAGCGGTTTCAGTGGAAAGTTGACAGCTGGTTTCTAAATGATATCTTTATCATCAAATAACAAGAGGCAGGACCGTTCCATTCTCCCTAAAGGGTGGACACATGATTGCAGCTACGGCAATCGTCATTGACTTCAGATTATCTATAAAATGACAACCGAACGTTTAGTGAACACAAATTATTCCTCCAGAGCGGGAACATTTTCCAAGGTCAAACAAAACTTACAAGGAGCAGGTAAAATGGAAAAGTGTATTTTATCAAAAACCCGTCTCCCTCCAGAATTGTCAAGGTTAGATTCTAGTTGATGCATCATTGGAAAATCGTCTTATCTCCCAGAGCGTGTGTTTTTTGATAGTGGTGTATTGTGGAGGGGCGATAACGTTTTCTTGTCGCGTTCGGATTAAACAACAGATAAAGCCAAAATTAAGTAGAAGAGTGCCCATGCAATGCGATAGAATTGTTTATAACGTCATGGTGACTAATGAGCATTCCCCTGCTACTGTAATCTGTGGAAGGTTCCCGAAGGCACTACAATAAATTCCAAAATGAAATCATCAGAATCGATCGCACCAGGCAATTTAAATCAAGGTTTCATTTTTGTTTTCAACACAAGCCCGTTGTTTGCAAATCCTTAACGCCGCGACCAACTGTCATTTGTCTTCTGTCGGTCTTTTCTTTCATCAGTCAGTGATTGTATGCACGTCTGTTTCAGTCATGGATTTATGTTAGCACAAATCCCTTCGTGAAAATTCTAAACGCAGATGATCTGCCATTTGTTTGTTGGTCTTTTTTGTCAGTCATGATGATGTGTTTCACGCTGCTGGACAAGGTATGACAGTTGGTATATATGAGCAAAGGGAAACAATACTATTTATTTATAATTTAAATTCTTTCTGGTAACGAAAAATCGCTTTCGTAAACCTGCAGGAAGACGATATGAAGAAATGTTCAGCTTTAGAGGCGGGAGGAAAAAACCCAGAATCATACTCTGCGGAAAACCCACGGACCCAAACTGCAAACCCAATCCACATGGTGGGATCCGAACCCGGGTCACAGCGGTGGAAGACGAGGAAAGTACCCAAAGGCCAATCTGACTCCCCAAATTGCACAACAATAAGAACAAAAGTGAACATGTGTGGATTTGCATGGTGAAGAGTATACAAGTAGAGAACAAATTAGTCGATATAGGCCTATTTTTTTTTTTAGCCTTTTAGAAGTATGGCGGACACAATAGGAGGGCGCTATTTGATTTGGGTAAACCTTTTGTATGGCACAAAAGGTATACCCAAATCAAATAGCGCCCTCCTATTGTGTTCGCCATACCTCTAAAAGGCTAATAGGCTACACCGTGGGAAGTGACTTCGTATGTGAAGAACCAGTGGTATGTTAAGTGTCAGAAGTTAAAACGCCTTGAGTCTGAAAGTTCTAACTCTCGAGGAGTCAATAGACGAATTTCACATGAGTCCCTTCTGCGCACTTCCGGGTTGAAAAGCAAGACTCTCAAAGCTTAACAAAAACTGCTATTCAAAACATTCATTCATGAATGAATCACACCATAAATGGCGGCGCAGCGCACGTTCACCGTAGTTAGTTATTTACTTAGCCTTGAGATCCTCGCTTTCAAACCCGGAAGTGCGCAGATCGGTGTTATTTTTGTAAATTCGGGATTCCTCTATACGTCTCTTCTCCAAACCGCACCTCTCTTTTCAGAGAGGTAGCCACTTCGCATTTTATATCCGCGAAATTTCTCTCTTTTCAAAACTGAAGGAAAAAAGGTATGAGGATGTAAAACGTCTCATGTTTACATCTCAATCTCATACCCCATCAAAACAACAGGAAAAGGGAAAGAAGACAATACCAAGTACCAACTCTTTTGCCAATTACAATTCTATACAAAAACAAGTTGGATCAAATGAAATGGATGACAACTATTTCTTTTCACGGAAATGTTTTTCGTCGTCTGGACCAAAGCTAAAATTATAAAAAGCATGACATGGCAATTACTTCTTCCCATTAAGCTTAGCGGGGCCTCTGTGTTCAGATTCTTCCCGGAGACAGATATCATCGTCTGTGATTAATTGCACGGGAACAGGAGAAGAAAACACAGAGAAACCATAAGATCTACAATCGTGACTCTCCCGGCAGAAATGATAGATTGTCGCGTGGGTGAACAACACGGACATTCCTAAATTAAATCCTGTGTATTTAGGATGATCGATACCATTAAAGACGTCAAAGTCGGGGATGGAGAAACATTCATACCTCGTCTCTAGGATCTACTTGGCAACCTCGTTCTTAATATACCCCCACCCCCTAAGCAACTCTCTTTATGTAAAAGTGAAAAAAATCACTGTACGAAAGAGTGAATCTCTTATAAATAAAAAAAACACTCCAAAAGAGTGAAACCACTCCAAAAGAATGAAAACAACTAAAAAAGAGTGAATCTCTTATAAAAAGAACACTATTTTTTTTTAACCACTCAAAAAGAGTGAAATTTCCACATTAAGCGAGTACGCCACTGATGACAAGTTGAAATGTTGTAAAGGGCCGGTTTATAGTCGGTCGAAATTGACGAGCGATCATCACAAGCTATTTAAGTTATCTACAAGTTATCTACAAAGATATGGAAGCCACGCTCTTTAAATAAATAAGGCTTGTTCTTCGTTTTTGTTTGTTTGTTTGTTTGTTTGTTAGTTTTTTAAAATTTAATTTCTTTTTGGGGGGGGGGGGGGGGGGTTACTGTTGTTTTGGGGGTATTGAATACCGAAGTGTGACGTCATCGTGCAATGTGAACCAGCTTAATAATTACGCCATCTTCATGCCAATATGTTTGCACGGCTGGTTATTAACAAAAGGGACAATCATTCGAAATCACGACACGTCAGCAGAAGACAACCGGGTTCTCAATGCTCTGGCGCTCAACAGCCTTTGTAGAACTATCTACAACGATAATTGTGACTTACTTCACTCTTGGGTACCGGTACTCTATTGCGAAGTTCAAAGGTTATGATGACGCCCGCTTCACACGTCGATTTCTGCCGTAATTAAATTGATTTGTGTTGACAGTATGGGTCACAGGAAAGTGGCGGATCGCCGGTTTCTTGAAACGTCGAATTTGTTTTGAACGTAATTTAATTACTCAAGATGGCCGACCGGGAAAAACACGTTTTATGATATTTAACACCACTCCTCAACAACCAGGCAGCGGCTTAGCCAGGTTCTGTTGGGGGCAAAGGGAGGCAGGGCCGTTTTTACAGGTAGTCTAGTGTACAGGATTGGTCATTGTTGCAATTTTCAGAAAGGGGCGAATTTGGGGATTAGTATTTTATAGGAAATATAGTTCCACTGACCTGTTCAAAGTTTTGCGTGGTTGGATGGCGAAAAAACGAGAGAAAAACGGCGCTCGTTTTCAACCGTCTGGCGGATGACAGCCTTTAGTCAAGGCGCGCGTGACTACCTGGACGCGTGACGGCCCCGAATGCCAGCATGGTCCCGTGACAATGGCAGACTGCGATAAGATTCTGTGCGAGTAAAAAACCCGGGCAAAAAAATGCCTTCAGAGCCCCAAAATTTGTCAATGAAAAGAAAATTAAGATACTTATAAAATGTAAAAACTAAAACCCAAACCCCGCAAAATATCAACTTGTATATTTTACAATTTTAATGCCTCTTAGCACACAATTTAAGTCATATCATATTTGGGTCTATTGGTCCGAAAATTGGGATAATTTCTTTGGTGAAGATTTTAGGAAAACCGTAAGGGTGGTGGGGCTCCCAACCTAAAATGTGGCCAACCCCACCACCTCCGTTGTATAGCCAAAAATATGGTGTACGAAAATTGGCAAATAGATCCATCATACGTTTGACTTGAATGTTTATAAAACTTTTTTTCGGGTGGTGTGGCAGCATGTTCCTTGTTCAGCCCAACTGGCCTAAAACAAAACATAAATACCGTTTTCTCGATTCGTATATTACTCTAATTTATTCTCATTCTGTTAATATATATACTCCATAGTGTGCAGGTGTCGGCCTAAATAACCACGGCGTGTGCAGTTGTCCACAAAAAGGCAACTAATCAAATAAATACTGATCATTTCTTGAGCAGATAAAATAATGTACATCCAATATAGACACATGTATACGATGCCGTCACAACTGTACGAAAATGACCCAATAACACTAATAATGCGATGCCCAACAGATCCTTTATGTCACACCACTCCACAAATGCCCTTCACTTTTTCAGACAGACGGCAGACATTCTGCCAAAAATAAACAATTGGGCTACCAATTACATATTGTCGGAACAGTTAAAACTAGACAGTCTGACAATGTAAACAATTAAAACAAACTCAAATGTATACAGAGTATGGGTCCTGTATCACGACATGAACAAAACTTAAAACAGAATGTAGACGAATATTTCACGCTGACGAAAACAGCAAGGATCTGCCGACTTCTGGGTTTGAAATCGGGCTCAGTGCTAAGTAAAGCCCCCTTTACACAGGGCTGCGACCTTTGTACCACCTATGAGCGACCAAAAAATGGCCAGGACGCTCAATGGTCGCCTAAACCCAGAAAATCCTGTTTCTATGTAACTGCTCCAGCGATCCTTGTGCCTCCCTTGAACCACCAAAACTGCAATTTTCGGGCATTTTCAGGCAGAAGCATCGCCCAGATTGACTGTAAAAATTGCAACAGAACGCATCTATTACGTGGCGACCATTGGCCGACCATTGTGCATACATTTTGCAACCACGGCAATGCTTGTGCCTCCCTTCTGCCTCATTTGAGCCACCTTTGAGCAACCAACCTCCTCGGCGACCTTTGTGCGACTGTTTTGAACATGTTCAACAATTTACGGCGACCATGGCGATGTCTGAACATCCTGTGTACATGTACCACCTTTGAACGACCTAGGCAACCATTCGGCCTCCTTTGAGCCACCAACGGCGACCTGGCCAGTTTTATGGTCGCACAAGGGAGGCCCAAAGGTCGCCATCCTGTGTAAAGGGGGTATTAGCAACCCTATGTCGCGTTCATTCGTGTGCAATTTATGCATGGTAAAATCTTTTGAATTTTTAAAGTTCGCTGATCGAGTCGTCCAAAAACAATCTAATATTTATATGCAGGTAAGTTTATTTGATAATTATTTTTCTGTAAAATAGTTGAACATCATGTCTAGGGTGTGTAGAAAAAAACCCTTTGTTTAGCAATGAGAGCCTCGCTTTGAAACTGGAAGTGCAGAGACAGGTCTCATGTGAAATTCGTCTCTTGCTTCAACTTCTTTTAACTGCAATCGTTCATTAAAGAAAGGGGGGCTGAAGCACACAAAATACTGCAGATGATTCGGCACGAGAGAACTCAAAAAAAAAAATATACAAATTTAAGAGGTCTAACAAAAACGTTCAAAAGTCACAGCTTTTTTTTACAATCACTTTAAAGGCACTGTCTTGGTTATTTCTGAGTTTGTTTCAAAAATGACATTGCCAACTTCACTGGCTCACAGGGTCTGCTGTGACCGTATTTCAACATTTAAAATATTTTTTAAGAAAAGAAAAACCTGTTTAAAACATAAAACCTTTAACAGGGCTATATACCGAGTATTTGAACATGTTTCCCAAATAGCAAAGGTACAGATAACCTCTTTAAACAGTATGCATTTTAAAATACCAGCCTTGATAAAATATTAAATGGCAAAAATACATAATGGCAAAAGTAAAACTGTAAATATTGCAGCGAGCTGACTTATAGATGCATAGTGCCGCAGCAAATGGCATAAACGATGTAATTCACAAGGAAAATTTAGTTTCACTCAGAGATGTATTCGAGTCCATCACAAGTCCCTGCAAGTCCATCACATACCCTCAAGTACTATTCCCAATCACAAGCTATTTAAATGAGCTTTAACAAAGGCATTCCTTTGTCATTGTTCATCCAGTTACTTGTGACCGGCTTTATGAAATGACTTGTGACTGGACTTGCGAAAGGACTTGTGAAAGGACTTGCAGGGACTCGAGTACAACTCTGGTTTCACTTATTCTCAAAAGATATGCACGACCAAAGGTTAAGTAAAATCATAAGCAAAATGTGACAGGCTTCGGCACCGACCCCGCCTGGCAAGCTCGGTGGTCAGAAATCACTGAGCAGAGAGTGCTTAATTCCACGGAGGGAAAGGCAAAAATCTCCTTGACACTGAAAGACGTGTCACAACTCGTGGGAAATCATTCCGGAAGTAAAAATTGTAAAAGATAAAAAGTGATGCCTGATACTAGTGACTACACAAGACATTATCTAAAAGCACTCACAATGAGAAATCCTCGACACAGACTGGACCAGCGTCTCCCTAAAAGAAACATTCTTCTCTCTTTGAAAGCAAGACGAGGCTATAAACATTCTTAATCACCACCCCCCCCCCCTCTAAAGACTTGTTTCAGGATAGCTACAGCATTTTAGTTAATGTTTTGGTTAAGCTTATATCTGGCCCAATATCCTTGAGTAGCACTGAATACTACTTAGCATATTTTCTCATCTAGCATAAATCAGAAGAGGACCAGCCACAAGCATATAAATCATATGCAATTTTGGATGGTAACCGGTTTTTGCTATGAAATAATTTTCGGTGCTCAGCAAAATATTGTGCTTATTAGTAGCTTAGGAACAGCAGCCGTAGCCGGCGCTGTCTTCATAGGGGCGAGTGGGGGTGCTGGTTGTTACAGTGGCGGGGGGGGGGGGGGGGGGGGGGGGGGGGGGGGGGGGGGGGGGGGGGGGCGCTCAGTGTTTTTTCTATATAACACTATTATTCTCTCTCGGAGTCTCACACATTATAAATATTCATTATTGCTATTTAGCATCAGAGAGAGAGAGAGGGCAGGTCTTCCAATGACCATTTGTTTTGGAAACAATGCCAATGCAAGTCGGGATTGGTCATTTTTTTCATGTTCAAGGATGGAATTAAAAATCGATCCTGTACTTTTTACCAGAGAATTTGACCCAGTGGTGGGAATTTCGTCCTCTCAAAATGACAGCCCCACATTGGGGGTGGGGCAGTACATGGAGGGGAACTACAGATAATTATATGCATTAAGTTCTGGTAATCCCATCAAAATAAGTGACACCAAATCGAGTACCCAAGCCATGCTTATCAGTGTAATAATAATAATAATAATACAAATAATATGATGATATTCTCAAACATGTTCGAACATTAAACAAACACCCACAGTTGATAACAGGAAATTTACATGCCCGATATTTCCCTACTGTTAATAGATTACACCTTTTTTTAATCAGCACAACCAGTTGATAACAATGCCAGAGTAAATAAGCTGGGTAAACACCAGCTGGTACAGACCTAGACTTGATTCCAGGCTTAATTGCTGCAATGTCACCCTTGGTTATACAACAACCTAAGTTTGTTGTGAAATATTTGAGATGACACCAACAAAGCTTTAAAACAAGCCTAGCAACCACAAGGCAATTTGGTATCATTCTGTGTTGATAATTATTGTGGAATGAGTGTTTTTTCACATAAATGGGTTATCAAAGATACAAAAATGTACGGAACATTGCTCACTTAGGCAAGTAAGGCAAACACTTCATTTTCAAACTGTAAAACAATACTGACAAGTAAATGCATATTATGTTTTTTGTGTCCTATTATTGGTTAATACTAAATAGGGCAAGCTCAGGAAATTGCATAAAAATGCGAACAGTGTGCAATGTTTACGTTTAAAAATGAAGTAAAAAGAGAAGCATTCAAAATATTATATTATCCTTATAAATAGAAATAGCACACACAGAAATCGTGGTAGCAACTTGGCCAAACTTGGCCATACATGGTCTGTAAAAACCTCTCAAGTCTACATCAGTTTTAACTACATGTAGCTCAGAATAATTTCTTTTTAAAGAACTGGATCATTCTGGTTTACTCAAGCCACATCTGGTTTAAAGTGGATACAGCCTGGAATTTTGAATAGTTCAGCCCACAGTTTTCTATCCAGATGGGACCGTGGGGAAATTTCAAGGACAAGTTCATGTGTATCATACCACGGTATAATGACAATTCTTAGTGAAACTTTATCAAAAAGCTTGACAGTTTATTTTTGAAAAAGCTATTTTTTAATATTCTACTATAAGCTTTACTGACCACATAAAGTGTGACGTTCATCACAAAACAGAAGTTCAGGCCCCATACTGTCATCTAGGCCCCAACTGGATCAATCTGGTTTGTTCTACTTAATTCTGGCTACGACTGGTTTGAAACAAGTGATTTAAAAAAAATCCAGATGACCACCATTTTTTGCCCTTCAGCTGTGAAGCAGACAAGATCAGTTCATTCTATTTCATTCCGGCCATACCCAGTTTGAAGTCAACATCACAGTTTCTATTTTTGGTCAACGAGACCAGGTAAGCTCCTTCACGTTTACCCCAGCCATAACCGGTTTAAAGTCTTAGTCAAGGTCTGAACCATTTAGCTTAGATCAAACTAGTTTTACCCAGTTCTTACTGGTTCTTCATACCAGTATGAAGTTGAAATCCAGCCGTAGGGTCTTGCTATCTCACCTCTAGCTGTGAACTGTGCCAAACCGCTTCACTTTTGTCCAAACCGGGTTCAACCCGTTTCAAGTACAATGTCAGGTTGTAGCTCTGTTCTATCTTGCATCCCACTGTGAACCGCACCAAACCGGTTCACTCTACTTTACACTGGTTGTAACAGGTTTGAAGTCAAATGCAAGATTTTAACATGGTAAAAACCCACTTCATACTGGTTGCAACTGGCTTGAAATCGAATGCCAGAACTGCATGAAACCGGTTTACTCTACTTCAAACCAGCCATGATCGGTTTGAAGTCGGTCATACTCGTGTAGTCCAAGTCTCCGCCTCCCTCCTCCTCCCCCTCATCCTCGTCCTCGTCTTGTCTGAAGAGAGGGTTGCAGAAGGACAGGTTCAACTTGCAGGGCAGCTGCTCTTGATGAAGGGCATAATGATGGACCAACCTCGGCAAGTCGGCAAAGTCTCGTCCAAAACCCTGCCAAAAACAGGAAAAGAGGCATCAAAAGTGAGACATATTTGTGGTTAAAAAACAGAGTGTGAAAAACACGATGTGAAAGACAGCGCAGAAAAACTTGACTTGTGACAACTCGACCATCGAGACCACTACCATTGACCAACTTGACCATTTGTGCATTGACTGGAAAGAGATGTCGTCTGTTAAGACAAGTCGTCCATGGGTACTTTCTGTACCACACCAATCGTGCACCAAATTGTGACCAGGTTAAGCTGTGCAGCCAGTGCGTCACCACCGAGTGGTCACCCGTGACATTTTACCGCATGTCACATGCGCGAAATGCCACCGTTTGCGCATGCTATATTGTCCGGCACACACATGAAAAGGCTGCATAAACTTTGACAGTCCAGTTGTCCTCTCAGTTGAAGTCAACTCGTCTCAACGACAACTGGTAAAATGGTCGAGTTGTCTCATGGTCGAGTTGTGTCAATGGTCAAGTTCTCCAACATTAATTGACACCACCAATATCAGGAAGAGTCCTAACCCCACCCTCTCCTTTTAAAATTTTTGTTTTCCGAATTGGAATGTTTTTAGGGCGACTTATTTAGAACTTGTTTATTATTTTTAAACAAGGCAATTTTTTATATTTTTTTTATAGAGTTTTTAACAATTTTGTAGCAAAACTTTGAAGAACACCCCCACCCCCATCAAATTCTTGGCGCAGCAATGTGACAGTTTTCATTGGTCATCACCTTGATTGTGTAGCCGCCATTCTTGGTACGGACCACCAGGTAGTTGGCGATGCCAGTCTCATTGAAATCCCCATCCACCTTGATTGACAGAGCGAAGCAGCCAGGGTGGCTCTTACTCTCCCGGACGATGAAGGCCCCCTTCTCCTCCTGCTGAAGTATCTCCACGGCAATCTCTCTACGGACCGAGAAGGGAAGGAACATTGAGTCATTCGTAACTCTTGGGGTTAGAATTTTAAGAAGCCGGACACCTGTTTCTGAAGGAGCTGGTTTCAGAGACACAAATTCAACAGAACCTGTGATTGACAATGTCTGGATTGATATGTCTAACTCTATTAACTTTTATCATTTATATTTCACATACCGGTACGGTATTCCGGAGGTCGCACGTTCGAATCCCGCTCCTGCCAGTTTTTTTATTCACTTTGAAAATTTATATTTCACGTCAGAAATAAGTAAATAAATTTAATCTTTAAAAAAAATGGACTGTCATCAGATAAACAGTCACCTATAGGCAAGTTTTAAGAAAAAAGGTGGCTCCCTTCAAAAAAATAAAATGGAAACAAATTTGGAAGGTAGCCAATTTTTGATGCCCTGAATTTCAGATGTTTTTGTAATGCTTTAGGAAATTGTAAAACAGAAAAACATTTCAAAAAGAAAGTTTTGCACAACTTTTGAACATGTTCAAAGCATTAGAACTGTAAAAGAAATTGTGATTTTTCACAAATTGGTTGGCATCCCATGCACAAAAAAACCCACTAAATATTTTAAAGCTGGATACAAGTTTATGGTATTGGATGGGAGTGGTTAGAGAGGGCTTTGTACACGTGTGTATATGTATTCAAATTGTGGACGTTGAACAAAAGGACAACAGGGACCACAGCTGAGTAAAGGACCACAGCTGAGTAAAGGACCACAGCTGAGTAAAGGACCACAGCTGAGTAAAGGACCACAGCTGAGTAAAGGACCACAGCTGAGTAAAGGACCACAGCTGAGTAAAGGACCACAGCTGAGTAAAGGACCACAGCTGCGTAAAGGACCACAGCTGCGTAAAGGACCACAGCTGAGCAAAGGACCACAGCTGAGTAAAGGACCACAGCTGAGTAAAGGACCACAGCTGAGCAAAGGACCACAGCTGAGCAAAGGACCACAGCTGAGCAAAGGACCACAGCTGAGCAAAGGACCACAGCTGAGCAAAGGACCACAGCTGAGCAAAGGACCACAGCTGAGCAAAGGAACACAGCTGAGCAAAGGACCACAGCTGAGCAAAGGACCACAGCTGAGCAAAGGACCACAGCTGAGTAAAGGACCACAGCTGAGTAAAGGACCACAGCTGAGTAAAGGACCACAGCTGAGTAAAGGACCACAGCTGAGTAAAGGACCACAGCTGAGTAAAGGACCACAGCTGAGTAAAGGACCACAGCTGAGTAAAGGACCACAGCTGAGTAAAGGACCACAGCTGAGTAAAGGACCACACCTGAAAATCGTGTACAAAACCAATGAAGATACGAAACAGCACAAGAGGAGGTCACTCACACACACAAGTGTGTAAACGGGTGCAATCAGGGACCTCCTATTGTTCTCTATTGTTAAAGGTCCCCTATTTCAATCAAAAACAAACTCACACTGTTGTATGGAGGTGGGTGAGGGATGAATGGGTGGGGTGGGGGTGGGGGTTCATAGCACCCTGTAGAACCATTCCCGATTATCAGGTGTCAAATCTGGATTTTGCCACCCGTTTTTCTATTTAAAGATCCGGTCTCATTTCCATAATGTTTGAGACCCAAACTGCAGTGATGATGCCCGATAAAAACCACACGAGGGCTCACTTCAGTCCATCATTCTTGTCAGATACAACACACAAAACAGCCCCTTTAAAACATGAAACTCTCCCCACCCCATCAAACCTGGCTGCAGGCCAGAGTTTAAAAGTTCCCCCATCTAAATCTGCCCCGGTGATCTGTAAATGATCGGATTAGCTTGTACAGCAATCGTGAGGAACATCTTGTCGCTTGGGCGCAGCGGAAGCACCACAATGCACGCTGTTGCGGATCGATTTCCTGCCAATTAAACACCACATCCTGGAGGATGGGGCCGCATTTTAAGAACCCCTTTGTTCCACTAATCGGATCACCTTGCAATGATGCAATGAAATAGCCAACATAATTTCTGAGACATTAGAATTTACACGTGTGTGGTCTCCGCATTTCGTTCTGTGCAAAGACAAGCTGGAAATTTTTTTTCTGGGTCAGCAAATTGTTTGACTGCAGATAAAACTCAATATACACTCTCCATCAAATAGAAAAATGCATTTAACATCTTGCATACGGATGGACAGCAATAGCCGTAGTTTGAAAAAGACCACCTGGCTGGTTGTCTATATGTGCATTCCTGCACGTACTCAATCCAGTCATGTTTCAACTATATTGTTATCTAATTGGAGCGTAATGAATAAATGGAGCTCCAAGAGCAATGAATAAGACCACTCCATTTTACAGCCCGATTTAAAAAAAACAGCACCCTATTAATAACAGCCAGATACGAGGGGTTAAAATTGTTCAGGCTGCACGTTTAAATTGTTCAGAGTTTACCAAAGTGTTCAGGCTGCACCTCAAGGAAAAGGGTACATGTACCTTTAAGGAAGTTTCCAGCCCTTACCCCTGACAAACCCAGCCAGACAGGAAAGGGGGCCAACTGGGTACAGGGTACTAAATAAAATCCCGGGACCACACCTACACGTACCTGGGTACACCCGCCTTGAACCAGGGTGCTTCCGTCACATCCTTGTACTGAGCAGGGTTTCCATGGACACCGCTGGTATCTTGGGATAGTCCATTCTCCAAGAGGGATGTTGACCTGGGGGGGGGGGGATAGGACCACTTGAAATGAGTGACTTTGCCTGATATTTCACTGCGACAAACACAAAGTGGGATTTCTCTAGCTGTAAGGGTATCTTCCTCAAACTTTGCACATGTAGACTAGTTTGAAAATGTTATTCTTGTATACCCCGACGTCAAAGTATTCTTGGAGTTCCCACAGAAATCTGAAATTGAAATTCTGTGATTTTCCATGACTTTCCAGGACAAAATTAGCATTTTCTGCGACCATTTAAAAACAAATTGGTATAACTTATGAATATATTAATAATACACTGGCCAGTCATCAAACTGAAAATAAAGGTCTATGTAGTGTGCATTATCATCATCAAGATGGGCCCCACCTCCCCTTACGACCATCGGATCCTCACCAAACACAAGAGGGACAGGCAGAAGATTCCATGATTTTTACCACAACTTTTTTTCTTGAGTATCAATTTCCAATGACTTTTCCATGACTTTCCATGATAGCTTTAAGTTCCATGATTTTCCATGATTTTGCATGAGTGTTGAAACCCTGCATCCTACTACATGTACATGTAGTGGTCTACTGCACTGGACATAAGATCTGTACCAAATTTCATGGCTTTGCTTACTTTAAGCACGGAATCTCCCCCAAGTGTAGCAGAAAATGCTAACAGCATATTTCAAGGCTAAGCAAGGAATTGTGGGTTACATTGTGCGCATGCATACATGTACATACATCGTACATGTACATCTCCCAAGGGTTCTATGCTTTCCGGGTTAACGCGGAACTACGTGTACTTTGCTATCTTGGTTAGCACAACATTACAGATTCCATGAAATGGGGTCGTGGGTGTCACTACAGTTGTTGGTTTGAGCCCAGCTAGGCAGTCATGGCCGTTGTGTCCTTGGGCAAGACACTTTGCCATAAATGGCTTCTTTCCAACCGGGAACAAATGGGTATCTGGGAGGGCAGTGGTGGTTACGTGTTTGATGAGGGCAATGTGATCAACTTGCAGGCTTAGATTCATACACGTGTACTTCCAGGGAGCTGAGAAAGGTTCCGGAATGATTTGTAGGCCTGATGAACAGGGGTAATAATGTAGCACCTTGAAGGATATGATTGGTGGACATATATGCCTATATTTATCCTGTGATTTTTCTGGATGAAGCATATTCATCTTCATTTTTTAAGGCCAAACTTTTAAATTTTAGTACAAAAAACAAACATTTCCTCAATT
Source organism: Hippasteria phrygiana (assembly GCA_037893225.1). Classification (NCBI taxonomy): domain Eukaryota; kingdom Metazoa; phylum Echinodermata; class Asteroidea; order Valvatida; family Goniasteridae; genus Hippasteria; species Hippasteria phrygiana. The sequence goes on from JAZGUH010000234.1 coordinate 2,169,348, forward strand.
CATGCCATTTCCCCCCCCCCAAAAAAAAATTTCTGGGGCAAAGACTACCTTTGTGACTGCATTCGATAATCGCTTCAATCAACCGTTTCCTATTGAAATTAAGGATAGAAAAATATCTGTGGAGCTGCGGAAACACAGGGTTAGGGTTCAGCAACAGGAAATGGAAATGTCACTGGGGGATGGGCAATCCTGTTACAATAATGTGACCTTTCATTTGCATCCACTGGCCGATGTTTATGCCAGTGAAAAAATGCCGATTAGGAAACTCAAATATGTGTGACTCTGCAGCGTGCATCTGTGCAACTACATGTACAAGGGCGAGCAATTGCATTTGACGTTGTAATGCCACATCCTGTGATGTGATGCCAGAATAAATGTTGATCCAACATGTACAATGTAATAAAAAGTTGGCTACAGAGCCTACCCAAGCCAAGTTTTATTTTTTTTTTTTAGGACTAAACACGTTGAACGTTGTTCAGTTCTAAGATATTACCAAGCAATCAATGAATCTGCGGACTCTTTTGTGTGGAGAAACACCATTTTGAAGTTGATAGCATTACGAGAGCTTGAAGAATTGTTAGACTTTTCTCTACTTAAACCTAGGCACAGAACAACTGTGCAATTGTGGAAAGTTGCACAATGGCTTTTCTGAGTTTGCAAGCGGAAACAACAATTTTTCCCCAAAAGTCAGTTTTAAAAATTTAAAATGTTTACCTTTCAAAAGCACTATACCATCACATCCCAAAGTTTTAAAACTGATTTTAATCTCAAAATATAAATTTTGTTTAAACTTAGGTTCTAGTATGCATAGGCCACAAACTTTGAGTTTCATTTTCTCCAAACAAGGGGTCAAGACTCTAACAACTTAAAATGATTACAGCATGGCCCGGAAATGACCAACAGGATCACATAATACATACAAATGAAAATTTATTGCATACATATACTATCATCTCAATTTTCAACTGTTGCTAGGGCTGTGCATTTTCGAATAATTTAGTATTCGATTTTTCGAAACTGGGTTTAACCGAATATTCGACACCGGTATGGCGCCGATCAAGTTTTTCCCGGGTCAGCTGCAATTGAATGCCGCGCCAGTAAAAAGTTGCACGCAAAGCACGCCGGTGTTTTATGTGCACAATTACTGGGTTTTTGCAGTAAATTATTTATAAGTATAAGAGGTTTTACGGACGGGAACAATAAAACTCTATCCACAACAAAATACCAGACAAAAATGCAGCATTTGACACTACTAAGCGCTGTACCTTTTCTATTAAAATAGCATCAGAGTCAAATCTGTGCTTGCATATTTTTGTCTCGAATATTCGAACCGACAAAAAGGTACATGTATTCGAATATTCGGTTGACGATCGAATATTCGGTTGACGATCAAATATTTGAATATTCGGGACAGCCCTAACTTTAGCTACTTTCCAAGTTTCCAACCGTCTCGTGCAGCCAGATCAGATTTCAATTGACATCTGAACCAGAAGTGGCTGTACATCGGTATGAGGACAATGGCCAAATCCCAATCAAAATAATATACTTGGCTAATCAAAGTCAATATTTAGTGCACACAAATATCTGGGAACCCCAAATTCACAGTCTTCCGTTCTGATCTGTGAATTACTCTCTTCATAGTATCTTTGATGCTGGTTGTATTTTATACCTCTTCACCAATAGTGGCCAGACATTACATGTATGTAATGTTTGTGATATGGTTTACAACAAACTTTGTGCTATCTGGAAAAATGTCAAAACTCACAAGGCATTTGTGACTAGTTATAAATAATTACCGGAAATGGGTCACTTGGGAGACATTGCCATAGACGCTTACACAAGATTTTTTAAACTTTCAGGATGCCTAATCACACTTTTCCTCATCCCACATGTACTCTAACAAATTTTTGTATATTTATGTTTTGGACTAATATCTAACGATATAACCTATTTGCAACAGTACAATTTTGCCTCTAGATAGGAGCTTTGGAATTATGCAGACACTGAAATGTCTCCCTAATTCCAATTGTCTCCCTAAGGTATAAAAATGATGACAACGTGTCTCCTTAAGAGTACTTTGTAGGAATAAGACATTCTCAATTGTTTCATAACTAGCTTAAGAGTTTCAAGGGCGGATCCAGAACACAATTGTTTTTTTTTTTGGGGGGGGGGCGAATTTTTTTTTTTGCAATTTGTTTTTGAGGGGCGAAAACAATTTTTGGCTGAGTTTTGTGGGTAGGTGTACGCAGTAGCTGCCTTTTTGCTACGTCAGTTAAAAAACAAAAATAAAATAAATTGGTTTGGTTTTTGGGTAGGCCATGGCCTCCTTTGGCCCCCCCCCTGGATCCGCCCTTGAAGAGTTTACATAGTATGTACAAGTAGATTCTTGCCCTAGTATTTCTGAATATGTTTGTCAGCCAACTGATTAGGAAAACGGCAAGATTTCTTAACGGCATCACATTTTTACAAGACACTATTGACAAAATAAAGTTAAGTTCAAACAGTTTTGACACAGACATTTCAAGTATGACTACCATGAATCTGAAATGGCATAACCGCACATGCTTGATGAAAATGACCGCTCAACCCAACAACATACCAGGGGAAAAAACCCGCAACGGGGACAATTTTTTGTCTGGGACTTTTCAGTTACTAATTCTCTCCCCAAACATGCCAAATGCCAGCACGTCCGCGAAAGAGTGCGTGCACATGCCTGACCCAATTCTGCTCAAAGCGGGAAATTTGCGGCGCACCACATTAAATTGAACGTTTCTGGTCTGTGAAGGAGATGAGGAAATCACACTGTTTTATTATTTGTGTATGATTTTCCGTTTCAACTGCTTTCAAAATAAACTACCATCATGGTAGCGTAAGATAGATCCACGGTAATTGACATTACACACTAATCAGGGGCAGGTTTTTTTTAGTGAGTCACACCCCCTCCCCGGCTCTGCTTTTATGGGCAAGCAATTACAAAAAATCCTGTTGGATTTAATCTCTCTGCAAGCTCGTTTTTTTGGGTTTTTATTTTGGGTGAGCAGAGCAGAGCAGAGCAGAGCAGAGCAGAGCAGAGCAGAGCAGAGCAGAGCAGAGCAGAGCAGAGCAGAGCAGAGCAGAGCAGAGCAGAGCAGAGCAGAGCAGAGCAGAGCAGAGCAGAGCAGAGCAGAGCAGAGCAGAGCAGAGCAGAGCAGAGCAGAGCAGAGCAGAGCAGAGCAGAGCAGAGCAGAGCAGGATCCATCCGTGCTAATGCATTTTAGGATCTTCAACCCTATCTCTTTCACATCATAGCCCAAAGGAACATGTAAACGTAGTTACATGTACATGTACGTTGCTGCTTTGTTATAATAAAGCCAGAGGCGGGTAGAAAGAGTGTCATTTTTTTCCTCAATGGCTCTTATTTTCGTTTTTGCAACAGTTTTGTAAAAATAGCTGTGCCAGGGAGTTGAGAAGGTTTCAGGAATGATTAATGGGCCTGATGAGCAGGGATGTAAGCACTGTGATATAGTTTACTATTTTAGTGTTCTTAAATGCTGGTTATTATTGTTATTATAAGGAGATTGTGGAGGATTTTGCAGGACTGAGGGCAATAGAAGCTAGTCACTATTACAGTACATGGGGTTTAATGTCCATTAAGTACAACAATCTGCTGCACAGTTGGAGAATCAGGAGAATTTAGGAAAGTTCCGACAAAAACGACTGTGGACTTACAGTTGAGCAAATCGTGTTTGTCGAGCAATTAGCAAAATTCCACTGCCTGCATAATTTTGAGCAAGCGACCACAAAATGTACCGGATTCAACAACAATGAAATTCCCCCGTCTGTCAGAGTCCGTCAGCTTCAAGAGCTCTTGAGAGAGATTCCGGTCATCCCATGGTACAACTGAGCAGTGACAGGAATGTAGGGCATTCCTTTGTAACTCCCACTGAATGCAGACAGGAAATGAGGTTGGCAGACTTCATAGTCTTGACGTCTCCTCCCCCCTCGCTTCTCTGATCTGCCATCACCCCAGTCATGACCCGAAAATTATGACATGGAGCCTGGAGTGTGAAATAGCACTCCGGGTGCGAGGTTTGGTTGGGGTGAGTACGACTATCCACCTGCACCCCTTTCCTCAGTCCATCTAAATGCTATCACTGCTCTTTGAGTTCCATTCCAAAAACAACCAAACCAAAACCAATGTTTCTTTAACCCTAACCTCAAGTAAAGCTACAAAATACTACTAGTAGTAAATTGCAGTATGCAGTACTCTCACCTATTTTAGTATTTGATACTTCACCCCAAATAAAGTACCTGGTAATATGTAGTAATACTGTTTGTTGCTGGGGTTGGAGGCAAAATGTCTGTTTTCATCTAAGGCAGCAACAAAGCATGAACTACTGGTTTTCAGAGATGATACAATTTTTTATCTTAGCCATCCAATTCATTGACACAAATATAATTTACCCAGTAACTGTATCACATAGAAGTAGTACTCTGTAGTTGCAAGTATCTTGACTGCTGTCATGATACACTCAATCATCAAAGACAGAGAGACTCAGTGCTACAGAATACTAAGTAGTATTTTGTAGTACACAGGTCTTCACCCCAAATGAATGTCTAGGATGTTAGGGTTAATAGTGGCGATTCCTTGCTAACGTTAAGCAGAGCTATGATATGGTGCCCTGCTTTTTATAATACATCTTTAAAAAGCACATCCATGATGAATGGAAATTTCCCATCATTTCACAAAATGTGAAAAAAAATTCACATTTTTTTCACGCCTTTTCACACAAATGCAAAAACATTTTCACGCCTTTTCACATAAGAGAAAATATTTTCACCCCTTTTCTCAAAGGTGTGAAAATAAATTTCCAACTTGAATTCGCAGGGGGAAAGTTGTGAGCGAAATGCAAACGCGAATGCGACTGAATTCTTTTCACAAAATTTCCATTCCCATTCGCAGTGTTAACTTTCAATTGCAATGTATTGTACATTCATGTACTCTGATAAAAATACACTTGAAAGCGAAGTATCTGTAAACCAACCTTGGTGGTAAAGGCGGTGCAATGCCATTGTTGGTCACTTTCTTGCATCGGAACTTGCCAATCTCAACCTCGACCTTGTGACCCACGTGACCTGGTGACCTCCCGCCTGACCTCTTGCAACTGTCCTGGCTGGCAGAGGATGACTGCTGCCCTTTCAGAAGTCTCTGACTGACGGCGGCCGCTCCAGCAATGTCTAGTGATTTGGGGGCGGGGACTCCTCGACTTGACGCCTCCCCGCTCCCAGACGCAGAGGATGCCGACCGCTTCAGATTGTTCTTCTCACTTGATTGGTCGATATTGACCGATTTGCTTACATCGACCGGAATGGGGGGTGCGGGACCTTTGCCATGCACTGATTTCACAATGTCTGCAGGAATCGGAGGTGCGGGTGCTTTAGCCTTCCTCGGAGCCAGTTTGGGTTTCTCCCGGCCGGGCTCCTCATTTGCATTCTGATTAATATTCATAGCCTGGCCATTCATATGAGCCATGCGGTCCTCGTGGCTGGACAGCCTACTTAACCTCTGACCTTCATTATTAGGTGGGGACGACCTCTGACCTTGCGCATCACCGACTGACGGCACACTTCTACGTGGTACCGGTTGAGGTTTGCAGGCATTGTCCTGTACATTTGCACTGATTTCATTGTGGGATTTGTGAATGTTGTTGTTGGTCCGTATTGAGTCTGGCTGCTCTGTGCTGGAAACAAGAGCTTCTGCCGAGTTTTCATCGGATGGCACATCTGCAAATGGCCTCTCGCTGGGCTCCTTAGAGACCGGGGATGGTCTGAGATCGGGGTCTAACCAATCAACTGAGATGTCACACGTGGCATTGATGAACTGCTCCAGGATGGCGTAGCTCCGGTCGTAGTCGAATGAATCACGGTCCGAGTACTCACTCAGCCGGTTCTCCGAGTAGCCATTGCCATAGCCATAGCTGTCGTCATCCTCCCGGATGGGCTTGTATGTGAAAAGGGGCGGGACCGTAGAGTCCTGGAGGAGGATCTGGCCTGGCGTGTGTGCCCGATGGGTCTCAGTGAGTGCCATGCTGCCCCTGGATGAGGACGCTTGGTCGTTCTGCAGCACCAGGTGCTTGGTTTTCTGCTCGTGGATGATGGAGAAGCCGGTTGTTGGTAGGGCGATGGAACGAGCTGTCCACTCGTTACACAGCTCTACCTCGTAGTAAGGGGCCGGCGGGAGAGCAATTGTCCGCTGAGTTTGCTTCACAGCAACCTTAGGAATAAGAGAGAGAGAGAGAGAGAAAAAACAAACAAATTTTAATCAATTCTGAACAAAATGATATCTGCCCCTCCATTCCCCCAACAAGAAGAAAATCACCCCCCAAAAACAACAAAACACCAATATTATGACTTTGGCATCAAATTAAAACTAAACTCCTCCAACTCTGCAATCAAGTCAATCTTCACAATCCAAACTCTACAACTACATGTACAATCTTGGACAAAACTCCCTGGACACCTCAACAGCAGACCACCACCATTTTCCTTGTCAATGTCCTTGTTAGTAGATGTGGTGCTACCTGTTTTCCTGTGCAGAGATCCAACAGTCTTAATTTTTGACCACATTGAGCCTACATTGACTCTGGGTAAGGGTGGGGGGGGGGGGGTGCCCCAACAAGTTTTGTTAAAGCAGGGGTGAGATTTGAGGAAAAAGATAAATCCATGAAACATTTGATTTTGTATGACTTTGCTGAAAAATGCTTAAAGAAAACTGCATTTTCTACCATAAAGGTACGGTGATCAGAATTACAAGAAGACCGTTTCAGGTTGCAGAGGTCATTTTGGAATGATTGGAAACAATTTCATGACAAAAAAAATTCTTCCGGAAACGTGGACGACGTATCACCCAATAAATCCAGAGAAATCTCCCCTTGTTAAGATCTGTACATGTAGCTACCCCATAAGAACAATTTACAAGAAAGGGGCAGTTACGTGCATTCACTGTAAAATCGTGGTGTTGAAGTCGAGCAAGGTCTCGCCAAGTCCAGCACCTGCATCACCCATGACACACACACATGACAGTTGACACAAAACAATTATGCACGTGCGTCACAGGGATGCATTCAGACACTGTTGCCAACTTCAAGCTAGCCCTATGATGCAGACACATTCACACTTGCAATTTGTCTCGGAATAATTTGATAGCTTGAAACAGCCATGTGAAGAATCCTTCCATGGAATTTCATGCACAAACTCACATATACATGTATGCATGCAATGTACATGTACATGTATCCAAGAGACGAGCAAGAATACACACAGTATAAATAAGTACACTGCCACATAACATATTAACAAAAGAATACATCCCTCTCTAAAGCTGAAAAAAAAGAAAAAAGATAAGGGCAGAGAGGCATCCGCCAACGCGGACTTAAGCGTAGACAGGAAAATTCAAAAGTATCAAACCAAATTCCTGGCAATAAGGAAGTAAAACCATGTCGAACCACTCACACAAACTGTTCACACAATCGGCGCATCCATGCCACTGAAAAAGCGGCCGACACGACCTTGCCTGGCCTGGTAGCAACGACCACAACAAAGTGTTTCACCCCTGCGGGAGCCTGACTCACATACTCAGAGATGATGAGTATACACGTCACCCTCACGACCCCTCCCCTCTTCATACTTACTCGTCTTAGAATGCTCTCCCCACCACAGCACAGCCCAAAAGGCAAATAGTTCCACGTGTCCATGTGTCGAGGATGTCGCTAACCGCAAAACGTTGTTTGCAGTCCGACAGCCGGGCAGTGTGTGTGTACGTGTTTCAGATTATTGGGTGTGCGACTAGTAACATGCTGGCCGGATCGACCCCCTCATGGGTGGGGATTGCATACGGAACGGCCTGTATCCTGGCAGAGAGGGAAGGCCGATTAAGCCCTGCATCCTGCTCTTGTTATGCTATTGGGGGGGGGGGGGGGGGAGAAGGGCTGACCAATTTTAGTATGTCAATCCTGCTGTCTGGGCAGTGCCACTTCAGTGACAGCTTATGAATATTCATAGCTTATGAATATTCATAGACAACTCATGGACAAACTTCAAGAGTGACTTCCCATCCACAATTCTTGGGGCTGTCCCCTGACCTCACATGAATATTCAGTGTACATGTACATGACTTCATTCATAATTCATTTTAACCCTGCTCGAATGCTTTGGGGGCTAACCAATGTTGAAAATTACATTTGCAGTGTGGGCTGTGCTGCTCTGACTAATTCTTATACATATTAAGTAAGATTTGAGGCTTTGCATGGTGGAGATACTAATAAATGAAAAGTTTGCTTAAACACCATGTGGAAGTATTTCTCAATTAAGAGAATGGTTCTGAAAAGAACCAGAGGTACTCAACGTTTCGGTCAGTATGCTCTGACCATCTTCAGGAGAATGCCTAAACTCTAAGAAAGTTAACCTTAAGTAACCTTAAGTTGCATCCTGAGAGGATGTCAAGCTGCATCACCTTATACATATTCATAGCTTGAACTAATGAGCCATTTGCGAGTTAAATTTGAATAACATCTGGTACACTGACGTGCTCAAAATGCTTTGCACATTTTAACTTTGAATTCTCCAGACCAAAGAGACTGTTACTATATCACGTGATTCAGGGCAAGCCTTATGCTAGCAACCCCCAGCTTCGGAATGGTCTAGTGTCTTTGTGCCATTCTCACCCATTGTGAACAATGTATTTGTGCTAAGCGTCTCTTACGTAACTATGCAAGAGCTTGCCCCGAATCATGTGATAGAGCAACAGTGTCTTTGGTCTGGAGAATTCAAAGTTAAAATGTGCCAAGCATTTGGAGCAAGTCAGTGTACCAGATGTTATTCAAATTTAACTCGCAGATGGCTTATTCATAAGTTGAGCAGTTTATTTTGCACCAGTGTGGAGAATGCGAAGTCTAACACATCCCATGCACACAAGCTTGAAATCACTCAATCCAAACTGAATTAATGAATATGCATTCCCATGCCGACCAACGAAAAGACACGTACACACCACATCACGAATATGCATACATTATTTACGACCTTCAATCTTGTTTACAATTTGCCCACTGGCCAAGCCACATGACATACAGACGGACTTACGTGTGACTTCCTTTTCCTATTGTTGAGATCCTGTGGGCAACCAATAAGGAAAGGTACATGTGTACATATATATGCGTTTCAGTAGAGCATATCCAGGTGTCACATTTGCATATGGTCCATGAATATGCATAAGAGATTTTCACAACAGATGGCCTGGTTGATGCTTCCGTTTGTTGTGAAACCAAATTGTGAACTCTTGACCCTTTAAAGGGGTTTTTCAGGTTTTTTTTTTCTGCCAGGCAGGCAGAATTACTGTTCATGTGAACCCCTAACAGACAAAGTGAAGCTCTATTGACATATCTTGGTGACACTGAACTTAACGTTGAAGATTTTTAACCAAGAATTTATACTCTTTGAATATAAACAACACCAACACAGACATTTCCCCTCAGAACTGTTTGATAAAGAAGCCTACCCACTTATAAATCTGAATGGTGGCAAAGTTTCATTGAGCTCAGCAGAACAATTTGATTTACAATTTCAACTAGAGATCATTTGTGCTGGAAGAGCACGAACTTTAGTCGGCGGTCTGACCGCTCTAGCATTTTCTGTGTTTTTTTATGAAAGTGACCGCTACTGACCACTGGCAGTCAATTAAGAGCGGTGTAATTGACCATTTGTGCATTGATCGATCGACAAAAATGAAGGAAAAGATAAATTTTCTGCATTTTTCATAGAAATGACCGCTGCTGACCACTGAGTGACCCTTGCCCTAAATCTGCAAAAACATGTTAGGAACTGGCAACAAACTGACCAAGTCTTGTTCGAACGTGAGAAAAGAGTATTTTGCACATTTGCCAGAAAATTACCACTACTGACCACCGAGTGACCTTTGACCAAAATTTGCAAAGACCCTATATAGGGCTTGGACAAGGAAGCTTTTGACCAAATACGGGTAAAATCGCCTGAAGAATGTGGCAGAAGAAGCCACTTTTTGATTTTCACCAAATGACCGCTAGTGACCACTAGGTGACCTTTGGCCAAATTCTGTGTACATCCTATATGAGGCTCTGTCCAGGGATGCAAATGACCAAGTTTGGCTGTCATCCGATGAAGACTGTGGGAGAAGCAGCATTTTGTAATTTTCAATAAAATGACACCTAGTGACCACTAGGTGACCTTTGACCCCAATCTGACCACACCCCATATGAAGCTTGGGTCATTTGTCAATAAGACCAAGTTTGGTTGAAATCGGACCAAGCATTTTAAAGAAGCATTTAGAAGCATTTTAAAGGATCATTGGAAAGAAGAAGAGGAAGAAGAAACAGCTCAACTACAGTGCCTTAGTCATGTTAGTCCTTCCCATGACTAAGGTACATACATGTAATTGATGACAACCTAATTAAATTAAACACAAACGACATTTATTGGCAATTCACAAATTACCAAATTGCATATAATCACACTTCAATTAATGATTATTATAAAATGGAGGCATATATCTAGCTTGAGGTGGAATGTATACAATGAACAAAATGGACAAGACGGGGTATGTACAAAATGTAATACAGGGGTGAGATTGGCCAAAAATGAAAATTCCACGAAATCACAAAAAAAATCTACGAAAAATCCATGAGGACCCCAGATCAAAATATAGTTTGTATTTGCCTAAAGGCACCCCCCTTAAAATATCCGTTTTTATCCACTTTTACAGGTAAAAAACACCTTTACGACAACACCTCAGGAATTCCAGAATGCAAAAGAGATTCTTTACAAAATTCTAAAATCCCGACAAAAAATCCTGAAATCCGGAAAAATCCTGACAAATCTCACCCCTGGTAATATAAAAACAAAGAAAAAGGATGAACAATATTAGGTATAAACAAAACAAAGTGAGGGACAAACAGTCATACAAAGCAAACATTCGTGATTGCCATGCTGCTGAAAATCCAATCAAAATTAGTTGATATTTTCAAAGTGAACAAAGAAACTGGTAGGAGCGGGATTCGAACCTGCGACCTCCGGGTTACCATACCGGCACTCTACCAACTGAGCTATCTTGCCCTATGTTGGCAGTATCCCACAAATTGTTAGTATCTTTGTTCAGGGGGCACTAGTCAGAAGCCATTGCTGGATTTAATCTTGCATGGGATTGCAATTCAAACCTTTGAAAAACTTGGCTGTGTATTACTGGATCTATATTTTTTGTGCACTCTTCATCACTGCCCTAAAAAAGAGATCTTAAAGAGGCCGTTGAACTTGGGGCCCCCACCTACATGTATGTGTATGCACCTAACTTTCGTTAGGAATGTATATTTGATTTCTACTGAGGAAAAGGTACTGTGCATTCACCTCCCACCTGTCCCAGACATACTGGCATCGACCACCCCAATTTGTAGCCCCCGAAATGTCTGAATTGGATAGAAAACAATAAAGTAAGTATTCTAAATCGGAGGGGGTTACAGCCTGCAAATGTGCGCGAGCGTGGGAGTAAGCGAATCCAAAATAAGATATTGACAAGACGTAATCGGGTGGACAGACTGTCCCGGCCAGGCACGGTGTCACATTTTATGATGCTCAGCCGAGGAGATGTGAAATGACAGAGCGCAGATTTCCAGTGCCTGATTTAAGCTGGCACCGGAAAAAACATACACATCTAGAGGGGGGGCTTACCGTGATTTCTTCAGGGTATAGCTCAAGTATATGAATCCAACTTATATCTTGACTGTGGGTGGCATGCTTTTGTGATTAAAAGTTGCTAGGATTTGGGGAAGCTCATTTTTCATTCTCAAACCAGCTGTATGCTCTAGTTCTAGCAATACAAAAGGTATTCTCTTTTGGAGGAAATATTGAACGAAAACGTTTATGGAATAGTTACTTTAGAAATGTTGAATTATTTGCGGTCTGAGAGTAATTCAGTTCCAGCAGGGTGGATCTTTTTGTGCATCAAGAACATCAATCAAGAATAAAAATGCCTTTTTGGCGAGGGTTGCAGATGTGAAAAAACAGCAAAAACTATTAAAAAAAACAAAAAAAGAACACACAATTGAAAATTCAATAGAAGAAATCCTTTTTTTGGAGAAGCGATACGGTGCACGTATATCTTCAACAAGCTGTACAGTACAACTAGCTGGGTTAGTTGAATAAAATTAATAAAAATTGAATAAAAAGAATAAAAATTGGTGAGAAGGAACACATGGATAACACTATAACCAGAATACAAACAAGTCAATTCTGTCAAAAATTCAGGTATGCTGGTTCATGACTTGTTTTAAAAATAACTATCTGAAGTTTTAAATTTAATTTAAGCCTCCCTTGGTCAAAAATAGAGATCCGGGTCAGCAATACTCTTGAAAATGTCGCCCAGACTATTCGCAAAACAAAATCAGCATAATTCCTTTTCTATTAAGGTTGAGCGGAACTAAGGCCAAACTCTAATAACCTGTTTGTAAATAGCCACAAATGTCTTCAGGAAACATTTTCAATCGAGCTTGTGAAACGTGACTGAGAGCACATGCACTCCATGACACCTGCATCAACTGAAGCCCCCCCCCCTCCCCCCTCTTTTTTTTCCAAATCCGAAGCACACAAGGAAAAACTGCACAGGTATCCTGAGAGCTACATCGAGCACAGGCAACATTTTTTTGTGACACTGATGATCTAATTTATCTTTAAAAGTCTCTGAAAGTCAATCCACAGAAAAAGCTCAAATAATTTTTTCTTATCTGGCAAGAATGACTTTTCTGATAAGCAACATTCTCAGAAAGATGCTTTTTGGACTCAGCAAGCATCTTTTAACCAAATTTCAGCAGAGAACACAAACACAGCTGGAAAAGGTATCCAGAATCACCCAAATCAGTTTGGAAAAGCTCTCAAAGCCCAAACAGATGTGGCATTAAATTCTAAGAACATGGGCCAACACTTAAATCCCATTTGATCCTAGCTACATGTATGTACATGTATATCAGATTTGTCAGTGGTAAGCAAAACTTGTTTAGAGTAAACCATGTTTGAGTAAACTAGTTCCGACAAAACCAGGGCCCAATTTCATAGCGCTGCTTAACGGTAAGGTAGCAGGAAAATTTGCTTAAACATTAGTGTATTTCATGGCCAAGTCTTGCTAACGCTTGCGCGTGCATGGAGATTTATATTGTTGCGTCACTAGTTTAAGCAAATCCTTCTTCCGAAGTTAGCGGGCTCTTCGCTGTGCTTACTGCTTACAGTCTCTATGAAATGGGCGAGGGTTCTGTTAGCAGAAAATCGTGTGTTAAGCAGTGCTATGAAATTGGGCCCAGGTTGGAGGTACCTAGGTTTGAGTAAACTAGATTTGAGCAAACCTAAACCAGAATAGAAGTTTTAAACTGAGGATCGAATCAGGTTTTGCAAGCATTTATCCTACATGTATAAAAAAGGGCCGTTTGCAAAGTGTACTTACTTCAGCTTGAAGGGGCGGAGCTGAGGGATTGACCCCTCCCTCACCAATGTCCTCTTCTGTCACCCACTCAAATTCCTCGGCAGAGTCCCCAGTCCCGGTGCTGTTGAAACGGACGTCCCGATTGGCCAATGCTCCCTTCTGATTGACCTCTGGGGATGAATTATTCATCAGCCGTGTCTGACTGCTTGGCGGTTGAGCCTGGGGCGGGACGGTGAAGTTGACGGGGGACCGACAGCGATTCGGGGGAGGGGACGTTACTTGGAGGGCGGGGTCTATACCAGCAATGATGTGGGGTTGCTTGTGTTGCTTGCGTCCAGCCACTTGCTTTGCCTGAAAAGTTTAGTCAAGAAATATGCAGATTTTAGGAAACATCCTGAATGTCTCGCAACTTCACAATCACGTTTCACCACTTTTTATGTGAGTGTTTTGCCACCAAACACGGACTAGTCCAACGATGGACTCTTTACCTTATAGTAATGTGAGTGACAGATTGATAGAAGTTGGAGTCAAATTTCACATTATTGTCATCAATCTGCAATATAAAATTTTTTTTTATATCTTCACAAGACCATGCTATTGTAGTTTCCCAGCTCAACCCAGCCAGAAATCACAATTCCACAAAGTAGGATGTTACACACATTGCACCTCCTATACGGTGTGCTCAGAAGTATGCATTCTACCAACCTCCTTGGATTTTGAGGTTTAACTTTCCTCTGCCATTTACTGATTTAGAATATCAAGAAAAATATCCACTTCCGCAATAGAGTACCGAAGTGTGACGTCAGTCGGCACGACAACTGGCTCTAAACAAACAGAGATTTCGACTGTTCCTTTGTGAACAGCCAGTCATGCAAACAGAAAATAATGAAAGTATTCTGGTTCCAAACTTGCACTGACCTCATCACTTCGGCACTCTGTACAATATCTCAAATGATTCTCTGGTATACACACAAAATGTACGTCTCTCTAAGACTTCACTAATCTCTTGAACATGGACAATGGCCATAGCCACTGTTTGAAAAAGACCACCTGGCTGGTTGTCATCTATATGTGCATTCCTGCACATACTCAATCTATTCATGTTGCAACTATGAGCAAGTTTGATCAAGGACCAATGGTTAACTAGTGGTTGGTTCGTGACGTACGTAGCGCATGAGCACTGAAGTTGAAGTGCGAACGACTCTAGTCGAACTATTGTCATGTCAACGCGAGCATGAAAAAATGGCGGTGGCCAGTTTGTTTCATGTTTTTGGACGAGTTCATAGATGAAAGCGAGACGGACGATATTTGCTCAGTATATCAACAATGTCACAAGTGGTAACTTGTGCATTATTTCAACATGTTCAAAGAAAGACAAAGTAACAAGAAATGATCGTTCACTGCTGCCGAATATTTACTTACATCTTTCGTTTTTTGCCATTTTTCTGATAACTGGTCCTCTCTGCACTGTGCTATTAAAACAGCTATTAATAACCAGTAATGCGACCAACCTCGGTAGACTGGACGCGAATCGTCGACTAGACTAGTCCAACCATCGTTGACTAGCGTGCGTTCGATCAGAGTTAGTCGAACTATGGTTAACTTATAGTCCTTGATCGAACTTGCTCCATATTGTTCTTGAAAGGGGGGCTCCAAGTGCGATGATTAGGACCTCTATTCAGTGTGGTGCCTATTGTTTGCATTTACGCTTGGCTGCACAGCCCATTCTTGGCATTCCAGCCCCCATTCAATGATTGCCGGACACAAGGGGTTAAGTAATAGAAAAGCAAATTGCAAAACTGTAGTCACACCTTGAAGCTCTTGGATGTCAATTTCTTTTAAAAATGGACAGGGAATTAGGCAGATGTGATTTTTAACAACGAGGGTCCAAAATCACATCTGGAGCCCAGAATCACAATGAGGTTTAAGCTGTTAAAATGCAGAAGTCACCATGAACTCTATCAAGGTGGGACAATAGTTTACAAGCTTCAAATGTGATTTTGCATAGAGCAGGATGTGACTCTGGATGGCCATTGTTGATATGTGTCCCTGTCCATTTTAAAATAAAAATCCCATTCAGTGGGTTGACAGTATTACTGTTTAAACCAAACTGAAATACAACAAGTACCTTATACTGATAAATCCCTTTAAAGAAAAAGACAAACCCCTCCGGACCAAATTCCTAGGGTTTTGAAGACAATAAAACAAAAATTACCGGCCGAACTTTAAGGTGTCTGCAATTTGTAGGTCAATTGTCTAGCCGGGATGGATACTGCTTCCTTGTGCGATAGACAGAATTTATCCCAGAATGATCCCGCCCTTAAAAAGTTAATCAAAAACCGCTGCACATGCGTCAATTCTATGAAGGACTGAGAATGAGATTGTGTTCTGGAAGAGGGTGGGGGGGGGGGGGGGGTGTGGAAGGGCGTGGTACATAGCTTAAGGGCGGGGCACGGAGGGAAGGAAAGACAAATGAACTTGTATGATAGCCAGTCTATCTTTGGTCTCTTTACCACATTAACCACAACTCGTCACAATCAGTGGACAGCATATATTCCATTGTATCGGGGCAGCAATATACAGTGTGAATTTTCGAAGACACATCAAACAACGAAGATAATATGCAATTTTTGACCTGGGTTATGTGACGGTAGATACAATGTTTGCTTATCTTTGCCTGGTGCATGTTTCCCTTCATCTTATGCTCTTTCCTGCTTCAAGAGGAATATTTATTCCTACCTCTTGTATCTTTGATTCCTTTTTCATTTTGCAGCTCTGTACCTCGAGTGGCTTTTAGCCTTGTTCTGGGGGTGTGCGTTTACGGGTATTAAAAGAACAGGGTACCCGATTGAATACGGGTACCCGGGTACCCGTTAAAGAAACCCAACCCAAAACGTCAAATCCTGGAAGTTGTAATAACGTCTTTCTCTGAGATTCAAAAAGTCAAATTTCAGACATGAGTCTGAAAAATCTCATGCCTGTCCAGTAAAACAGGATCACTTCTCCGCCTTTGCATGTGCTGTACGTACATGCACCGTCATATCACAAAAGACGGTTGTCTGGAAGCTTTATACAGTTGTATTTATTGTGGAATGAGGCACGCTATTAATTCTTGTCGAGGATCTTATCTATACCCACACTACTAAAGCCGCGACCAGAAAATTCCCTATGTCAACAACTGTGAGCGTCATCAATGTGAAATTAGTGCTGATTTCCCACGTAGTCAGGTTTTAATTTTGAAAATTCCCGACAAATAATATTTAAAACCTATTCTTTTCATTATCTGGGAAGTTACTAAAGTTGTAAGGGTATTCGATTCCATAATCTGGAACCGGTTTCTGACACGAACGGTCGGGTACTCTGTTTCGATGCACACCCCTACATTGTTCGGGACAAAATTGAATTTTAAAAAAAGTGTGTTCGCAGTCAAACAAATTCTTTTTCAATGCTTCCTGTTACGTACATTGTAACACACGACATATTTTACTTTTTACATATAAAATTGTAAAGAATATACACTTGCTCTTAAATATATACATGTAGTAGTGGTAGCATTAGGGGGCAGGATTCAAGCGTAGTGCTAATTCTCGACAAAGTAGTGGGTGCTAGCGCTATTTAATGCCTGGCTAGAACACTGATGGTGACAATGGTATTCGTTACGGTCTATTCACATTTCAAACAATACTTTGGCCTTTATTTTTTTCTCCAAACAGACAAATGGTGGTAAAGATTCCAGCCTATCGCACAGAACCAAAACAAAACCTAAACACAGATGCATGTAGTATTGCAAAACATTTCTTTTTCTTGTTTTGCAAAGGTCAGAAGTCCGCAACATAACCAAAGCCAACATATACAAGTACATACATGTACAAGTACTGCAAAAATGAAGGCATACATTACGTTTGGATATAACCATAACACTTCCAAATCCTCAACATTTTAAATGGATTTTGCATGCATCCTAGGGGGTTGGGGTTGAAATACATGTAACACCCACATTTTATACATAGGATATTGGCGTGGGATTTCCGATTACGGCAGCACTAACGTACAGGGCTAAGCCTGAAGTTAGCCGACGTGCAACCCCCAGATTGATACGAGTATTCCCACATGTAGGACTCCAGCAACTAATGGAGTATAAAGTCTGGTGCCTGCGCTCCCCCTGCATGGAACTGACAAGCAATTAGCCGCAATTTGCACTCCGGTAATCAACCCAAATCCTCTATTTGCCCTTCTAAATCCCCGTCGAACACGCTGCGGGACCCTCCCATCGCTGCCTGCGGGAGATTACCGCAGCATCATGGCCAAGTGGAGGAAGGACCTCATTTGACCTCATTGGGGGAGGGGGGAATTCACCCACAAACCAGAGACAGTAGGCACAAATTTTTGAAAATTACAATAGTAAAATTCCAGGTTAGTGAATGTTCTTTTAATTGTGGGCGTTTGCAAAAGTTGTTTTTAAAATAACCACAAAGGTTTGTACTCAATATCAGGGAATGGTGCTCATGTCCTTGAACGAAACACTTTGCTGTAATATTTGTGATTACTGCAATTATTGAGATTATTAGGACTGTTGTAATTTCTCCATATGGGGTATTAGAGAGGCCAACATTCCTGATACCAATACAAAGGTGGATATACCACTGGCACAGCTGACAACATAGTTACAAGCAGTGTTCATACTTTGTGGGATTCAACAGACACATGTTCTATCTTCACTTCACTTCAAAAAGTCACAATCAGAAAAGGGGGAAATTCGGCCATGCAAATTGGGCCATGCAAGGGGTTTAATTAAATCAAATCACAATTTGAAATTAATTTGTTTTCTTGCTGCCCGCCTTTTGAGTTCACGACATCACTCTCAAAGTCCTGGTCCTCATGAGTGCAAGAAATTTGAGGCCCTGTGCCGACTTTTCAGTTGTGTACAGTGCGAGCCGTCTTTAACGATAAGTGCACATGGCAGGCCCGGGGGCCGAGGTTGAGCCTTTTTGGACAAGGCTACACCTGTTTGCCGAGGCACGTTTTCCTCGGGCCCCAACAAACCGAACAGAAACCTTGAGGTGGGATTTCCAGCGGACACGTGAGTGTAATTTGTTATTTTCCTGACTATTGGTGCTGGAACTGTAGTGTGGAAAGTTTTTTTCAGAAACAGAGTTTACCTCTATGTTTTTCTTGTGGAATTGGAGCATGTTGACCTGGATAGTGGCATACACTACCACAGGTGTTATAAACAAATTTCAGCATGTGTACAAGAAGGGGAGGGGATGACACGACCGAGGATAGAGGACAGGGGATGGGGTGGGGGCATTTGACATGCGCCACCAGAATTCAGTTGATTCACAACTCAGTGCGCCGCCAGCGGCAAGCCAGGAAAGGCCAATTTCCCACTTTCGGGGTCGACATCGCGTCTATCGCGTTGTATTGGATGGTGGACAGTACAGCAGTAATAACTTGTACTTGCCAACTAAAATGTACATGTATAACAGGATACACAGAACCGGTTCCTAAAATTACATGCGACATACATATAAGACATATTAAAGTTTCAGGCAGAAACAACCATTGTTTTCACTAGTACACATGTAAGTCCACTTGGGGATTTTGACATTTTTTACATCATAAGAACTGAATTCAATTTCAAAATATTGTTTTGGGGCAATTTTATTGATGTACTCGAAGCTTCATTTTCTTAAAACAAGTGGTGATGACTAACAACTTCAAATGGTTATAGCGCGGCTAGGAATGAGCCACGGAAACATACATGTACGTCATCCAATTCACTTGTACTTTGGGAAATCCCATTCTTTGATTTTGCTACATGTAGTTTCTACACATTTTGTGGTTCTACTGCACATATTTTGTTTACGTGTGAGAAAAAAACACCTTACCCACTTTAAGAATGGATGGCACTACAGGGTTCCATGACTGCCGTGCCATATCCACCACCCCCCCCCCCCCCCCCCCCACCCTCTCCACTCCCACGAAGGAAGGTCATGTTGCATCCAAAAGATTATATTAGCTTGCCCAATACAGCTGTTGCACAATATCATGATGCAGTACATTGCAAAATAATATATCAAATAATATATCAGATAATATATCAGATAATATATCATAGTGTACCAGCAATCCAAACTGCTGTTGCACAATCTAATTTATTCCCTGTACTGTCAAAAGTTTATTGTGTACATATACATGTACATATGTACAGGTTCTGTACTTCCGAGGACGAGAGGAGAAAGGAAATACAAAGAAACCTTTCAGTCCCCGTAAGTCAAGTCTTTTGTTGAAATCGGTCCTCGCAAGTAGAAGTACATGCTTAGCCTATGGGGTTGGGTTATATTAAAGGAACAATAGGAAACACAAAGTATTGTTCTTGGAAGTATTGGGAAGTACGACTAACTGTACTATTGCTGGGGTGCATTTTGTTTTGGGAGAGAGAGAGAATAAAATAATTTTTTCCCAATAAACCACAAGGGAAATTAAAGTTATTTTAAAATCAATTTTAAAAGTTAATTCTAAAAACTCAATCTAAAAAAAGACGTACAAAATGTAAATGTCTGTTTGAATTAAATTGAAGAAAAACCAATTCCCAAGTCGCATTGTACAATTAGGGTGTGATCCCTAGCTACACGTACAGAAGTTTGTGACTTCTGGCTCAACCCCCCCCCCCCCCTACACCCCTCCCCTGCATTCTGGAGGTTGCAGGTTTAAGCCCTGCTCTAGCAAATTTTCTTTGTGCAGTCAAATTCCTACAATGTACATCAACAGTTACATGGTCAATATAATCATCTTGTGAAGATGGAATTTTTGCATCGGGGATGATGATGTAAATTAGAACAGAGATTTTTCTCTTGTTGCCCTATTCCGACGTAATGTATGAAGCACTGTATACTCAGTGCTTTCCGAGAGCCTGTGTGAAAAAATTCAATTTTTTTATTCAAATCGGCCAGCCGAGTGGTCAAGACATCTGCACTAGTAAGCAGGAAGTCGTGGGTTCGAATCTCACCCGAGTAAGCCTGTGAATTTTTTCACACAGGCTCTCGGAAAGCACTGAGTATACATGCTTCATACATTACGTCGGGACAGGGCAAAAAGAAAAAAATCTCTGTTCTAATTTACATATAATCATCTTTCTTAAACTTGCAAAAAAGGGGAAAAGGAATTCCATAAACACACGTTTGTTGATTCCTTTTAATAATGCATCATTAACTGGGCAGTGTCTCCCACTATCCTGTAGAGACAGGTTAAACTGATTACGGATAGATAGTTTGTATCAAGGACCTGTATGTATGATTTTATGCTCTGCAAATCAATCTTATTTCAACACATCAACAGAGGGCTCTCTATGCTTTTCAGGTGGTCCAGTCAAACAAATGTTACAGTAAGCATGGACAATTTCAATCAACAGAGGGCCTCCTTTCCTTTGACTAGTTACAGTCTTTGTGCATCTCTCAAGTATTTAAGCATAGTGCGAAATGTGCATTGGTGGTAGCTATTTTGTTAAGGATTTCATAATTGCTTTATCCCCTTGAGCACGGTATTTTACGGGAGACGTCAGGGCGAACCGCTACAATGTGTTTGTGCAGTCAAGCGTATCATAAACAATAATCCAACAATGGATTGAAACTGCACAAATAGCGGCAAATGCCGTCATCCGGCCTGGTGGCACTATTTTTTTGCGCCATTTGGCGTCATCCGTACGCAAGGGGTTAAGAAATGCCAACAAGATGACAAACACCAAAATACAGGAATGTCAATACACGTAAGACACATACATGTAATGTCCTTCAAATCCAACTTGTGCGGAGGCACATCTAAGGTATAAAGGCAAAACAAATGTCATCTCTTTGGTTAGCAATAGTTACCTGACCTATTTCCAATGTCTGAATGAAATACATCTACTAGAATGTTTAATATTAATGGCCAGGGTGACATTTGTCAGGATTTTCAGAATTGTTAAAGAATCTCTTTTGCAATCTGGAGGTGTTGTCCTAAAGGTGTTTTTACCTATAAAAGTGGGTATAGACCAATAGAAACGGATATTTTAAAGGGGTGCATTTAGGCAAATACAAACTGTATGTTGATCTGGGGTTTTCGTGGATTTTTTGGTGGATTTGTGGTGGATTTGGTGGATTTTTAATTTTTGGCCAATCTCGCCGCTGTAACGGAGAAATGTGGGGGAAAAAAAATCAAAGCATTGACATCTGACATTCAGACTGGCGCCACCTTATAGTGCAACTTGCATGTAGCCAAAGTGCTTCAGACAAAGGACACCACTCAGATTTTGTCCAAATTTCCTAACGGTCCGCCGAACCAAACTTGCGTCCCGAAAATGATTTTAGTCGATGATTTTCAAATGCTGTTTTTGGACGAATCTATTTTGCAGCCCAACTGGGTACCTCTAAGGCAATGTTTCGTTTGACCCTAACCTCACATAAAGCTACAAAATACTACTAGTAGTAAACTGCAGTATTCAGTACTCTTGCCTATTTGTGTACAATGCTTGTAGTAATTTTTAGTATTTGATACTTCACCACAAATAAAGTATGTAGTAAAATGTAGTACTGTTTGTTGCTGGGGTTGGAGGCAAAATGTTTTCATCTAAGGCGGCAACAAAGCATGAACTACTGGTTTTCAGAGATGATACAATTTTTTATCTTAGCCATCCAATTCATTGACACAAATATAATTTACCCAGTAACTTAACTGTATTACATAGAAGTAGTACTCTGTAGTTGCAAGTATCTTGACTGCTGTCATGATACACTCAATCATCAAAGACATAGAGACTCAGTGCTACAGAATACTAAGTAGTATTTCGTAGTACACAGGTCTTCACCCCAAATGAATGCCTAGTATGTTAGGGTTAATGTGCAGACAACTTGGCACTGAAATACAGAAAAATGAGCATGGAGGACGACATGCAAAGGGGCTACTCACCAGGGCTGTATTTAGTCCAGTCCCTGCAAGTCCTTTCACAAGTCCAGTCACAAGTCCTTTCATAAAGCCAGTCACAAGTAACTGGATGAACAATGACAAAGGAATGCCTTTGTCAAAGCTCATTTGAATAGCTTGTGATTGGGATTAGGACTGGAGGGTTTGTGATGGACTTGCAGGGACTTGTGATGGACTCGACTACATCCCTGCTACTCACATCAGCCTCCCCCTCCTGTAGCTGTCAGTCACTTATTTCAGAGACAGAGTTGTCTAGAATTCACTGACGTAGTAACAATGAGAAAAGAAACTGAACCACAATTGAGACTCAGTTCCAAGTAGTGGGACTACATGTAGGGTGGGGCTGAAAGATGTTGAGAGGGATAACCCTGCTCACCCAACAATTCTTGGTAGAGGGGGAAGACTTCAAACCTTTAATGCCTTTCGTATGGTTAAACCTGGAACTTACAATGGTTCTTTGAGTCACAGGAAATTGAGAGCTGATGGTGATGTACATACATAACAGTTGTGTTGCCACCCCCACCCCAACATTCATACAAAAAATTATTTTGCACCAACTGTTTGTGTCTGTGGTTTCTTGAGGAAAATTAAACGAGGCTGTTTTAGCAGGGGCATGGCTAGACCTCATACAGTGGGCGGGGCAATTAAGGGAAAAGTGGGCGGGACAATTAAGAGAAGGATGGGCAGTTGAGTGCCGGGGTTCTTGATGAATCAAAAGATTTGACACGGCTCAATATTAACATTGCATTTTGGTATTAAACTGGGACGTCTTATTTCGAAAGATGAGAGGGCTGGCCTGGCCATTATATATGGGGACGGCCCAGGCTCACCCTAGCCACGTGCCTACTGTGGGGAGGCTTCTCGTATTTTCAGTTTGAAAGAAGCTGCCTTCCTAGATCCTGTGTATGTTCCTATACAGGAATTCGCCGACGCCATTTTTACAGTGGTGCCGCGCTCGCGTGCAGGTTGCGCGCGTTCTTTAGTTTCAGTCGCGCGCGCATTTGTGCAAGTTGTATACACCCTATTGGTCGAAGCTGCATCGAGCGCGTGCATAAAATACGCACGCGAGCATGATGCCACCGCAGTAAATGCTTCTAATTTTGGTCGCCTGATTCGTCTATAGAGGAAACACCAATCCACAACTCAGAAGAGAGCCCTCTTGTGTTGCTCTTTTTTATATGGGGCATCAAAAATATTTTGGTTGACTCCAACTCGAAAACACGAATTCAGACAATGCAAGCTGGTACATGAATGTGCCGGTAGCATTCAAAATCATGTCTGAACGAGGTTAGAAAACCCACCAAATAATGTCTTTTAAGCTATGTATGAACACCCTCATCCCAGTTGACTTCTGTCTAGTGCCCCCTACCCCGAACATACAGTCTGGTTCCCTGACCTGAAGATTCCCTGACGACTAAATCTTAGGTCAGGTAGCAGCCACGGTTTAAAATAGATCATGACGTGCAGTGTTACAATGTAGTCCGAGTGACGTCAGTGGCATTATTCAAATTTTAATACTCTTGCAAAATCCGGTCGGCAAAATACTGCAAGAGTATAGCATTGATTTTTCAGTTTTTATATATAATTGAGAATTCAAATTGACGGGCCTGACAGACATTTTGTTATTGCGAACATCAACGTTAACAGCCGATTGTTACCGAAAACAAGTTCGGAAAACTATGTAGGGAAATTTAGACAGGTCAGTTGGTAGATTGCCGGTATGGTAACCTTGAGGTTACAAGTGCAAATCCTGCCACTACCAGGTTTTTTCTTCACTTTGAAAATTAACCCTTCAAAACTCCTTAAATTTACCTTCTTGCTTTGAACAGACAAGCCTTTCTTTCTCATAGATTTTTTTTGTACAGGATAAAATCTCTGATGTGGCAGTTACTAAACATCTGCTGGAATAACCCCTTGCGTACGGAAGACGTCTGTAGACGCAAAAAGAAAACAGTGCCACCAGGCCGGATGACACCTACAGCCGCTGTTTGTGCAGTTTTAATCCATTGTTGGATTATTGTGTATGTCACGCTTGACTGCACAAGCACATTGTGGCCATTTTGCTTTGCTGCACAGGCCGCCCCCGCACCCTGGCGCCTCACTACGAATACCGTACTCAAGGGGTTAAAGTATCTATGAAGGTTAATCCAGGTCACTGCAGAAGCTGTCTGGCTCAGCTTAGAGGGATGATAATTCCCAGTTACGTATCATCAACTACTTGTTTAGGCTTGAACGGATCCCAACTGCCATTACAAATCGGTGAACGACACGTTCGTCAAGGATTTACTGCTAGTTTCTATAAAATATTCATAAACTGTTCATATAACTTCCAGGCACATTACGTGTATGGGGAGCTACATTGTGTGCAGAATTCTATTTAATGCGGCCATTTTTTTCTAACCTAACTGTGACAGTAATTTACTGCAGTTAAAGTGGGTTGGTAAATGAAAACAAGCATTACAATTTAAATGTACATTTCAACAATTGCAAATGGATGACCCGAATCATAATAAAAAAATCTGCCCTTAATTTCTGATCTATTGAACATAGAAAAACTATACAAAAAGAGAGTACGTGTATGTTGGCTAGACTACTCAGTGTTTGGTACAAAGATGTCATGTAAAAAAGGTCCAATATCTTGCCCTATTTTGGCGGTCTCCCAAATTGTCAGTGTCTTTTTTCATAGGCGTTAGTCAGACGTCATAAACACACAATGTTGTATAGCCAGGGATCACGCCCCAACTTCACGACACAACCTGCGAAGCGACATTGTGGGGAACAATGTCACTTCCCCCCCCCCCTCGAACAAAGACACTGACAATTTGGGAGACTGCCAACATGTACGGCAAGATATCTTAGTTGGTAGAGCACCGGAGGTCGCAGGTTCAAATCCCGCTCCTGCCAGTTTTCTTTGCTCAGTTTCAAAAATTCATCCGCAACTACCTAGTCAGTTTCCCTTGTGGTTGTTTTTTTTGACGAAGTTGTGAAACTTGTATGCTCTATACTTGTCACTATGTACAAGTCAAGATACCACATAACTAAACATTCATAGGTACCTACCCAGACTCTGCCTTGGCCCACACTGAGCTCCCTCCCTCGTCCTCCCTCTCCCTCTAGCCAGCTGCCGACCCGCGCCGCAGCGTTCTGCTGCTGCGTGATCTGGGCAAAGTACTCCTCCTGCTCACGGTTTAGATCCTCGATCAGCTCAAAGAACTGCTTCTTGCTGCGCAGACTGGCGTAGGCAACTTTGAAGGCCTTGCCGACAATAGCGTTGATTTCTTCAGTCTGGAGGAAAGGGGGGAAGAAAACAGACAAGAACAGGTTAGACATTTTGGCCAATTCTATCTTTACATTGACTGCACATTACCTGCTGCTACATGTACATATTGGATTAGAATCCTGACCATGATGAAGCTTTGGAGGAGTTTGGAGGATTGAGGATGAATGGTATTTCAAGAAAAGGAGGATTTTGGAGGATTGAGGATGAATGGTATTTCAAGAAAAAGAGGATTTTGGAGGATTAAAGATAGATGGTGTTTCAAGCCAGGAGGATTTTGGAGGATTGAGGATGAATGGTGTTTCAAAAAACGGAGGATTTTGGAAGATTGAGGATGAATGGCGATTAACATAAATGCAAACATTTGGAGGATTTTTGAGGATTGAGGATGAATGTATTTTTTTGGTAAGGCAATCGGAGGATTTTGGAGGCTTGAGGATGAATGCATTTTTTGGGGTAGGGCAATCGAAGGATTTTGGAGGATTGAGGATGTTCCTAGTAAAAAGGGTCTAGGGGGTTATAAAGGGTTAATAATGCAGACATCTTAACCACACGACCAAGCTCGGTTAGGGTTAAGCAGTCGGAACAACTTAACACAATGACAAATTTTTGATAGTTTTCTAAGGCAGGGTTTGTGCACTTTCTAAACTAAAAGGAGATGGCTTGTGTGAAACCGCATCTGCTCCCGCCAAACCACCGCATCATGAAGTCTAAGCCTAATGGCAGGAAACATCGACTAATCAAAGGCCTTGACAAATCATTTTCACTCAGACTCAGTGGAAACAGTTTCAATTTGGAGAGCTGTATTCCCCCCTCCCCAGGGTGACTTCACCTTCCAGTGAAAAGCTTAATACAGTGTGCTCTCCATCATTCTCTAATTTTTTTGCAAGGACATCACATCTCCATGGCAACCAACTCCAGAGAGTTGACTGTACTGCTCTCCCGGTAATCATGGCAACAGGATGTCAGAATATTGAGTTTAAATCCCACAGATCTATGTACAATGTACATGTACTACCTATGTTGAATACTGATTTTACTATTCATATTTTATCTGTGGGTTTGCAAACATCTTTTGTCAATCAAGGTACGACAAAAAAATTGCAATAAATAAATGTTTCCCCTCAAGTTTCCATCTCTCCCCCACTGGATGGGAATGGCAGATCCCCAAAGTGGGGCATAGTATTTTCAAATTTGTCCAAACAGGTCTACAGGGGATCCCCAGCCCCCAAGGGTGAGACAAAATTTACCACCGACTCGACTTTAGATTCAGAACAACATTGATTGGTAAGAAAAAGCCTTGTAGTGTGACATCATGCTGTTGACTAGGCTAGTGTTATCAGGTTGTGTATCATTGTACAGAAACCACTGCAGGGCTGTAGTCGAGTCCATCACAAGTCCCTGCAAGTCCATCACAAACCCTCCAGTCCTAATTCCAATCACAAGCTATTCAAATGAGCTTTGACCAAGGCATTCCTTTGTCATTGTTCATCCAGTTACTTGTGACCGGCTTTATAAAAGGAATTCTGACTGGACTTGCGAAAGGACTTGCAGGGACTCGACTACAGCCCTGGAAACCAGATAGTAATGACATCAATGTCTGTGCGGGAGCTGGACCTTTGGCAACAAAAACTGTACCAAACCCCCATGTGTCCTTACCAAAAGACAGAGCCAGACATAGGGGGAGGGGACAATGAAATGCTTACAGGTGCATGTGCATTTATGTGTACAGTAGTATGAGAAATGGGTACCCAACTGAAAAAAGGGATGGGTGTACCCGTTAAAGAAAGCCAATCCCAAAAATTACAATGTATGTCTCAGAAATTGCTGATCATGTTGTTCGGAAAGGTCTGCACAATAATACTACCACATCGGTGCATCGATGCAGCAAGAAAAGTGTCTAGCTTTACGGTGTAAATTGCATTTTCGCAAGGGTCAACAAAACTGTTTTGTTTTTCTATGTACAAGTACCCTGGTTTTCATTTTGAAAATTCCCCACAAATGACATTCAAAAACTTTCTTTTTCTATTTTTGGAGAAATTAGGGGCCTACTCAGCAATTAATTCTTGCAATCCGAATGTCATCATGCATACATGTACGTACACTTCCCAATATGATTCATGTTATATTTACAGTTTAGGAGGACACTCCAGAGGGGATAAGAGGGGGGGGGGGGGTCTCTACGAGGTCAACTACACAGGGAAGGGGGTCTGAGGGGAAATGATTCACTGCTTGAATGTACATCAAATTGTGCCCGGAGCCCCAGACAATGGGACCTGGAATCATCCCCAGGGAAATGAATAGGCCTACACCATACATACTGTGTATATCGCAGGCAGCTGTGAGCAAAATGATGTCAATGCTCTCTAGATGGTGAAAGACAATATCTTCTGAGATTCTGCACTTGTTCACTGCATCTAAGCCAGTCACCATGGCTCGGCAGGGAGTTTAGTCTTTACCACTGGAAAGTGTTGGTGTGTTTACAAGAAATTTTAAATACCGTAATTTAGCCTTGCACATAAATGCGTCCTGCAAAGTTTATAGAGCAAGTGATAGGCAGTTGCCAGTAAAACCCTTGACACTTATAAAATAATTACTGCAAAAACGCAGGCTGCAGTTTGGTTTCTTATCCGAACGTTATACGTACCTATAATGATCTTGATACAACATTGTTGATCGGGCGGGCCATAATATTGCTCGCCGCATGTAAAACACCAGCGTGCTTTGTGTGCAACTTTCGCTGGCGCAGCATGCAGTTGCAGCTGACGCTTGAAAAACTTGATCAGTGAGTAATGGAATATTTTTTGATATTTGGTCAAACCCAGTTCCAAATAATCAAATTCTAAATTATTCAAAAAAATGAACAGCCTTTGAGTTGACATTGATTAGTAAGGGTGTACTCCTTAACCAGTTGGCGCCAGGATTATTTTTGCCGAAAATTTCTATTTTCAAAAAAGGCAAAATATAGCAGCCAACTTCTGATATACAGCCAAATGCCACAAATACTGATTTGCAAGAGTCATTTCAACAGTATTTGTAGGCAATATTTCTTGCCGAAACCTCATATATGTCAATACTCCGGGTGCGCCCACCGGAGCATAAATTGTAGAACAACAGGCCGTGCACAGCGGCCAAGTTCAAGTTCAACACACGGTCCGCCTCCACAGACTTCTCGGACTTTGTGTGTGTGTGTACAAAAAAAATGAGGGATTAGCGTGTTGAGACGTCACCCAGAGGTGAGTCGAGGCAAGCTTGACTTTTTTAACCAGTCAGCCGTGCCCGTGCATAAAAAAAGCCAGATCGTGTTAACACGTCCTCCGACGCGAACTGGTTAAGCAAACGAACGTAAGGAACACACTCGAGAGCAAGAAATTAGTCAACATCAGATGGATAAAATCTGACGCATTGGTTTGCCAGAAGAGGTTACAAGGTTAAAGTTTCATTCTGAACCATCTGGCGCATGACATGTACACGTACCTTGCCCAAAAACTGTCTGTTACACGTAGGTCTGTTCTTTTCCCTTCAAGTTCACGTGCAAAAGATTTGGCTTCAAGGTCGTTTTATATATTAATGAGTGTAAGGATTCACACTACAATTCTACATCATAAAAATAATGTGGAGTTTATAGAGCATTTTACACAAATGTCTCAAAGTGCTTCACAATTATTACCCCTGGTCATCAGGCCATGAGATCAGTTCTATGCAGCAGTTTGAGATCAGCGCAATTCATTCCCTACCCTCTCAGATACATGTACCAATTTATACTCTTAGGTGGAGAGATGCAATTGTAGTAAAGTGTCTTGCCCAAGGACACAAGCACCAAAAACCCCTGGTAGGGTTCGAACCCAAATACCATTACCATACCGTATACGAATCTGTCAACCAGACTATAGAGACTGAGACTTCTGTGCAAGAAAACCTATCATACAGACCTCGTTAGGCTCTCGCGTGATGAAGACGTGACAATATTGGATCCCAACAGGCCCTTTAGGGTTACGGGAGAGGAAGGCAAACTGGCAGAAATCCGGATCGCAGGTGGCGTAGGATATCCGCTTCAGTGCATGGGCCATAAGTGTCACCTGGGGTTGAAAGACCAAAGAAAGATACGATGCATGACATGCACAGGTGTTCTTTACATTTATCTTAATCCAACGGCGCTGTTTGCTGTTGCGAAACTCCCCTGAAAAAAATAGTTCATTTGGAAAGTTGTTGCAGTGGTTTTTTTTACTCTTGTCTCGGACAACTTGGTTAAACCCTGAAAATTCAGAGAAGTAAGGCCAGAAAAAAGATATTGTTGTGTTGCCCTCTACGACCGACCCTAAACTTTACTTTTTATTTTTAAAGGAGTTTTCAAAATCTCACCTTTTCCTGCACAAAATAAACACGTTTTTATTGAAATCATTGTCTTTAAATACAGCTACGATGGCACAATCGTGTATTTCGCCATCTCACTTTTAAATAAGCTTCCTTTTTCAGTTAAAAAAAATATATACCGACCGACCCTAATACCGGATTTTTCCTATTTAAGGGAAACACAGGTTTTTTTGTTTTTTTGGGGGCTTAATGGCAGTAACTGCCTCCATTGTCTGTGGATTTTTGCCATGGCGTATTTTGAAGGTTGGTGGTTTTTTTTATGGAAGTCAACCAATACAAAGACTATAAGCCACTCTAGGCAAGGGCTACGTGTACCACAAACTGAGCTGGTAGGGTTGGCCACATTTTGGGTTACAAACCCAACCACCCTGGAGGTTTTAGTCCTGGGCCAAGATCTAAATACAGGATATATTTTCATCAGAACCTGGAGAACTTGTCCCAACTTTCAGACCTATAGACCCGGCTGCTTATTTTTTTTCCCCGTAGGCGGGTGAAGCAATAATCATGAATAATTCAGTAGTTTTGATGAGAAAGTTATGTTTATTCATTATAATAGAACAGAACGTCACAGCATTGTTATTATTTAGTCAACTAGTTCCATTCAATCATTTTAAAGAACGGCTGTTGTCGAGCTGCTACAGACTAGTCTAGTGGATAGTGGGATGGGCTTTGATCCATATCCCATCCCACTATCCACTAGACTAGTCTAGTGGATAGTGGGATGGGCTATGGATTAAAGGTCCCTAGTTCGAATCCACATGTACCTATTTTTCTTTACTGTGATATCTTTGGGATATTTTTAATTTAAGGGGAAAAAGAGACCGAGAACCTAAGTGCTAGCTGTGCAGTGATCAATGCAACCACCGAGTTATTCATGAAAATTGCTTCACCCGCCTACGAAAAAAAAATAAGCGGCCCTGCCGGAGTAACTTCCAAAGTCACCTTTTTCAATTTTGGCAATACGATTTCATTGAAAGCTGGCTGCAGAGATAAGTGGGGTCTGAGAAAAGCAAGTGAGAATCGACGCAGGGTTGTGTCACCCCAGGGATGGATATTCTAGTGTGAAAGGAAGTGTACATGTACATGTAGACCTGTATAGCTAGAATACTTGGACACTGTACATGTATATTTGTAAGAAAAGGCAGAAAGCCGAGTTTCATGCTCAAACACTAACTGGAGGAACCAAGTTGGACAAACCGGGGGAACATTTACCCTGAAAATATTTGTAGAACAAACAAAGGGTAGTAACAGATCTCCGTTGAGAGAGTATTTCTAAAGGATGAGCCCTACCCTTTACCAACCAAATTAACATGCTCCTTGGAACCATACCGATCTGCATATAAATGTACTTTTCTAGAACTGGACGAGTTCCAATAAATGCCAGCTTGTCCTCGGACAAAACAAACACACAGTGCTCCAATTTGCTTGAGAACAGGTCTCACGGTTATTCTTTCGCTTCAAAAAGCAACACATTAAAACTTGTCACAACACTTTGCGGGCTGAAAAACAGGAACAGGCTGGTTCATTACCAAAACACCCTCATTTATAGCCATATAAACACTGACAATACCACCGGTGGACTAACTGACACTGCATTTCTCTCTCTCATCAAGATAGATGGTGCCATTTGTAGGAAGTCAAAAATCATAATAAAAAACGAAATGCTCAATTTAACGATTCACAGGGTTTGTCACATCAGAAATACTGGACTGCAGCACTTAAATAAATGACCGATTTTGTGGCAGGCTTTCATTCAGACCCAGGTGAAAAGGTAGAATAGAATGATAAAAAAAAAAAAAAAAGGACTTGCGGGCTTTTAAGAGTAGTTTTTATTGACACCCATGTCCACAGCATCACAAGCCTCATTTGACATGTTCTGTACTCACAACTCTTGTGCTCCATCCTCAACTAAGCTCTTGGAAGTAAAGTTGCAGTACTCCTGCACCCAAGCCCTTCATTGTGTGTTTGACAGTGTGTAACACTGTTATGAAAACTATTCAATGAGATTTCATTTTTCAGAGTTGTGGGACAAAAAAGTAGAAAAAAGGAGGAAAAAATTGTTATTTCAAGAAAAAAGCAGGAAAAGTAGTTACACTTGAAAGCCTGTCATGGACGGTGCATGCTTTTGTGAATTTGATTTCTGTTTTTTTATTCAAAGGATATACTTTAGCCTTGGAGAAATATGCTGCTAGGTTTTGCTACATGTACATGTAGGACTAGGATCAAAATGTCAGGTCCTGCTTCAATTACATTGTACATCAATACTTTTTATCGATTATTTCAGGTCATCCAGTTGGCAAGCAGTATATTATTATTATTTCAAAGGATATGATCAATTTTGATACACATACAATGTATGTTTCTTGGCTATTGCATTTGTGCATACAAATAAATATTCAGATTGATTTTCTAAACATCTTTATTTAAAACACAAAAAAAAACACCCAACCAAAATATATACAGGACATAAGATGCAATCGCATATATGTAATGTAATGTCAGAAACATGTTTGATATGCACTTGTCAAACGAAACTGCAACCAGAGTCTGATTTGTTCCAGCCCATAAAAACAAACATATTTCACAAAAAGTGTTGACAGTTATGCCACCAATTACCTTGCAAATACCCCACAGGGGATCCTTTCAATCCCACCACAAATGTACATTATACAACGTATGCATTGCCAATGCCCACATACATGTAATGGACTACATATGTACTGTCATTATCTGCATGTTGGGCCAAAAAAAAATTTAAAAAAATAAAAAATGCCAAGACAGATGACTGTTGATAGAAAGGCCTGGATGTGAAACTTGTCATTTTTAACTTGCGAGTGGACAGCTTTTCTTCTGATATGGGTTTCAGGGGAACAATTGAAATTTTGCCAATAACTCATACATGGTGTCTCAAGTTTCCTCTCATACTGGGCTTGCATAAATGTATGTACACATCATGTATATTGAACACTTGCATACTAAACTCGCTTTTAAATATTCAACCGAACTTTGTGTAAAATTATGCAACTGTGATACATGTACATCTAGGAGGCTTTAGCCATAATTTGCCCTTTTTTGATGCAAATTTTCCCCAAACAAGGCTAAAAGCCACTTAAGGTACAGAGCTACAAAAGCCAAAAAAGAATCAAGGAGGAAAGATCAGGGGAACCATGCATCAGGCAATGAATTCCGTAGAGATACAGAAAGAGGGGGAAAAGCTATGGGCATACATGTAGCTTGTTCTACAAAATGTAGGTATAGCTACATGTATGGGGGATGCTACGTAGCACTGTAGAGCATACAAAATGTATGGTGAAAGGTGAAACAGTGCTCACCGTAGATACATGTATATTTAGGGTAAGCAGTTATCCAGAACCACCAAAATGACATCGTCGCACGCATCGCGCCTTGTGCCTATTCAATAAGGCCTTGTGCCTATTGGCCTAGTGCATTTTCAGTAATACACGACGATGTCATTTTGGTGGTTCTGGATAAGTGCTTATCTATATTTAGTGGGAACAGGCAGAAAACTTGTTCCATGATGCAGGGTCTGTTCAGTCATGGCCCACCATGGGGTGGGGGGGGGGGGAGGTTAGGCATAGCATCAAAGGGATTTCCATGCCAACAAAGTCTCTTCAACCATAGACCTTTTTACAGATAATTCAGAAATGTGTAGTGATGAAGGTATACGTTGCTCTGCATTGTGGACAGTTTGCATCTAAATTTTGTACACAAGACCCCATAGGCTGGCTATCTGTATAAGTGTAAACAATATTACTGGCTGTTACGTGTGTATTTCAGTGAGGTTTGCGGTTAACACCATAATGGGAAATTAAATCTCTTTTGTGAAGTAATGTGGATCTGAAAGAACTGGTGGTGAGAATGTTTTCAAGTCATATGACTTTCCCAATAAATCCTCAAGAATATAGGTCGTTTATCAAACTACTGTTAGAAGTGTATGCCTTGATATCCAATACGTGCTTCTGCATGTGGGGCATGAATTATTCTTTTGGAAGGTAACCCATATTTTAGAGCTTTGAAAATGTTTCAAAATTGATGGGAATTTTTTTTTAGGAAATCGTCCAAACATTTCAAATCTTCTCAAAGGTTTCAGTTGCTAAAAAAATAGTCCCAGTCACTCTTAATTGAAGAAACTGTCTGCGTGCATTAACAAAACAGTTAGTCACTCATGATGTATATGACCAACGTAACTATAACCTCCAGATAGAACACTATTCAAAATTACATGTACGCAAAACTGACGTAACCAGACAGAAACTAGCAGAAATCAATTTTGAAACAATTGTCAAAGTCTAGACACATGCAGACAAAACCTCCTGCAGTTACTATCAAGTCAAATTTGATTAAATTAAACGATCGAAACTGTCCCAGAAAAAGAAGAAGAAGAAGAAACAAGTACATCACCCACACAAATAATACACAAATATGCACATCTACAAACTCATGACTGACGTACATTCATCACGTGCAGTTTGGAATGTCTGCTAGAAAAATCGGACTTTGGAACAAGGACAAGCTGAACAAATATTTCAACAAGATCCTATTTGCACCTGCTAAAAAAAGTGTCGCTTGAAATACCAACGGGAAATCTTTACTTGTGGATTGTTTGACGAATTATAAAGTATTCTGTTACTTCACTTTAAATATAAAAAACCTGAAGGCTGTGAAGGTATTTAAGTTGAAACATCAGTTACTTTCTATTCTCGACAGCTAGTAAAAGGTGTGAAAATTAAGCAGAACTTGAAACGAACAGGCAAAAATCTCAGTACGATGAAAGTCGGTTGTCAAGTTCTTGTCAATACCAAGTTGAAATGAGTCCTTATAACCTAAACACTGACCTACATGCATTCATAAACAATTTATACATAAGTGAGCCATGCAGCTCAAGTGTCCAGCTGATTTTTAGTAGATTGTGTACACAGAGATATCGAAAGAATCTCTGTTTCTGTAGTTTTAGTTTCAATTGCCTTGTATTAATTCATCACAATACCTAAAGCTGTGTGAGGAGGCCACCCATGGTGCTGTTATAAAAGTGGCCATTATAGAAAGGTTGATCATGTTTGCCTGTAATGCATTTCATTAGGGGTATCAACACAAAGTAACAGGTGATTTGACCACTGTTAACATGATGAACAGGTGGCCACACTGGGCGGGTTGCCACACTGGGCGGGTTGCCACACTGGGCAGGTGGCCACACTGGGCGGGTTGCCACACTGGGCGGGTTGCCACACTGGGCAGGTGGCCACACTGGGCGGGTTGCCACACTGGGCGGGTTGCCACACTGGGCAGGTGGCCACACTGGGCGGGTTGCCACACTGGGCGGGTTGCCACACTGGGCAGGTGGCCACACTGGGCAGACGGGGGGGGGGGGGGGCCACACTGGGCAGGCGGGGGGGGGGGGGGGGGGGGGCCACACTCGGCAGGCGGGGGGCCACACTGGGCAGGCGGGGGGGCCACACTGGGCAGGCGGGGGGGGGCCACACTCGGCAGGCGGGGGGCCACACTCGGCAGGCGGGGGGCCACACTGGGCAGGCGGGGGGCCACACTGGGCAGGCGGGGGGCCACACTGGGCAGGCGGGGGGGCCACACTGGGCGGGCGGGGGGGCCACACTGGGCGGGCGGAGGGCCACACTGGGCGGGCGGAGGGCCACACTGGGCGGGCGGAGGGCCACACAGGGCGGGCGGCCACACTGGGCGGGCGGCCACACTGGGCGGGCGGCCACACTGGGCAGGTGGTCAAGATGGTGTCAGCAGACCACAGTACAAAGCAATCCTGGTTCAACTGGCAGAGGCAGGGGGAAGGGATAGGGGGTGCTAAGGGCCCTCAAAATGCAATTTAACATAATTTAATTTTAACTCTTGCGCCTTTGGTTTATACATGGGTACATGTATGGGAGACAAGTGGCAACAATAAAAAAAAAGTGCCTAAATGAACTGGCCACAACAAATATGTGGCCACTACATGTAGTTTCATCCAATTGATTTAAAAAATGATAGATGCCGAAGTTTTCCTGCCACATAAGCCTATGACACATCTGTCAGCACAGTATCAAATGACATGTGCTTGCACGATGTACATTTGTACTACACATACATGTATGCAGGGCAAAACTCAAGTTCATAGCTTTTTTTTCCCTCAAAGCCAAGTGTCTATGTTAAATGATGACTCGGTGAAAATAGGACTGATTGATTTGACTTCTTCACTCAATAACACCTGTTATTCAATGTGCATTATGGGCTTCGTTTCCTGTGACAGGAACATTCATCATTTTTGGCCAAAGGGGTCTTTGCTTTGGTTTTCTCAAACGGACAGAGCTGAAATAAAATTGTCAATGACGCTTTGTCAAATTTTGCACCGAAAAGGATTAAATTTGGTTTAAATCATGCAGCCTGTCAACTGGAAAAAGCATCTTTGCACTTTTGGAAGTGAACGTGCAAAACAGTCAAGAATACATGAGAGTGGCATCATTAGAAGCATAAACAAGGATGTATCAGTTTTTATTACAGAGATTAGAAATTAATGCTCAAAAACAAAAACAGGAAACTGAGATCATTGGTGGTTGTGTGACGGCTAAATAATTGGTACCTGCTGATTTTCAGGATCAAAGACTTTGATCCCCGAGAGCGAGATGAAGAGAGTGACAGGCCGCGACTTCTTAGGATTCTGCGTGAGAAAAGAAACAAAAATGAGTCCTTTTTTATGCAGGACTATAACTCAAGTTAAATACTCAAGACATTTTGGCCATTCGCCAATTTGGCAGAGTTGTAGTCGAGTCCCTGCAAGTCCTTTCTCAA
This sequence comes from Hippasteria phrygiana, assembly GCA_037893225.1. NCBI lineage: Eukaryota > Metazoa > Echinodermata > Asteroidea > Valvatida > Goniasteridae > Hippasteria > Hippasteria phrygiana. The sequence goes on from JAZGUH010000234.1 coordinate 2,206,244, forward strand.
GTCCAGTCAGAAGTCCTTTCATAAAGCCTGTCAGAAGTATCTAGATGAACAATGACAAAGTAATGCCTTTGTCAAAGCTCATTTGAATAGCTTGTGATTGGAATTAGGACTGGAGGGCTTGTGATGGACTTGACTACATCCCTGCATGATTTTGGACTTTTTAAGATGCAGGAAGCCAAACAGACAAGCTAAACTAAGCAAACTAACACATAAAGGATAATTGACAAACTATTCAAGGACAAACAAACTATTAAAACAAATGAGTGAACAAAATGCATGCAGAAAGAATAAAGAAATATCCCACCAAAAAACCTAACCAAAACAAAACAAAAAATGATGACGAATAAACAAATGTTGTGACAAATGAACAAGCAATGAAGTAAAGTCTAAATATCTGCCTAACTCAGCTGCATGTGGTAAGGCAACTGACAAATACACCTGTTTCCACTAAGCCTCCCCCCCAGCCAAACCAAAAGTTCACATTAAAGACGGGATCACATCAATGCACTACAAGTTCAAAAAGGAATCCAAAAATAATCTTCATGGCTGCAGTTGAGATCCGATTCCAATGCCAAAATAGTGAACAAAATACAGTAAGGCCAAAAAGAATAGTTCTGCTTCTGGTTACCCTACCTACCCTATTTTAACGGCCCCAACCCAAAACAATTTTTGGAAAAAAAACCACCAAAAAAAACACACAAAAACATAAATGCTGTCAATACTACGTTTAAACCTTGACTACACGTAGACACCTACAAAGGTACATGATCAGCACAAAAAAAGTGCCAAAAAAAATGATTTCCCAACCTACATGTACGTACACTATTTTCAAATGTCATGTAATCCGAAGCAGAACTATTCTTTTGGCTTAAGTCTCCTTGGAGTCAAAACTAAAAAGAAATGTGCTTATATCTGGGCTTGGCTGGAGTTTAAAAGTAAACCTTGAACCTGTATTCTAAAGTACATTTGTACTTTGCTTAGTACACATGTACACTGCACAATGTACATTGTATCATGATGGTCTTAAAATCAAATCTACAAGTTTTAGAATGCAGCTTCAAGTCGACCGACGTTTCAGCTCAGACCCTGCTGGTTAACCTCGTAAATATGGACGAGTCATAGCCGTGGTTTGAAAAAGACCACCTTGCTGATCGTCATCTACATACGCATTCCTACACATACTCAATCCCTTGTTTGCCTTTTGTTTGCATTACACATGGTTGCACAAACGGGAATTCGCCTAACAAAATTAGAAGCCATTCTTGCTCTGGTGCCACGCTCGCGTGCAGGTTGCCCGCGTTCTTTAATTTCAGTCGCGCGCGCATTTTGGCAACTTGTAAGCATCCTGTTGGTCGAAGCTGCATCGAGCGCGTGTGTAAAATACGCACGCGAGCATGATGCCACCACAGTAAATGCTTCTAATTTTGGTCGCCGGATTCATCTATTGGCATACCAGCACCCCATTAATAACAGTCGGACAGAACGGGTCAAGTCCAGATTTCAGGTTGGTCTTTGGACTCCTACTGGACTTAAGTCCACTTTTTAACTATTTTTACATTTTTTGTTGAGAATTTAAAAAAATCATCACATTTTTCAAAAAAGTTTAACATTAAAAAAAATAATTTAACACAGATTTGGGTAACCCTTTCCGAACAATGTGTGGTGGACAGACAAACACTCAAATACCTGAAGTGACTGGAGTTGTAGACGAACAAACTCCGCTCTATTGCTTGGCTGCAGATGCGCCACAGAGAAAGATCCCACATACTGGAAAAATGAAAACATAAATTATTGTGAATTTTTTATGTTTCTGCTCATTGGTAATTTAAGGGTACATGCGTACCCTTACACTCATTTCCTCAAGAACAAAAAGGATGTCACATTTCTGATCAATGCATCCTGTTTGTCCAACTGGATGCTTTATGTGTCTCATTACAATTTACAACTACGATGTACCGGTAGTTATAGGCAGTTTGCAATTTTAATTTCCATTCACACCAGGGAATGATACAAAAAATATAAATATAAAATCTATACTGAAAATACACAATGAAGGGGGGGGGGGGCTCCTCCAGTTAAAGACAGATGGGATAATTAAAGGGGCTGAGCAAACGATATACATTGTACATGGACTAAGGATGGGACGTTTACACGTTTAAACGAAGAAAAAAATCAAATCCGTTTAGAAATTTTCCCAAACGTTTAAACGGAACTCAAATTATTAACATGGGACCTTGTATAAAATACGCAATCTACATACACATTCCAGTTTTTACAAAGAATCCAGAATCTTTGTACATGTATTTAATTTACAAAGAAATACAAACGCCTTTAGTACTACAGTGTATACAATTGTTTGTGTTTGATGTTTTCAATACGCCGTTGGGCCACGATCAATGCTCGACGTGCACAGCACCTCTCTTACGTCCTACACAAATACTGGGACGGGCGGCAGCCTTTTTGCAATTGTTGACTAAACGTTTATCAAATTAAACGTAAATTCCCATCCTTAACATGGACACTGCGCTGTCAGATACTAGACCAAAGAATAAAGAAAATGAGCAAACAATTGAGAAATTGCAACTACATGGCTGTGTGTACAATACTGATAAGTCCGTTACGCCTGCAAATCTGCCAATCAATTTTCTTCCTTTTTTTCTTCTTTATCTTGCCACCATTTGCAGGTAAGCTTCATAATTCTCTTTAAAGTTTGAGGTTTTATCACAGAAAATCAATGAATGAATATTTGTGCAATTGCAGTCCTGCACAGAAATCCCCAAGTGATCCCAAAGTTGTGAGCCTAATCAAAAAGAGTATACGTCGCTTCCCAGGTTGTATCGTAAAATTGGGCGTGATCCCTGGCTATACGGCATTCTGGGTTTATGACTTCTGACTAGCACCCACCCGAACAAAGATACTGACAATTTGGGAGACCGCCAACACAGGGCAAGATAGCTCAGTTAGTCGAGTGCCATTTAGGTATTCCGGAGGTCGCAGGTTCGAATCCTGCTCCTGCCAGTTTTCTTTGAAAATTTATTTAAATTTACCTAGTCAGTTTCCCTTGCAAGAAACAGAAATACTCCGGGAACAATAAGCCAGTTCGGTATTTCAACTGTGCATGTGCACAATGACATTTTATCCCAAATGACCCACGTGTGGCCGCAAAAGGTGGTCGCACAACGCGCACGTGTTAAATTCAATCAGAATGGGCGTTCGCGTAACATGGCGTGACATTACGTCAGCAATTTGATCCTGAATAACCTTTGACGTTTGAGATACCGAACTGGCTTAATGAAGGAACAATTTCCTTCAATTTAAGTATGTTAACTTTAATTAAAGCAATATCCATGTAGTTTTATTTCCCAGCTGTGCTTATCAAAACAATGTACAGTCACTACAGAAATGATGTAAGTGTTATTATAAATTCCACATTTATTACTAATAACATCCAGGGAATATTTTCACCCTTTCCTGATCTTCGCTTGACCCTACACCCCATAAAGATCGTACATGTACTCTAGTCTCCAACTGTGCGATCTCTGGGTGTAACACACCTTGATACCATTCATATCTAGTGGAATACCAGAAATCTTTGCTTTGACCAGAGATGCATGCGAAAGTAATGACGAGATCAATCTAATATATAGCTGCCAGCCACCCTGCTGTCTTCCAATATGAGAAAGGGCCGACTGGCGTGATCTTGCGTCAAGATGTCAAACGGTATTTCAGGAGAACTGGAGAAAGTGTCTTTGCATCATATCTCCGAGGATTAAAGTTATTGTGTGTGTGTGTGTACGTGCACTGTATACATCTCAGAGGACAAGAGGAGAAAGGAAATACAAAGAAACCTTTCAGTCCTCGCACGTCAAGTCTTTTGTTGAAATCGGTCCTCACACGTAGAAGTACGTGCTTAGTCTATGGGGTTGGGTTATATTAGAGGAACGTATTGGGGAAGTACGACTGTGTGTACATACATGTACCAGAGAGTAATTAAAAAAACATTTACCAAACCAAAGTACTCTTGAATTGGTTGCACACAATGAAAGTCTTTCATCATGTCCGAATATTCATACGTTTGTTGCTTCAAAATTTATGGTGTTTATAAAAACATTGTCTGAGGCATAACATGTACATAGGCAACATTCACCTAAAATGGGACATACGGGGATACATTGTACACTGCTGGAGCCCCCTTCCCACAGGGTCCCCCTCATTTCTTTTTTACAAAAAAAATAAGGATACATGTAGATATGATGCAAATGAAATATTTTGCCTGGTTCCCCAAGCTACAATGTAAGAAGTGGCCCTACCCAAAAAACTTTTTTTGGGGGGGGGGGGGGGGGGGGGGTGGATGGATTGTTGAAAAACAATTGTGAGCCCACCCCCACATCCTCCTATTATCATTGAAGGTGTTCCAGTAGCCTTTCATCATTAGTTCCCCCTGTCCAAACTTTCAGGCACTCTACTCGCCTGGCTGTCTTATCACATCCTTTCACTGTTGTTCCAAAGGCTAGTAATTTGAGATACACGTACTCTTCAAGTTTTTCCCCTCCTACATGTACATGTACAACTGGTCTTGTGGCTGGTCTTGTGGCTGATGTTGATCGTATTCCTCTGCATGCAGCACACATCACCGAACTTGAGGAAATCTAAACATACATGTACATGTACATTAGTTGTAGCTACAACCGAGTTGCCTCTTTAATATTTGAGTCAGATGATTTGCAAGGTCACATAGACTCTGCACTATTATCCTGTGAAGCCCTGGAGCAAACCTTCTCTTGAGTTTCACCTTGGCCTAATATGCAGGGGGTGAAGATAATTGGACGACAGATTAAATGCCATTTGATGGCTGTTTCTATTTGACATACATGTACAGAACATGTACCTGCATGGACAGATAGGCACAGAACCAATAATGCAGTACACCTACATGTACAAACTACATGCATGGTTTATGTGACAGAGTTCAGTGGTGGTGCCCGCCCTCCCCCCCCCCCCCCCCCCTCCCATTCCCAAATAATAATAATTATTATTTATTCAGCCAAAAATACCTACATGTATACAAGACAGAAAATGATAACAAATTACAAACTAATACACCAATAACCACATTGTCAAGGACCAGCAAGAGCGGAAAAAAAAATCACTACAGTGTACATGTATGAGATCCTGAGAACTGTTGGCCGACATGTGGTCGTAGGAATAAAATAATAGGCCTACAATATAAAATAATGAAGACTTAGTAGCATTGGTAGAACTGACAGTTGCAGGTAGCATTCGTATTTTGAGTGATTCCACTCAAAGTACTTTGATGTAAAATGAACCTCTGAAAGTTTGATCTCACTGTCATCCGAGTCCAAAGGAACTACTGAAAATTCTGTTCTAAAAGTGTTTTTTGCAGTGTTTTTACAGGTCTTCAGATACAAGTTTTGCAGAGAAAGGTTGTTTGGTATTATGATACTGATGAACCGCTGATGTTGGGCTAACCATTTGTTAGCTTTTGAAAATAAGTTTTAATGAATAATGGCCTCCTCCTCACATCAAAAGCTGTTCATCGAAAATAACCCTTGCATGATCTTGATTTCCATGATTTTTTTTTTTTCCCAATTTTCCATGACTTTCCAGGACAACTTTCTTTTCCATGATTTTCTATGATTTTCCATGATCTGTGGGAACCCTGCTTTATAAACAGTAGGCCTAAACTTTCAGAATAAAAACTTTCAGGTTTTTTATTAAAGGAGGAAGGGCTTTTAAAAATTTAATTTTGAAGATGGCCGCCATTCTTTTTAAATTTCTGACAACCATAGGTTTTTCAACTGTTCCAAGCAGAGATGTAGTCGAGTCCATCACAAGTCCCTGCAAGTCCATGACAAGTCCCCCAACAGTCCTTATCCCAATCACAAGCTATTCAAATGAGCTTTGACAAAGGCATTCCTTTGTCATTGTTCATCCAGTCATAGAGCAAGGAACAGTTACATACTTGTGACCGGCTTTATGAAAGGACTTGCAGGGACTCGACTCCAACTCTGGTTCCAAGATACAAAAGAGGACAAGACATGCTGGACAAGACAATTGAACATGTTTACAGTGGTTTTTAATAGTTTTAGTAAGCTTGTATTTTATTTGCGATGTATTGGTTGACATTTTGGTGTTTTTTTCATACTTCATTTCCACTGGTAATTTTTTTTTTAATCCAGGCAACCCCCACAAAGGAAGCAGGTGGGGAATGCTAAACATGTTTTTTGTTTTACTTCACCTTACCAAAGCTATTACATACATGTATACACATGTACAGTCAAACCCTGATAATAAGAGCACTGTTAATACAACATCCTGCTTATAACAAGGAAATAAAATAGGTACCAAGTCTTTGTTTTTCTTTGTTTTCCATTACTGATAACACAAGGTACCTGTTATAACAAGGTCCCAAGGACCTTGTTATAAAGGTGTTCGACTGTACATTTAAAACTGAACACTGTTTTTCGAACCCAACATTATAAATATGAACTTTCTGGAAGTTCAGATTCTTTTTCATGTATGCTTGCAAGTGTGTGTGTACACTTTGTTTTGGATAAATGTTTATTTCTAGGGGAGGATTTGCATACAAAACAAACTTTATGTACACTAGCTGTATGGCATATCATGTTCACCAGTACTTATTATATACCAGTTCTATTTCCGTATGACTAGAGTTGGCACTTTCAAACTGGTCTGGCAAGAAACAGCTACACAGTCAAGTCAACAAGGATGACCAGTCATTGTTTGAGGACATCTCACTACAGACATGAGTCACTGGGGCATTAAACAAGCACAGTGCATGTACATGTGTTTCCTTGCTCTATGGTTTAACCCTTTGCACACGGAATAGCTCTCAAAAGTCACTTTTTTGGTATTTCATGGCAGAAATAATGTTTGATTTTACAATACGCAATCTACATAAAAATGATAAATGATGCAGACTTCTCTCAGCAATCAACAACATCTTTAAGGGTCAAACATGATTGGTAAACATTTCTAGAAAATAAAACTAAATTATAAAAGTGTACATGTACATTTGATTGAGACAATCTACACAAATACATTGTACATTCAGGAAAGTAGGCCCCTAATAGTTGTCAAATACAGAACTTTGCACAGTTTCTTATTAAAGAGTTTTTCTTGTACTTTTGACAGAAACAAGAATGTAATTTACCGGTAGTAATACATTACTTGGCTCCACGAAATAAACTTTATCATAGCCCTTTGAAGTTAGATTTAACTTGTTCTAAGGTACAACAGTTTAGTTTGATGGATAAGTTTTGGTTGTGATATCAAAAAATTGGCCCAAAAATAAACTAGTAATTAAAAAACAATCCATTGATTTACGTGTACATTGAGTGAAAAAATGCTGATTTTAAATCATACACGTACCTGTACATGTATGACTAAGCTTGGTGTGGTTGCTCTAATTCTAGCCTTTGAGTGCTTGTGTCCTTGAGCAAGACACTTAGTTTAATTAAAACCCTAACCCTCCAGGGTATTTTGGCTAGAAACCCTGCCAGACGCATCAGATTGCATATTTTGTCACATTGACTTGTGTGTAGAGTGCAGCAAGGTCAAGCTGTCACCACAGATGCACTGTGCTGTGTCTGGCAGGGTTAGGGTTAAGCACAACAATCAATGCTTCCTTCCTGATGTAAACAGGTAATATGTATGAGTTTTACATCTGCATAGATATACCTACATGTGCAGTTTTTGTATTTGCTAAATGACAGCGACTAACGCTGTGCAAACCATTGCCTAAGGAGCCGAGATGATCTCAGGAATAATTCATGGATCTGTTGAGCCCTGGATAAATTATAAGTAACATGTACATGTACCTCAAGCACCATGGTAATGGATAGAGTATACAGTACATTGCAATTTGAAAGTTTAATAACACTGAATGGGAATTGGAAATTTTGTGAAAAGAATTCACATTCACATTCCCATTTCACACATAACTTTTCCCATCTGTGAATTCAAGTGGGAAATTATTTTCTCACTTTGAAAAAAGGTGTGAAAATGTTTTCCCACTTGTGTGAAAATGAATTCCCTGGGAAGAGAAAAAGTGTGAAGAGAAATTCCCATTTTGATGTTAACTTTCAATTGCAACGTACTGCATGGTGTACATGTACGATCATTACAAGTTTGAAATTCTTACAATGTACATAAAGTACAAATAATTATTACAAATTCTCCTTAGGCTACGTTGTGTACATGCCTAGGGTTTCGTCTCGAAAGCCTCCGCCCATGTAGAAATGTATACAATGTAACCTGAAGCTTGTAAACTACTTTGCTACAGGCATCTTTGAGAAAACTTAGGTTTCATAGCCAGAAGTCCAGGCCTGTAAGATCATTAACCCTAACCTCACCTAAATGTATTACTACAAAATACAGGGGTGAGATTGGCCAAAAATGAAAAATCCACGAAATCCACAAAAATCCATGTAAAATCTGCGAGAACTCCATATCAACATATTTGTATTTGCCTAAAGGCACCCCCTTAAAATATCAATTTTTATTGGTGTATGTCCACTTTTACAGGTAAAAACACCTTTAGGACAACACCTCAGGAATTCCGGATTGCAAAAGAGATTCTTTAAAAATTCTGAAATCCCAACAAAAAATCCTGAAATCATGAAAAATCCTGACAAATCTCACCCCGGAAAATACTACTTGTATACAGTGTGTAGTACTCTTACTACACCGGAATACATGAGAAATTGTGTAGTACATTTTGTAGTATAGTGTACATTTTTTTACATACCAAATGAATGTCTAGGATGTTAGGGTAAAGGTTGGTACGGGGTGGGGGGGGGGGGGGGGGGGGGGGGTACATGCAGCAACCCTGCAAGACAAGTGAAATTGACTTTTATCAAAATGTGTAAATATTTTCCCAAACAGTTTTGACCCAACACATTATGAATGGCACAGATTTGATGTATTCCGCATGCTGAGCACGCACATGTCCCTAACCAAATACACTTCCATTCAAACCCATCTCCTGAGATCTATCTGCAAGCTTTCCTCTCAACTGAATTCCTCTGTGTCAAGTATCTAGCGACAGCATGCGGTCCGGCCATATAGAAACAAAGTGACTCACTGCGCCCATTTGGGAACGAGACCTGAAACCCTAAACTGCAATATTGGCAAGAAGTGGTGGTATGGGCGATGAGATTGCATAAAATGTGATACGCTGCATCCCGGGATTCATGAATATAACAGTTTTGGTACAAGTCACCAATTTGTCCTTTGGGAGATTCATGAATATAACAGTTCTGCTGCAAGTTGCCTATTTGTCCCTTGGGATATTGGACCAGGGACAGGCAGGAAATAATTTGGTTTTAGTTTAGGGGTGGTCTGCAGTCACAAATCTGTACAAAATATATATTTATACACAAAATCTCCAACAAACCAAGGAAACTGATTTTTGGAATTAAATTGACACGAGTGAGATTTGAATGTACACGTACAACAGTCTAAATGACCATACAGGGTCGGCACTCTACCAACTACAGTTAGTCGTACTTTCCCAATACTTCCGAGGACAATGCTTTGTGTTTTTTATTGTTCCTTTAATATAACCCAACCCCATAGACCAAGCACGTACTTCTACTTGCGAGGACCGATTTCAACAAAAGACTTGACTTGCGAGGACTGAAAGGTTTTGTTGTATTTCCTTTCTCCTCTTTTCCTCGGAAGTATACAGAACCTGTACATGTATGCATACATATGTACATGTACATGTAGTCTCCTGACTTTTTAACATAATACCAACAAACAAACCACAAGGAAAACTGACTAAGGTAATTTTGAATGAATTTTCAAAATGAACAAGGCAAACTGGCAGCAGCGGGACGTGAACCTGCAACCTCCGAAATACCGTACCGGCGCTCTACCAACTGAGCTATCTCCCCCTATGTTGGCGGTCTCTCAAATTGTCAGTGTCTTTGTTCACTGGCAGCGCTAGTCTGAAGTCATAAACCTATAATGAGGTACATGTATAGCCAGGGATAATGCCCCAATTTACGATACAATTTTTATAATTGGCTCATTAATTTTCTTTGCCTACATTGTGTAGCTCTTAGCCCTTTGAAGCCGGATGACGCCTATCCACACCAAAAAAAATTTGCCACCAGGCCAGAAAACATCTATACACGCCATTCTCTGCATTTTCAAATCATTGTTGGATTATTGTGTATGTTACGCTTGGCTGCACAGGCCTCGTATCAGTTTCGCTTGGCTGCACAGGTGGCCCTGGCACCCAGGCGCCTCATTATAAATAACCAACTTCAAAGGGGTTAAAATGTATCATACACACATGTACTTTGTGAGCAACCTGTTGCTGTGAAAGGTAGGCCTGATAACAGTATTTTCTTCTTTTTTTAAGTGGCAACAAAATCAAACATCCTTGTACAAATCTAAACGTACATGCAGTCATTTTTTCCTAATGCTTTGTGTTTCCTTATTGTTCCTTTACTTAAAAACAAAACTCCCAGAGACTAAGCTCGTATTTTTACGTCCGAGGACCGATTTTAACAAAAAAGACCGACTCCCAAGGACAAGAAAGATTCCTTTGTACATGTACTGGTACATGCCCACGGCCCAGACTCGTCAATGCGCTTCAAGTGAATAGCAAATTAGGCCACGCACATGCACAGAGTACACTCAGAAATCAAGGTGGACACAATTGCTGGGGAAATATAATGAATGCATAAAAGAACATGGCTAGAGGGGGAAAAACTGCGACATGTTGAGCACAGACACCGAGTACACAGACTCATAACAGTATGAATTTATAGACAAACTGGTTTCAGAGTGAAGATTGTGCTACATTGTAACTACTTTATATGCACGGTCTATACAGTATACGTGTACGTGTACATTCCAATTGAAAGTTAACACTGTGAATGGGAATGGGAAATTTTGCGAAAAGAATTTGCAGTCATATCCGCATTTTGCATTTTGCATTTCGCATGCAACTTTTCCCCCGTGAATTATTTTCACACTTTTGAGAAAAAAGTGTGAAAATGTTTGTTTTCCAACCTGTGTGAAAAGGCATGAACATGTTTTCACACTTGCCTGAAAAGACGTGAAAATGTTTTTCCTTTTGTGTGAAAAGGCATGAAAATGTTTTCCCACTGTGGGAATTTTTTTTCTTCACATTTTGTGAAATGAAAATGAATTCCCCGGGAAGAGAAAAGGTGTGCAGATTTATTCCCATTCGCAGGTTAACTTTCAAGTGCAATGTACCGTACATTAACAAAACCTATCATCATGATCACAGAGAATGGGCTATTTTCAGTAACGTTACTGATTACTTTGGGATTATAATTGGGGCAGATGGCCAGCCATAAAATTCAGATTCCGTCTTGTGTTGTAGGCCTATAAGGCTAAATTGCCACAATACATACAATAAAAAACACACTCATATTAAATTGGGAGATGATTATTTAGATTATGAACATGCTTTAATGAAATGTAATTTAGTTTCACTAAAACAACGTAGAAGGGATTTATGTTTTAACTTTGCTTTTAAACTGAAACATTCTAGCAGGTTTCGGGAATGGTTACCTGAGCTGAGAACCAGTTAAATGTGCAGTATCAACTTAGAAATTTTAATAACTTATCCCAAATTATGTGCAAGACTGAAAGGTATCAGAATAGTCCCACATTTTGTTCATCTCTTGAATGATAAATGATAAGTGTTAACGCTTTACAGCTTCTTCATAATTACTTTATTTTTTGTGTATGTATTGTATTATAATTTTATAATTTCATATCCCAATATAATATAAAGTACATGTATGTGAATTGTTTCTTCGATTTTTCCCAGAGCCGTTTCATGCAATTTTGCGGATGTACTGTCTACCGTAAGTATGTCAATAAAATCATGTTTCAAAAATGTCCTCCTTCATGCATCATTTGGAATTTGATTCACAGCTTTAGAACTGAAAATTTATTTGCAGGACTGCAGATGTAAACTTTTCACCCAACTGTGTGTCCAAACATGGTTTTACAAGGATTCACTGTAATAACAATTGGATCTGTTTGTGTGAACAATATATGTGTTGGAACCTTGGGGATTTGGAACTAATCTTGTTCACTGGCAGGATGAGGGGTTATTTAACGGAACACATCCTTCCCCTGAGCAGCAGATCAACTCTGCTGATAAATGCTGATAAAAGGAAAGCTGAGCAATACAGCACATTAAAAACCTTCAGTCATTCAGGAAAGCCATAATTTACTAAAATACTCCGATTCAAGGACCATTAAAATGTCCTCATGGTAGCCATTAACTGCACTTACTGTACTAATCCAAGCAAACCCAATTCAATTTAAATTTCCCAATTTCCCAAATTCTCCAAAAATCCTCTTTGCCAAATAGAGGAATTTGGAGGACTGAGGGTCTTTAGAATGTAGTTGAAGTACAGGATTCAGGGCAATAGAGAATTTTTGACTCTGGAGGAAAATGGAGGATCCGGGTCATCAGGCCCAATCTGGTGCTGGATGATTTCGGAGGATTGAGGTTACTGGGGCGTTTATCCAAAATCCACTGGAAGATTTTGCAGGATCAGGAGGATCAGGCAGTGTTCCCCAGTAACAAACACTAGAGGATTTGGGAATCGGAGGATATTGAAGGATTCAGGTTACATGTACGTGTAGGAAAAGACATGTACGTGTAGGAAAAGACATGTACGTGTAGGAAAAAACATGTACTGTAGGGAGTTAGGGTTAATAACTGCACGAAGAGGCCGACTACTGAAGGTATGCTTTTATTCAACAGAAAATTGCAAATGAGACAATCCACACAGCATTTCCAAACCAAACTGACCATGAATCTGACCGAAAATAAAGTAAAGCATCTCCAAACAAAGAAGTCTCTAAACCAGCCTTCCAAATGATCAATGGTTGATCCTGGCACTTCTCTTCTTTGTCAGAGACCATTGGGTATTAGGCTCAATTGCATGAATAACAGGTACATTGTACATTGTACATGTGTGTTAATATCCAGAAAATGAAAAACACAGGGTTTTGGTTGTTTACAACTTGTACAAATGGTGTCTGACTGTCTGGGCATAGTGTGTTTACAATAAGGACTGTGTATGTACTTGGATTGCGGTCAGTGCCTACACATGTATGATAAATGGGAATTCACCACAAATTTGCTAGGGTTTGAGTCTTTTTGTTGGCAGGGACGGGGAAGGGATCTGGCTTGAAAATCTCAACTGACTACACATCCTTGGAAATTGGACGTTGGCAAAACTAACACGCACCTGTACGTACATTTTTTTCAAAATATGTTCCAACGGAGCCAAATGTTGATGATTTTGATGTTGGTACAGTATTGTACACACATGTATACATTCTGTTTTTCTGTGAAACATTTCATCTGGGACTGAATCTGGGGAATAGTGGACTGGTATGGACAGCACTGACAAACTACATTTGTATTGTGGCCTAGAGTTTTTTCATGGCAAGCAGTTTGGCAGTCAGCAATCAAAGATCATACATGTCAAATCAAATATTGAAATAGCCCTAAGAATTTTATTTGGCACAACATACATGCATGGGACTGTCTACTGTCCCATTCAGTTCCCCGTGCATTTACTCATGGCTAGTCAATACATGTACGTATACTTATCAATCTCTTTGCTTTCCCACAGTGATTCCACACACGGTGAAGATACTTTTAGATTAATAATGTATGTACATGTACATGTGTAAAACAAAAAGATGTCCATTAACCCTAACCCCCTTGACCCTTTTTGCTAGGAACCATCCTCAATCCTCCAAAATCCTCCGATTACCCTGCCCCAAAAAATGCATTCATCCTCAATCCTCCAAAATCCTCATGTGCTTTAAACACCGTTCATCCTCAATCTTCCAAAATCCTCTGCTTGAAACACCATTCATCCTCAATCCTCCAAAATCCTCTTTTTATAAAAGTACCATTCATCCTCAATCCTCCAAAATCCTCCTTGCTTGAAACACCATTCATCCTCAATCCTCCAAAATCCTCTTTAAAAAAAAATACCATTCATCCTCAATGCTCCAAAATCCTCAAAAACTGCAAGGAGGATTTTGGAGGGTTGAGGTGGGTTAGGGTTAGTAGCATTAATTAACAAAATACCTCGGTATTTTGGTATTACTGCTGTACTACATATACTTTTTAGAACTTGATCACATGTACATCATTGAAAATAACACCACTACATGTAGGCCTAGATAGAGCTTACTGTGCTTACAAGCCTTTCTGTCCAATTGCCTGGGGCATTCCAAAAGTGTAGGCTTGGGCTATACTGTTAACCTGAACTGCCTGACCGATCAAGGGAAAGAGTTCCATACAATGTACATTGTACCTGGCCACCATTATTTTGACTGTCAATATTTCAGTATTCCAAAGATTTAATCAGTAGTACCAGTGCCAAAGATGATCAAAGACATTACATTTTTAGACAGAAAATAATCTTATAAAACAAACAAAATGATGTTTTCAGCTGAAGTTTTTCAAATGCACGTGGCCAAAAATGGCGCAGTTATGACCTTTTCTTTGTCAGAACCATACTAGCTGCGTAATGTAATGGTACATTGTACCATGCAAATACAACAGTCGTTGCATTTGATATCACTGTTGAGCAGATGGTGCATAAGACTGACCATAGTTGTTGCTCATTGGGGCATGCATTCATTGCACAATAGTTGAACCAGTGAAGTCTGAACAAAAGGAATTCCCTCAGGCAAGTGGTTTATCAACCCAGGCTGATTTTGTTGACTCTTTTGTTAATATGGATGAAATAAAGCGTTTGTGTGAAATTCTGGATACATGTTAGGTTGTGCTTTTAAAGTAAAAGTGCAGTCAAGTATCCAAATAGGTTGCAGATCAAATAAAGTCAGACACTAGATTTAAGTTAGTTTTGCTAAGCACTCAACAATTATTTCTTTCATCCTTAAGTTTTATGGGACCGTCAAAGTACATTGTACAAGTATTAACCTACTTGGTCCCCTGCATACAGCATTATGGGGCCTTCACACAGTTTACAAATAATGCACATCTCCAGAATGAATACAGCTCTAAAGTACAAAAGTACCACTTTCCTCTACTGGCTTCAACTGACTAACAATTTATACCAGTTTTGCTTACAATCACAATCACAATATACACATGTGTAAGTTCACCTTCCAAAATTTCAACTAAAACATGAAAGTGAAAACATCTGATGCATATAAACATACATTCTGCTCAAGTTGTTTTAATTTCACATTATAAAAACCAAGTTGTTAAAACTTTAATATCCAAACAACCAACAAACGAAACCAAATTACAATGGTTATGAATCGTTTAGATCTGGTGAAGGTCCTCAAAATATGCATGAACCAAGTTGAAAGTTTCAATCTCTTTTCAGAATAAAAACAACATTTAAAAAGTTTCAAACATCTGTGAAAATGAATTCTAAATGTAAAGTTAAAAAAGCAACACATTTATTCCCACATTTATCTCTGTTTTAGACATGTACATGTACATGAAAACACTAAAAAAAACAGTGATGAGTTAATATTTAAAAATGAATGGCAAAATATTGGCAACACGAACGGTAAATCTACTTTTTATTCTGCAATTTTATTGCCTACTTCATTTATATTCAAGTTCAACAAGCATGACAAATATTTATGTTGATGACTTGATTCTAATTATACACACCAGGTTGTGGTTAAATAGGCATACAAAACAATAAAATTTAGTCTGAAACTTATATTAGGGCCCGAACCTCAACTTTTGTCATTTTTTGTGCAAAATGCAAATTATAAAAACCAACTCAAATCAAGCACATACAAAAATAAAATTTCATTCGCATATTTATGTTAACAAGTTCAAACTATTTCTTACCTCGCATTCCTTGACCACCCCTTTCGAACTCCATTCTTCGGCGAAATCCCCACCGTAATTCCGCCCGGCAGCGCCCGGCGCGCCGCTGCGGGGCCCGCCCGGTGAAGGCACGGGGCTTCCTCGCAGTCTCATCCCCGCTATGCTGTCAGGATCGGGCTCGGAACCGTGCGAGCTGCAACTCGAAGCATCACTCAGCAATCGGGCCCTGCGTTCTAAATAACTGGCCCTCGTCTTCCCGGACACATCCAACCTACTCTCTTCCTCTGTGACTCCTCTGTTTCCTCTGCCATTGAACATGTTGTTGGAAACAGTGTGTAAAGTAACAGGGGAAATCAACGGAGTCAAAGTTCTACCAAAGTTCGCTCATCCTGTTGACGATTTAGCTCAAACGACAATGCAATGGCGCACACACGCTATGCATGCACAAACTGCTAGGCCTGCACGTTGTGCATTCCGATCCCAGCGGAGTTTGTTGTCCTACGTCACTTCCGGAATCCCGCCATCAATTACATTAATAATACAACGTGCAGTTGATGCCACCGGATATGCCGCGTTGGCATGGGGCAGTTGCTCAGTACAAACTACACGTTATATATTGTAAATAAACACAATAAAAAGTGGGTCACAAAATGCACCGTGTATAATATTATACCCTATGATTATACCACAAACAACTTCCTTGGATTCAAAATGGCGGCCTCCTGTGCTAGGTAAACTCTGAAACTGTTTAGTTTAGCCGTAGGAATTCCTCCATGGTTTAGCGACCGGTTGTTGATGTATTCGATTAAATGTTATGGGGTTTCAAGAAGATCTATCCACACTGTAACCAGGGAAAGAATGCAGTAGTACTAGCCACGCGCAGGAATACGTGCATAAAAAACAGGCAGTGCAGTGGTTATTTTTCAAAGGTTGAAATGGACTAGCTGTTCAGTCAGTGGGTTACATCATGGAGGAAGGAACACTTCCTTCCTCCATGGTTACATCATGGAGGTAGGAAATGTTTCCTACCTCCATGGTTACATAAGCACTTTTTGCCTGTGTGGAAATGTAGGGGTTAGGGGCGATTGTGTAGTGGAGGGACCCTCTTTTTAATTTTAGTTTTGATCAAATTAGAATCAAGAGTATTTTTTCTCATACTCTAGAGAGCTTTTATTCGCATCATTTTCATTTTCGTCATTGTTATCGTGACCAGTGTGACCGGCCCTTAAAACTTATAGGGAACAGGGCCCTACACTACACAATCGCCAATGTAGGCACTGTATACGAAGCTCCATTCTGCCAAAATTAACTACACAGCAAGAGCATTCGTACACAGCACAGTGCTTACATTTCCACACAGGCAAAAAGTGCTTATACAGCTAGTCCATTTCAACCTTTATACCAAACCAGCCAGCATTCTCTAAGCCAGGAAAACTTGGCCCAGTACAGTCTATTTGACACTTAAAAGAATAACAATGAATGCCCAGTCATGCTTGACCACAGACACACAATCAAGGCATTTTTAGAAAATATGGAAAGATTTTACTTTAATACCCCCACCAAAATCGGTAAGGAACAGCAAATCTTGGAAAATAACCATCCATTTGTGTTCATAATTGTATAAACACTTGGCACAACCTTTAATTTACAGAACTTTGTTGGGACATTTTAGTGTAATAGGGGAAGAAAGTTTGTGTTTTCTGTGTTAGTTCTTGGCACTATGTACATGTAATAGTCACTCCAAAATGTTCACATTCATGTTGATTTCTGTCTAATTTTTTACAGATTTTGCTGACATAAATCTTAAAATAACAGGTTGTGCCACATGTTTAGACAGTTGTTATCACGGAGGGTTGGTTATTTTCCAAGATTTTGCTGTTCTTGACCGATTTTGGTGGGGGGGTACTAAAGTAAAATCTTTCCAAAAATATTCAGTGCATTTTTCATAATTTATATTTACACCTGGGTTTCCTTTTTTCTCGATACACCCTGTATTTCCACACTTTATTTAAACTTGCCTTCCCCTTCTTGAATTCCTTGAAGGTGTTGAATTCTGTGAAGATTAGATTGAGTACACCGACAACTAATGATGAAGAATGATGATGAGGAAGAAGTCATTGAGCGGCTGCCATTGGTGCATCCCCTCCCAGAGGAGATTCAGAAGATGGAACGAGATGAGACGGTGTGCCAGTTCTGCGGTGTGAGCTATCTCATCCACCGAGAGGTCAAGGCCTTGGAAGATCAGGTATGTTATGGCTGTGGTTCTGCCCATATCACACAGCCCCAGCTACTGCCGTCCCAGTTCTTAAAACTGCAAATGTCCAAGTTTAATACTGGACACAAAATAATAAACATAAGCTGTCAAACAAATACATGATACCTACGATTGACAGACCAGACTGGCAGCTTACGTAGGCAAACCGAAAGACTTTGTGGTCAGGTTTAGGCCTCTCCCTCCCCTCACTGGCCTACCCTGGCTTCTCTTGGTCCACCCATTCATCCATGAAGTCTAGACCCATGCCCATTTCATAAATCAAACCTAATCACCAAATCTTCCCTCTAAAATGCCAACATTTTCCAACCCAAAAATCAATTAATTGACTAATTGGCAAATAGTTAGGTTTTTTTACATTTAAAAACACTCCATCAAATTCCATCTTCACACTACAAACATTCCCACATGAAAACAGTTATAAAGTTGAAAATAAATAAAAATTGAAAATTTGAAATGAACAACAAATACAATTTTTAAAATGAACTATCGAGTTGATTTTACATCTTCATTTAAAACAGAACCCTAAGTATTTTACTTAGTGTATGTTGTAAACAAACTTCACAGAGATGTCAATTTAACAGAAATTATTCTTCATCCAGACAATGAGCAGACAAAAAGTTGTTCTAGCGTACCTCCCCTTTCACAGCAACAACTTCACTGCAACACTCTAATTGCCAATCTACGTAAAGTAAATGTACCCCTTTTTCTGTGATAGCTGAAGAAAGTGCGCGAGGAGTTGGTTCGCTATGAAGGCAGCGAAGAGCGAGAACAAAAACTCCGAGAAGATTTGGAGAAAGCAAGGAAGGAGAAAGATGCAGCCATCTTTACAACCCAGGAACGAGACTCATCGTAAGAGAATACCTCCGTCTGTTTCCATGCACATCCTCTGCCTTTCCTTGTCTTCCGCCCATGGTTTGAATCCTGTTAAGAAAATTATGTAGATTGGTCTGTCAGTCCCTACTTGATTACTTGGAATTTTTTTCTTAGAGTTTTCCTCCCGTGCCTAGAAATGACAATTCCTTCTTTGTTTTTCTCTCAACAAATTTAGCTAGCCTAATGTTTCAAACTTAAGCAAGTTCTTTCTCACAGGCTTGTCTCAACAGGTTCGGGTTAGTATAGCCATTAAATTTGCTTTTTTAAGAATTCTTGGTTCAAAGCCAGAATAAAGTGGCTGACAAAAAACGACTGGGGTGTTTATTCTATCAACCCATGTCAGCCAGTTTTGTTTTGGAAATTATTTTGTACTGAATTGAAATTTATTTCTAGCAGAATCGACCAACGATGCATTTTGTTCAACTAAATTTGAGTGGTCAGTTGTGATGTGGTCTGGGAAAACCCTTCACATGTCGCCGAACCTGCATTGTAGATAATGGCACAATAGTCCCTTGATTTTTTGTTGACAATCTGAGTTTCTGCAACCAATTAAATTATTAATATCTAAAATATAATTCCTGAAAGAAATAACTAAAAATTCCATCATTTTAAATGTAACAATTTGTAATCTTTCAATCACTTTTTGTGCAAACTCAATGAGTTACGCAGAGGTTTAATGCTTGATTTCTCAGAGTCAAAATGAAGTCAGCTGGTTTTCTTAAATTCCTGACGGCATAACTCAAGTTAGACATCCTAGAATCATGAATAGAACAGTTCTGAAAACAACACATGCCTTCATTAATGTTATGCATATAACACAAGAATGACAAATTCACCATGTGAAGGATTTTCCCAGATCACATCACAATTTTCAGGTATTTCCTAACATTATACGGCAGCATGGCGATATGAAAATGCTCATTTGAATGCGTGTGGGGGTTTCTTTTGCAGCATCCAGCGTTTAATGGCAGAGGTTGAACTTAAAGATAGTGAGCTGATGGACGAAAGGGAATCCAAGATGTGTCTTCAGAGTCAACTTGAGGAGGCAGGGAGAACCAGAGATAAACTCAGGTACAAATTCTGAATTGGTTTATTTACGGTCTTGTTGGACTCACAATTAGCCCCTTGAACCCGGGCATACCAGGCCGGGTTATACAGCAAAGCGAAACGGAAACAAGAGGCTTGTGCAGCCAAGCATAACATACACAATATCCCAATAATGGATTGAAAATGCAGAAATTGGCACATATAGACGTCAACCGGCCAGGTGGCAATTTTCAATCTGCACGTAATTGTGTCAACTGTACGCAAGGGGTTAAAGAGTCTTAATTATGTGAAGGCCGTTTCATTGAGCGAGAATCTGGCACTGAAACTACAATAAAATAACATTCAGCTCTATGGACATTTTATCAGTAATTTCCTGTTCAGTGATTAACCTCCCCAAAGTACAACCTTGTTTTGTCTGCCCAAAATAAGGTGATTTTGAGTTCATTGCCATTTTTTACCAATGAAATACTGAAGGACATAGAACCAGAAAAGAGAAATTATGCATAAACATTTACCCAAGGTACTGATTTGCATGAAGGACAATAGAAAATACCGACAGACACTGAACAAGTAACAATGGATTTAGTGTCAAGTAACAATGGATGTTCATTGTTAGTGCACCGTTTTTCTTTTGTTAGATGTTCATAGTGAGAGGCATAAAAATACTCAGCTGATGGATCCACCCAATTTTAAGGGTGTGCATTTACGAGTAGTACGGGAATCGAGTATCCGACTGAAAAAGAACACGGGTACCCGTGACTCGTTAAAGAAAGCCAATCCCAAAAATTTAATCTCGGAAATAAGCCAGTTCGGTATCTCAAAGGTCAAAGGTTATTCGGTATAAAATTGCTTACCTAATGTCACGCCATGTTACGCAAACGGCCATTCTGATTGAATTTAACACGTGCGCGTTGTGCGACCACCTTTTGTGTTCACACGCGCGCGTTAGGTCACGCGGGTCATTCGGGATAAAATGTAATTGTGCACATTCACAGTTGACATACCGAACTGGCTTATTGCTGTTCATATTGTTTGTAAAGGTCTGCATGTTAATACCACATCAGTGCATCAGTGCAGCAAGTGTGTTCAATGAGCTTTACAATATAGCTTTACGGTGTAAATTGCATTTTCGCAAGCGTCATAAATGTTAATTTGTTGTGTTTTTTTCCATGTACCCTGGTTTTCATTTTGAAAATATCCCACAAATGACATTAGAAAACTCTCATTTTCATTGTCTGAGAAATATGTTGCGGGTACTCGATTCCATAATCTGGAACCGGTTCCAGACATCAGCAGTCGGATCGGGTACCCGGTTCGGATGCACAGCCCTACCCAATTTGGTTTTATTTCTGTATTTAACACAGGAAGCGGCAAGAAGCTCTGAAGCAAAGATTACCTCAAGTCCACTCCTCTGTACAGCAGCAGAAATCAGAGTTGCAGAACATCCAGACCTTTATACATCAAATGGGAAAATGGGTTCGAGAATCATCCGATAGGTTGGGGCTTGTTGTGCGGACAGTTTGTTCGCATGAAGCTAAAGGTAATTTCTACCCAGTTGGCTCAAGTATAATAATAATGCATTCCTTATACAGGGTGGTAAAAACAAAACGGAACGGCATACTTTCGCTACCTTTAGAGTCAAACCACCTGTACCGATGGATGGGGAATCTTTCTAGAAGAAAAATGATACTAAGACCTCCCGATTCGGTCCAGTAGTTTTTGCTCCAGAGCCAATTTTGTGAAGCAAAGTCAGGGTCACTTGGCCATTTGTTCCATGCAGAAAAGAGGATGATGATAGCATCTCGGGACCAACTGACCCCTGACTTTGCTTCACAAAATAGCTAGGCTCTGGAGTAAAAACTACTGGACCGAATCGGGAGGTCTTAGTATCGTTTTTCTTCTAGAAAGATTCTCCATCCATCGGTACAGGTGGTTTGACTCTAAAGGTAGCGGAAGTATGCATTTCCGGTGTTTTTTTAACACCCTGTATAGCATCACTGAAGGTTTAATGGAGTTCAATGCAAATATCACATAATCACCAAATTAGAATCATTATTCCTGACACCCCTTCAATGTTTTTCATATGGCCCTGCTAAATACAACCAAATCCAACGGCAAATTTTGTTGGATTCTGCAGTGTACCACCTACACACCAGCCTTGGCATTTTGCAGCTACCCTGCTGAATCCAACAAAATACAACAGGTATTTGTTTGTATGAGCCCTGCCAAATCTAACAGAACTTTTACAAGAAGTCTGCTTCCATCCTCCTGAATATGACAAAATCCAACAGGTATATTTAGCTTCCGACCTGCTAAATACTATTAAAATCCAACACACCATGTAGTTTGTGTTGACTGCTAAATCCAACAAATGACAGCTTTTTACCCCTGTTGGATTTTGTTGGATTTAGCAGGGTAAGGGTTTTATAGCCAATGACGGGCAGAATGAGTTTACGATTTTGATTTGGCATGAACCGCCTGAAATACATTGTTAAAAGGTCAAGATGAAATGTATATTTTAGCTCTGTTGTAGTAGGCAAGATGGAATATAGAGTTCTCCTTGTTAAAGAAGTCACTCTTTTCCTCTACACCTGTTTTCAGCTACCTGGATACCTCCTACACCTGCTACAAGCCATTTAGACTGTATTAAGCCGCGTTCGCATTGGACAAAAGTCACTATTGTGAAAAGTTACAGTGCGCGATTGTTAACATTCCACTGTGGTTATTCTTGCATGTTTCCGCACTTGGATTACACTGCTTGCAGAAAGTCCTTGGCCACGTAGACTTTTGCAGTGATCAAAATGCACATTTTACATTACAGTGGCTGTTAGCACTGGACTTTCAGCGACGTAAAACTCTTCCGCTACATGGTTGGCCCTGTAAAATTTCCCACTGCAGAGCGATAAACTGACAACCGACGATCGACACATGACAATTTGGAAAGTTTGCCGGCTGTCCGCACTGGACTTTAACTTGGTCAAATCGTCAACAGTCTCTGTACGTTTTACCCAAAAAAAGTCCAATGCGGACACGGCTTTAAACAAACCCCTTCTGTTGCATTTGCATTTAGAAACTTCAAGATTGAAAGACGACGTATCTAGACTTGAACGAGATAGAACCTCATGGCAGAACGGCCGGGGGGAGATTGAGAGGAACCTAAGGAATGCCGAGACAGAGATCGAGAGACTGACGCAGGTTGAGGAACAACTCAAACAGAAAGAGCAGCAGTGCTCACAGCTCGGCATACAAATTGAGAGTGAGTTGCCAAGAATGGCTCAACGAGGGTCCAGTTTGTAGGGAGAGGAGGGGGGGGGTTATTATTTTATTATTATTATTATTTTCTTTCTGGTAATGAAACCAAGGATTCCTCAAAAGTGCCCTAGGCACTGTAGCGCGAAAGCCTGAAGAAACCTGTAGAGAGAAGACAATGAGAAGAAGTTACAGTTTTAGAGGTGGGAGGAAAACCCCAGAAGAATATTCTGGGGAAAACCCACGGAATCAGGTAGAGACTGAAAACCCAATCCACATGTGGACCAGGGCAGGAATCGAACCCGGGCCACAGCGGTGAAAGGCGGGGACAGTAAACACTGCGCCAACCTGACTCCCCTTGGGTTGGGGGAGGAGGGAGGGGGGAGGAGGGAGGAGGGAGGGGGAGGGGGAGGGGGGCGGGGGGCGGGGGGCGGGGGGCACTTGCGATGCAACAGTTTTTAAAGGGTTGAAAATGCATTTGAATCATGTTTCAAAGACATTTTCCCCAAAAAACTAACATAAAATTGAAATGACATTTTGGATGATTATTTTTTTTTGGATTATCAGAATTACAGACTGATTTGGATGCTGCAGCTACACAGCAAAGAGCATTGACAACTGAAGTTGCCCAGACTAAAGGATTACTCAAGTAAGTTTCCTGTTTCAAGGTCAGTTTCGCTTTCCCTTTCTTCAGGAACTGCACAGTTAGACTTACTTAAACCAAACCACCCCCAGGTATTCAACTAACACTTCAGTATTTGACTAACATTAACCCCTTGAGGCCAGCTGATGGCCATAGCCATGGTTTGAGGCAAGACCACTGGGCCAGTTGACGTGTATAGCTGCATTCCTGCACGTACACAATCTATTCATTATTCAACTATGCAATGAATCGATAAAGCTGTGGAGGGGGCTCTGTGTGCAATGAATAAGGCTACTACTGTTCATTGCGCTCTTGATAAAAATACGGCCTTGATAAAAATAGCTCTCAAAAGTCACTGTTTTGGTATTTCATGGCAGAAATAATGCGCAATCTACATTAAAATGAAAAATGACGCAGACTTCTCTCACCACTTAACTTCCTCTTTAAGAAGTAGAATTTAATAATGTACATGACCACCCATTGAAGATACTCCATTTGTTTGAAAATCATTCACAGAAAACTATGCATGTACTATCCAGGTTCCAACGGTCTGACGTTTCTGAATCAAACTTTCATCTCCGAAAGCTTTTTCAGACAAACAATTTTTTTTCAAGGGATGGTCGTCTACATTATTATGCTCTATTTTTTTAATGATCTTTCTATGTGTTTTTACAGTGTTAAAGTATAGGGGAATCAATGCAAGTAAAGTTACAGTTTGCGGAGTGTAGTAAACCTTTTTTTGTTCAAAAATAATTTTTTCCTCCATTAATCAGTTCTAGGAGGAAATCCAAAATTGTTTTTGACTTTCCGTCAGACAGGTGGCAAGAGACACCGTCTCTTTGGCTAATGGTGTCTACACCTTTCATTTGAATGCAGGAGTAAGTCTCAAGAGGTTGAGGATGTACAGACACTGCAGAGGAGACAAGATCAGATCTCTGAACAGTTGATAGCCAAGCTGCAACATGAACTTAAACAGAAGAGTGGTGAACTACAGGTGGGTACAACTCTGTGCCAGGCCAATGGGGTGTTTCACAGATCTATATACATCCGGGGTCAGTCTTATGCACAGATAAGATTTGTAAATTAGAACAGAAATTTTTCGCTTTTTGGCCTATCCCGACGTAATGTATGAAGCACTGTATACTTAGTACTTTCCGAGAGCCTGTGTGACAAAATTTCAGTATACTGAGTATACAGTGCTTCATGCATTACATCGGGATAGGGCAAAGAGAGAAAAATCTCTGCTTTAATTTACGTCATCATCCCCGACGCAAAAATTCCATCTTCACATAGATACGATTTGCTCAGAAAAAAACTGATTACCGGCCAAACTCCGGTATGAAACGTATTGCTTGTAACTGCCGCAATTTCACTAAGCCGAGTAAAATTTTTGTGTGTTTTGCCCTTTCCCGATGTGGTGCATGAAGCACTATGGCAAGTATTTTCCAAGAGGCTGTGGGAAAAAATTAACAGTGCCAGTGGTCGAGTGGTTTGAGACATATGCAGGAGGTCGTGGGTTCGAGTCTCACCCGAGTAAGCCTGTGCATTTTGTTTCCCAACAGCCTCTGGGGAAGCAGTGAGCGTACCGTGCTTTCATATACTACATCGGGAAAGGCCCCGCCCCTGAAAAAAAAATCTCACTTCTAATTTACATCATCCCCGACACAAATCCAATTTTCATATTCTTTATTAACCAGTCAAAAGTAATATACATCGTGTGGCAACTTGTTTTGGCTAACAAATTTCAGCGCTCAGCACATTTGTGTGCTAATTATCTCCATGACATTGGTCCCTGGCGTCTCCATTGAGAAAGCCCCCTTGCATGTGTAGCTACAGAACTGGTTTCTGACATTCCACTGGCCTACCCAGCTCAAATGGTTTCTCCAGTTAGGAGTGTAAAACTCGGCTCTCTGCCTGTTCCCACCAATATACTCCAGCTGTACCTAGATGTAGAATGAAAAGCTATGCCAATAGCTTTTTTCCTTGTTCTTTATCTCTATGGAATTCTTTGCCTGGTGCATGTTTCCCTTCGTCGTACGCTCTTTCCTGCTTCAAGAGGAATCTTAATTCCTACCTCTTGACAGAGATGTAGTCGAGTCCATCACAAGTCCCTGCAAGTCCATCACAAGCCCTCCAGTCCTAATCCCAATCACAAGCTATTCAAATGAGCTTTAACAAAGGCATTCCTTTGTCATTGTTCATTCAGTTACTTGTGACTGGCTTTATGAAAGGACTTCTGACTGGGCTTGCGAAAGTACTTCTGAAAGGACTTGCAGGGACTCGACTCCAACTCTGCCTCTTGGATCTTTGACTATTTTTGTTTCTGTAGCTCTGTGCCTCGAGTGGCTTTTAGCCTTGTTTGGGGCAAACTCGCATACAAAAATGTCAGGCTACAGAGAATATCACTAGTCGTAAAAAAGGGTCCCTGACCACTGGAAATTGCTGTTGTGCAAAACAGTTCCGCGTATTGTACAATATATTTTCTCCCTAAAGTGCTGCATCAGCATGTGCCCTCTGCCGATAGCATCGTCTTTATGACGCTGTTGTTGCATAAAAACTAATTTTCAGGTGAGATAGGCTTGTTGAGATACACAGTGTATTCATCCTTCAAACACTAACCAAATGGAAGAAGCAAATTTCAAGGCAACTGCAAGCCTTTTCCATTCCTCTTTACTCCCATTGAAGGCAGCACAGTCCGACTACCGTAAGTTTAAGCAGCGAGTCCAGGACAGGGAGCAGGCAGAGGAAGAGATCCAGCGACAGGCCACGACGTCCATGGGAGAAATGGATCAGATCCGACAGGTGTTGATGCGGTCCCAGGAGGAATGCAGTGCACTCAAAGCGGAAAGGTCAGCTGCCAAAAAAAAAAGTGTTGGGTGTAATATCAAATGCCTGCTTATTGCAGCATAACTACACCCTTGTTGCTTGTTTAAAACCGGCCCAGCACATATTTATAATTTCCATTCATAAAATACCTTTTTGTATAATTCAGCAAAAAACCTCCGGAAATTATAAATTTCCAATGATTTTGTTTAAAAATGTTATTGATTTGTAAAACACCCCTTTAGCTATTTAATGGTACGTGCCTCATGCGAGTAGTGCTAAAAATGTCCTTATATGGAAATTGACGCACGCGCGATGTGGCGTGATGTGGCGCAGAACGCAGCAGTGCTGGTGTAGTGTAAATACGGACTCACCAGTAATATTGCACTTGCGTAATTAGGAGAGTTACTGGTTGCGTGAGTTTAACCAACAAAAGGGACCATTTCATAGGAGTCTAAATTTCATGTGACACTGGAAAATTTATTTTTAAACCGGTTGGTGTTTTATCGGCCAATTAAAACCACCCACGTGACAGGCTCTCGACCAAAAGGAACGGGTAAACTGTCTTAGGTATTAAGAATTTAGATTTCATATTTTTACTTTCGGTAGGGATCTCATGATATCATCCCATCAGAATCGCATTGAGCAACTCAGAGAAAGCTTCAAGCAGAAACTCGCGGATGCCGAAAGGTGGCCTAGCAAGGTTTGTTTATGCAACTGGCTAACATTATTCACAATTTGGAGCATTAAACTTAACCCTGCAAAATCCAACAAAATCCAACAATGGTAAACGGCTGTTGAAATTTGTTGGATTTAGTCAACACAAACTACATGGTGTGTTAGATATTGTTGTATTCAGCAGGGTAGCAGCTAAATATACGTGATGGATTTTGTCCTATTTAGCAGAGTGGAATCTAAATATACCCATTGTATTTTTGTCGTATTTAGGATTGGGGAAACAAACAATATTAGTTGGATTTTGATTTGCCAGGGCTTATACAAACACAAACCTGTTGTATTTTTTGGTAGCTGCCAAATACCAAGGCTGGTGTATCTATCAAAATAGAATCTATCAAAATTTGCTGTTGGACTTTGTTGTATTTATCAGGCTTCTGATTTCAGTTTTGTTGGAAACTGTTGGGTTTAGCAGGGCCGTATGAAAAAAACACTGAAGGGGATAGGGTTCAAGTTCATCGTAAGTAACGATTGATTAATTTTTAATGGGGTTGCTTGCTTCTGTACTGCTGTGCACGGCCATTTCGTCATTCATTTTTTTTTTTTTACATTTTCAGTGTCTGCTTTGGTAACTATGTGTATGTATTCTAGGTTTTTGGTTGGTTAACTTTGAATTTGCAGCTTATAACAATGTTGGATAATTCAATGGCTGTGGAATCTTACTATAATTCCAGGAATCTCTGTGTGTGTATGTCCGTAATTTGATTATCTCCAGAACCGGGCACTGTATGAAGTTGAAAGTCGGCAGGTGTATTGCTCAGGACCCAAGAATGTGCAGTGTCAAGTTTGAAGTTGTTTGGATGAGCGGTTCTCAAAAAAGCTGCAAAAAGGCATGAAAACATACATCCGTGGCTTTTTTTAACGAAAGCCAAGCAATTTGTCCATTTCGAACAGGCACATTTTGAACGGGCACTGCACTAGTTCATGTAATTACAGAGTTGGCTCATTTCTCTTTGCAGATGGATGACACTTTGCAGAAGGAAAGAGAAAGACATTCCCAAGAATTGCAAGAGTTGGAACAGAAAATGAAAGAAGCCTTCAGAATAGTAAGGAGAAAACACTGATCATGGTTTCCGGGGCTATGTACTCTTTGAGTGCAATTGGCAAAGCAAAGTTAGCTTGAACAATCAAGAAGTTTTTTTTGGCATAATACAACCTCTACACATAGGACAGGGTTGTAATTTCTGTACATGTTATATATTGGATGCAAGGCAATAGACCGGATCCAGTGTGCGTCGCCCGATGGTATTCTGACCAATCACATTCGTAGTTTATGTCCGACATGCTTGCAGTAAAGTCCGACATGCCTGCACGCGCACACAGGCGCGCGGCTGGAACATATGCAGTGCTAATTGCCCACGTGCACAGTTGGCGGGGCATACTGGATCATTATTTGACTGGGATGAGGTGGAAATATAAGGTCTCAACAGCGCCGAACATATTTTTTGTTTAAGGAATTGGATATTGAAAAACAGAAGCACCAGGAGCTGACAGACAGATACAAGGCAGAGTACCAGGAGAAGGAAAACAAGGTAAACTGTCTGATATTTGTGACCCGCTCTGCGAAAAGGGCACATAAGTCGCTGTATGCTTTTACGAGTTATGGGCCGTTCAATGTGAAGAGGGTGACAAATTCTTCAAACAAGTGATTTTGAAGGGAGGAGATTTTTGGCATCTTTGATACCTATATTATTCTATTTCATAACCAAAATCTTTGATTTCAGTGAATAAAGTTGGAAAAAGAATGTGTTTTTGTCGAGTGCTTCCATCTATTGCTTTGCTTTTTGTTTCTTTAAATGGCTTGTTTCTCCTTAAGTCATTTTAAGAAATTCCTGAAAACAAACATGCAAATTTCCAAATTTCTCGTGATTGCAAAATGCTAGAGACCTCAGACATATACCATATGAAAGCTTATAAAATGGCCTTTCCAGCTATATATAAAACACTATTTTCAAATTTTGCAACATAAGTGCCCTTTTTGCAGAGTGGGTCACATTTAGTCTCTTTTGATAGTTTAGTTTTCATTTTTAAGCAAAATTCATGCTTAAAAGGTCCTTAATCCTAACCCTGCCAGACGCAGCACAGTGCATCTGTGCTGACAGCTCCACTTTGCTGGACTCTCCACACAAGTCAGTGGGTGAGTTCGATTAGCTTACACCGTAAAAATTCCCCTTTTGTGCCTAGTGCTAGACACAAAAGCGGAGTTTGTCCTACGACGTCAAATTGTTTGCTGCCAGCAGGGACGACTTTTAGACAAATGACACCAGCGGGCTGTACTGCACTAGAGGGGACTTGATGAAAATATAGCTATCAAAAGTTTTAATTTACAATATGCAATCTACATAAAAATGAAAAATGATGCAGACTTCTCTCACCACTGAACTTCCTCTTTAATTTTAATTATTTCTGGTAATGAAACCAAATATTCCTCAAAAGCGCACATCACACTGTAGCTCAAAAGCCTGAAGAAACCTGTAGGAAGACGACGAAGAAATGTTAAGTTTTAGAAGTGGGAGGAAAATCCCAGAATAATAACTCAATCTACATTGTACATGTCAGCCCTGGTAGGATTCGAACCTGTATCACAGCAGGAGAAGGCGCAGAAAGTTCCACTCGGCCAACCCTGCATTTTCTTTGTTCTTAAAAATTAATGTTATTATCTAGTCAGTTTTCCTTGTGGCTTATTTGGTGTTACTGTACCGTTTTTGATTAGCTAAAAGCTGAGTTGCGCAGTCTAAGCACACGACACAAGTCTGAACTCGGCCTACTGGAGAGACAGGTGTCTTCCCTCAAGACACAGGCATCGTCTGGAGAGGAAGCCTTGAGGAGAGAAGTGCAGGGTCTCAAAGCTGTTATTGGCGACTTGGAAAACAGACTAGGTAAGGCAAGAAAAAGGGAGGTATCTTAGGAGCAGGGATGGGAGTACATGGTGTTGTCTTCTTGAAGGGAGGGGGTCAGGTTGGCGTAGTGGTACTTTCCTCGCCTTCCATCGCTGAGAGATGCAGGGCGGAAACTCACTTTTTGGGGGTAGGATTTGGAAGGAGCTTTTGTATAAATAGCATACATTCAAGTCTGATGATTTCACAGTCACTTCCTTATCACTTTTTATGTGAACTTTTTGAAACCAAACATTGACTAGTCTTGCCATTAGGCCAGCCAAAAAAGAATAGTTCTGCTTCCGATTAGATGGCATTTGAAAATAGGGTAGGTTGTGAATTTGTTTGGGGGGCACTTTTGTTGTGCTGATCATATACTGTAAGTATCTACCTGTAGTCAAGGTTTGTGGTATTTACAGCATTTTTTTTTTTCCCCGAAAAGAAAATTAGGGTTGGAGCCATTAAAATAGGATATGTAGGGTAACCGGAAGCATAACTATTTTTTTTGTTGGCCTCAGGTAGCCTTAACTAACCGAACAGCAATGTGCATAATTGACCACAAAGTAATCATAATTCACTTTGTTTACTGTAATTGTGCAAGAAGCTTGTGTAATCAACAACAAAGATTTTATAAGATTTGAATGTTTGTATGGTGACGGCAGAGCTGTAGTCGAGTCCCTGCAAGTCCTTCCACAAGTCCTTTCGCAAGTCCAGTCAGAAGTCCTTTCATAAAGCCGGTCACAAGTACTGGATGAATTTAAAATGACAAAGGAATGCCTTTGTCAGAGCTCTATTTTAATAGCTTGTGATTGAGATTAGGACTGATGGACTTGCGATGGACTTGCGATGGACTTGCGATGGACTTGCGATGGACTTGCGATGGACTTGCGATGGACTTGCGATGGACTTGCGATGGACTTGCGATGGACTTGCGATGGACTTGACTACATCCCTGCAGTATACTCCGAGCGTCTTGAGGAGACTGAGGGGTTCTAACGGTGAACGGAGCTAAGTAGTGACTGGAAGTAGTAGTGCAGAGGAGGTAGAGATCGTCTCATTCATTCATATCCTGTAAACTGAGGGCAGAGCCAGTCCCATGTAATGTGCTTTTATTTGATTTCATTCGTATTTGCTTTGTTCCATGTTGATAGCCAAGGCAGGAACACAGAATGATGAATTAATTGCTGGTCTGAAAGCTGAGCTCAGAGAGACAGAGCAAGATCTTGTCGCTAGCAGGGAGGAGAGCAGATTAGTTGAGGAGAGATTGGCTCAATCGAAGGAAGAGGTACCGTTTGTTTGTGTCTTTATGGTTCATTTCACCATTCCAGAATGTTACCCAAACCTAATCCAAGGCTTATTCCACAGATCTTGGATCATCTCCAGCAAGGAGATTGTGGCTATTGTGTCCTTAAGCAATACACTTTGCAACAATTTGAGTCATCACATTCCCCCCAAAAAGCTAAAGCTTTTTATTTTTGTCCGTTTCCAGATACTCTTTCTTCAAGAAACTGTCCGAAGAGAATGTGAGGAACGTTTTGAGTTGACAGAATCACTCAGTGAGGCGAGGGAGCAGCTTTTAACGTACCAGCGTCACGGCACCTTGACTGGAACCCCTCGACCTTCCTCAGGCGCCAAGTCGCACAAGTCGGATTCCAGCTTTGGCGTGACTCGTAAATCCAGCACAGGATCTATGCAAGCCGGGCAGGGCCAGAAACTCGAGCATGGGCAGCCTCCCGCTTCACCCAGTAAGATAGCGTCCAGCAGTATCAACATAGGGTTTAAGGCTGGTCAGGCAAGACCGCCGGCCGGCCGATCGAAGGATGGAAGTATGTCCGACAGCAGGCAGAGAATTGCAGCGGCTATCGGGAGAAGGTAGCAGGGATACGAATACGGAGAGAGAAACGAGTACGATTTGTATGCAGGTGTCCGCATCCTTTCAACCCATTGCTGACCCCCCGATTTCTGGTCTGATTAGAGATGAGAGTATGTCAGCAGACAATTGCAGCTGCTGTTGATTAACCCCTTGCGTACGGATGACGCAAATATGTGCAAAATAAACAGTGCCGCCAGGCCGGATTACGCCATTAGCCGCCGTTTGTGCAGTTTCAATCCATTGTTGGATTAAACAGTGCCACCAGGCAGGATGACGCCATTGGCCGCTGTTTGTGCAGTTTCAATCCATTGTTGGATTATTGTGTATAGGTTACGCTTGACTGCACAAACACATTGTAGCGGTTCGCTTGGCTGCCAGAGCCGCCGCGGCACCCCGACGTCTCCCGTAAAATACCGTACTCAAGGGGTTAAGTTAGCAGAGATAAGAATGCCAGGGATAAATGCGTAACATGTTCATGCAGAAGTTTCAGCAACCTTTCAACCTGTTGTAAACCACTCTCTGACATAGTTCTTAACCAGTTCGTGCCGGGATTATTTTTGCCGAAAAATTTCGGTTTTCAAAAAAATCAAAATATAGCAGCCAACTTCTGATATACAGCCACACGCCACAAATACTGATTCGCAAGAGTCATTTCAACAGTATTTATTATTATTATTATTATTTATTCGGCCAAAATACGCAACAATCATACAGACATACATGAGAGTAATCAAATAAATCAATATATAATAGGATAGGTAACAGGATGTCTAGTTTATAAATGAACAGACTGAAATTAATAAATTTGTATGATATTTCTTGCCGAAACCTCATATAACAACAGGCCGTGTACAGCAGCCAAGTTCAAGACACGGTCCGCCTCCACAGACTTCTCGGACTTTGTGTGTGTATACAAAACAAATGAGGGATTAGTGTGTTGAGACGTCACCCGGAGGTGAGTCGAGGCAAGCTTGACGTTTTAACCCGTCAGCCGTGCCCGTGTATAAAAACAGCCAGTGCGTGTTAACTCGTCATCCGATGCGAACTGGTTAAAATAGACAATTTTAGGGGGAAACCAAAACATTTTTTTCCCGGGAGTGACCAGTTTGTAAGATCATAGCTTGTGAAAATGTTTGTAACATTTGGATGACTGTTCCTTTTATTTGAGAAAAATATTGTTTGTAAATTGAGAATTTAAAAAATCCATCCAATTACAGATGCCGTCCACTGTGCTATGTCTTTCTGAATTTTATTTTAAATACTGAAAATGGGATTTTGTAATTATATAACAAGTATTCTAATAAAGTTTGTACAGAAATTCTTTAGAAGTATATAACATGTGGTTGTAAATATGACTTTATGTGGAAATAGTTGTACATACAAATGTACCCCAAATGGAGATGTTTTTAGAATAAACAGAAAATTTACGAGTGGGATTTCAACCTGTGACCTCCAGAACACTGTACATGTACTGGTCTGCTGCAAACTGTTAGTGGCCCCTGTGCTTGTAAAGTGTCCACTCAAATGAGGTCTGACCTATTGAAAAGCACTTCTGTTTGGTCTTAAAGGGGGCGGCCTTGACATTGATTACTATAGGTTTTCCCGGCCAATTTCATCACAAATTAATTCAATTTCATTAACATGCATTCAAATTCACGCATTTCCCCTAATCCAATCAAACCAGGGTTTCTTTTTAGCTTCTATTGCATTAAATTTCGTGTTTGTGCACACATGATTTCATTCTTTTCATTCAGGTTCGTTTTAGTCATTCTATTTCGTTTATAGGCATTCAAGACTACATTTTCACTAATCTTCAGTTGAATTTCTACTACCTATCTACAATTCATGAAATCAAATTAAGACTCATCGAAGCGCACATGAATTTTTTGCTAGTTTTTGTTTTCTTTTTCGTTGATGGGCAATCAATTTCAAATTCTGTGCGTTCAAATTAAACATGAGTTATGGCTTGTTTATTCGAGGAAGCTGGCAATAGCTCTTTTACTGGCACTTGAGTTTTTCTTTGTTAGATGCGTTTCCGTGTTTGCATTTCATTTACGTCATATGCATGTGTTTTGTCTTAATCGCAATAATTGTTCCTTTTGCTTTGTGGCGTAACTATACGGGGGAGGGGAACGTGCACCCCCCCCTCCCACCGGAGGTCCGTGCCCCCCGGGTGCCCCCCCCCCCATTTGAAATTTCGAATTGCACACAAACAATACATCTGTTGCCATTCGGTGCCCCCCCTTAAAAAATTGGTGCACCCCCAGGTGCCCCCCTACAAATTCAACCCTAGTTACGCCGCTGGTTATACCCATGATTAAGGTTAAAGCCTGTAGCATGTATCTAGAAGACTGTTAAGTAAAGTTTAAAAAGTTATGGTGATAAGTTTGAAATGAAAACAAAATCTTTCGCTGCAGCCTTGTGAATGATCTTATTTGGCCGGTAAATGCTAACTGCTGAAATGGAATTACTCCTTTTGACCGTTGAATGCTGATTCAACGGAGCATTCATTTTCAAACGAAATTGAATGAGCCGGGTATTTAATTGAATTAAATTTTGTTTAAATTGGCCGGGAAAACCTATAATAAAACAAGGCTATAGCCTTACCATTTAGACTGATTTTGAAGATTTTGAGTATTGTTTGTGAAGTAATGTTTAAAAAAAAAAATAATAAAACACAAGGCTATAGCCTTACCATTTGGACTGATTTTAAGGTATTTGAGTATAACATTTTTTCACCCGGCCAAAAATGATGAAACAAGGCTATACCCTTAACCATTTGGACTGATTTTGAAGTTTTTAGTATATTTTGTTTTGGAACGTATTTTTCACCCAAAAATTATGAAACAAGGCTATAGCCTTACCATTTGGAATGATGTTGAAGTTTTTGAGTATTGCTTGTGAAGTAATGTTTTTCAACAAAAATAATAAAACACAAGGCTATAGCCTTACCATTTGGACTGATTTTTTAGTTTTTGAGTATTGCTTGTGAAGTAATGTTTTTCAACAAAAATAATCAAACACAAGGCTATAGCCTTACCATTTGGACTGATTTTAAGGTATTTGAGTATAATTTGTTTTAGAACATTTTTTCACCTCAAAAATGATGAAACAAGGCTCTACCCTTACCATTTGGACTGATTTTGAAGTTTTTGAGTATTGCTTGTGAAGTAATGTTTTTCAACAAAAATAATAAAACACAAGGCTATAGCCTTACCATTTGGACTGATTTTTTAGTTTTTGAGTATTGCTTGTGAAGTAATGTTTTTCAACAAAAATAATAAAACACAAGGCTATAGCCTTACCATTTTGAGTATTGCTTGTGAAGTAGTGTTTTTCAACAAAAATAATAAAACAAGGCTATAGCCTTACCATTTGGACTGATTTTGAAGATTTTGAGTATTGTTTGTGAAGTAATGTTAAAAAAAAAAAAAAAAAAAAAAAACAAGGCTATAGCCTTACTATTTGGACTGATTTTAAGGTATTTGAGTATAATTAAATTTTGAACATTTTTTCACCCAAAAATGATGAAACAAGGCTATAGCCTTACCATTTGGACTGATTTTGAAGATTTTGAGTATTGTTTGTGAAGTAATGTTAAAAAAAAAAAAAACACAAGGCTATAGCCTTACTATTTGGACTGATTTTAAGGTATTTGAGTATAATTAAATTTTGAACATTTTTTCACCCAAAAATGATGAAACAAGGCTATACCCTTGCCATTTAGACTGATTTTGAAGTTTTTCAGTATTGCTTGTGAAGTAATGTTTTTCAACAAAAATAATAAAATACAAGGCTATAGCCTTACCATTTGGACTGATTTTGAAGTTTTTGAGTATTGTTTGTGAAGTAACGTTTTTCAACAAACATAATAAAACACAAGGCTATAGCCTTGTAATTTGGAGTGAATTTAAAGTTTTTGAGTTTTGTTTGTGAAGTAACGTTTTTCACCCCAAAAATGATCAAACACAAGGCTATAGCCTTACAATTTAGACTGATTTTGAAGTTTTTGAGTATTGCTTGTGAAGTAATGTTTTTCACCCAAAAATGATCAAACACAAGGCTATAGCCTTACCATTTAGACTGATTTTAAGGTATTTGAGTATAATTTGTTTTGGAACATTTTTTTACCTCAAAAATGATGAAACAAGGCTATACCCTTGCCATTTAGACTGATTTTGAAGTTTTTGAGTATTGCTTGTGAAGTAATGTTTTTCAACAAACATAATAAAACACAAGGCTATAGCCTTACGATTTTGAGTATTGCTTGTGAAGTAGTGTTTTTCAACAAAAATAATAAGACAAGGCTATAGCCTTACTATTTGGAGTGAATTTAAAGTTTTTGAGTTTTGTTTGTGAA
This sequence comes from Hippasteria phrygiana, assembly GCA_037893225.1. NCBI lineage: Eukaryota > Metazoa > Echinodermata > Asteroidea > Valvatida > Goniasteridae > Hippasteria > Hippasteria phrygiana. The sequence continues at coordinate 2,242,890 of JAZGUH010000234.1, forward strand.
GTAACGTTTTTCACCCCAAAAATGATCAAACACAAGGCTATAGCCTTACAATTTAGACTGATTTTGAAGTTTTTGAGTATTGCTTGTGAAGTAATGTTTTTCACCCAAAAATGATCAAACACAAGGCTATAGCCTTACCATTTAGACTGATTTTAAGGTATTTGAGTATAATTTGTTTTGGAACATTTTTTAACCTCAAAAATGATGAAACAAGGCTATACCCTTACCATTTGGACTGATTTTGAAGTTTTTGAGTATTGTTTGTGAAGTAATGTTTTTCAACAAAAATAATTAAACACAAGGCTATAGCCTTTCCATTTGGACTGATTTTAAGGTATTTGAGTATAATTTGTTTTAGAACATTTTTTCACCTCAAAAATGATGAAACAAGGCTCTACCCTTACCATTTGGACTGATTTTGAAGTTTTTGAGTATTGCTTGTGAAGTAATGTTTTTCAACAAAAATAATCAAACACAAGGCTATTGCCTTACCATTTGGACTGATTTTGAAGTTTTTAGTATATTTTGTTTTGGAACGTATTTTTCACCCAAAAATTATGAAACAAGGCTATAGCCTTACCATTTGGAATGATGTTGAAGTTTTTGAGTATTGCTTGTGAAGTAATGTTTTTCAACAAAAATAATAAAACACAAGGCTATAGCCTTACCATTTTGAGTATTGCTTGTGAAGTAGTGTTTTTCAACAAAAATAATAAGACAAGGCTATAGCCTTACCATTTAGACTGATTTTGAAGATTTTGAGTATTGTTTGTGAAGTAATGTTTAAAAAAAATAAAAAATAAAACACAAGGCTATAGCCTTACAATTTAGACTGATTTTGAAGTTTTTGAGTATTGCTTGTGAAATAATGTTTTTCAACAAAAATAATAAAACACAAGGCTATAGCCTTGTAATTTGGAGTAAATTTAAAGTTTTTGAGTTTTGTTTGTGAAGTAACGTTTTTCACCCCAAAAATGATCAAACACAAGGCTATAGCCTTTACCATTTAGACTGATTTTGAAGTTTTTGAGTATTGCTTGTGAAATAATGTTTTTCAACAAAAATAATAAAACACAAGGCTATAGCCTTGTAATTTGGAGTGAATTTAAAGTTTTTGAGTTTTGTTTGTGAAGTAACGTTTTTCACCCCAAAAATGATCAAACACAAGGCTATAGCCTTACCATTTAGACTGATTTTAAGGTATTTGAGTATAATTTGTTTTGGAACATTTTTTCACCTCAAAAATGATGAAACAAGGCTATACCCTTACCATTTGGACTGATTTTGAAGTTTTTGAGTATTGTTTGTGAAGTAATGTTTTTCAACAAAAATAAAAAAACACAAGGCTATAGCCTTACTATTTGGACTGATTTTAAGGTATTTGAGTATAATTAAATTTTGAACATTTTTTCACCCAAAAATGATGAAACAAGGCTATACCCTTGCCATTTAGACTGATTTTGAAGTTTTTCAGTATTGCTTGTGAAATAATGTTTTTCAACAAAAATAATCAAACACAAGGCTATAGCCTTGTAATTTGGAGTGAATTTAAAGTTTTTGAGTTTTGTTTGTGAAGTAACGTTTTTCACCCCAAAAATGATCAAACACAAGGCTATAGCCTTTACCATTTAGACTGATTTTGAAGTTTTTCGGTATTGTTTGTGAAGTAATGTTTTTCACCCAAAAATGATCAAACACAAGGCTATAGCCTTACCATTTGGACTGATTTTGAAGTTTTTAGTATATTTTGTTTTGGAACGTATTTTTCACCCAAAAATTATGAAACAAGGCTATAGCCTTACCATTTGGACTGATGTTGAAGTTTTTGAGTATTGCTTGTGAAGTAATGTTTTTCAACAAAAATAATTAAACACAAGGCTATAGCCTTACCATTTGGACTGATTTTAAGGTATTTGAGTATAATTTGTTTTAGAAATTTTTTTCACCCCAAAAATGATGAAACAAGGCTATACCCTTAACCATTTGGACTGATTTTGAAGTTTTTGAGTATTGCTTGTGAAGTAATGTTTTTCAACAAAAATAATCAAACACAAGGCTATTGCCTTACCATTTGGACTGATTTTAAGGTTTTTGAGTATAATTAGATTTGGAAAATTGTTTCACCCAAAAATGATGAAACAAGGCTATACCCTTGCCATTTAGACTGATTTTGAAGTTTTTCAGTATTGCTTGTGAAGTAATGTTTTTCAACAAAAATATAGGTTTTCCCGGCCAATTTCATCACAAATTTATTCAACTTCATTAACATGCATTCAAATTCACGCATTTCCCCTAATCCAATCAAACCAGGGTTTCTTTTTAGCTTCTATTGCATTCAATTTCGTGTTTGTGCACACATGATTTCGTTCTTTTCATTCAGGTTCGTTTTAGTCATTCTATTTCGTTTATAGGCATTCAAGACTACATTTTCAGTAATCTTCAGTTGAATTTCTACTACCTATCTACAATTCATGAAATCAAATTTAGACTCATCGAAGCGCACATGAATTTTTTGCTAGTTTTTGTTTTCTTTTTCGTTTATGGGCAATCAATTTCAAATTCTGTGCGTTCAAATTAAACATGAGTTATGGCTTGTTTATTCGAGGAAGCTGGCAATAGCTCTTTTACTGGCACTTGAGTTTTTCTTTGTTAGATGCGTTTCCGTGTTTGCATTTCATTTACGTCATATGCATGTGTTTTGTCTTAATCGCAATAATTGTTCCTTTTGCTTTGTGGCGTAACTATACGGGGGAGGGGAACGTGCACCCCCCCCCCCCCACCGGAGGTCCGTGCCCCCCGGGTGTCCCCCCCCCCCATTTGAAATTTCGAATTGCACACAAACAATACATCTGTTGCCATTCGGTGCCCCCCCTTAAAAAATTGGTGCACCCCCAGGTGCCCCCCTACAAATTCAACCCTAGTTACGCTGCTGGTTATACCCCATGATTAAGGTTAAAGCCTGTAGCATGTATCTAGAAGACTGTTAAGTAAAGTTAAAAAAGTTATGGTGATAAGTTTGAAATGAAAACAAAATCTTTCGCTGTAGCCTTGTGATAGTTTGCACTGGTCTTTATGTTTTCTTCTTTATTTCTGCTAATGTTCGGACCACGTCAAATTAAAATACGAATTAGAAAGCACATACAATTGAAACAAATTTGAATGTAAACATTTGAAAAATGTTTGCCAATTGATGAAATTGAATGGTTGACCAGCCTCTTGCTGCTGGCTTTTACGAAATTGAATGATCTTTGCGACCTCATGAATTTGAATGATCTGATTTGGCCAGTAAATGCTAACTGCTGAAATGGAATTACTCCTTTTGACCGTTGAATGCTGATTCAACGGAGCATTCATTTTCAAACGAAATTGAATGAGCCGGGTATTAAATTGAATTAAATTTTGTTTAAATTGGCCGGGAAAACCTATATTAAATGAAGCACAGATTATCAGAAGAAAGCTCTCAAGTGAATTTTCTTTTTTGGTCATGAACTGAAATCACAAGGCTAAGTTTGAGCAGCCTGTTCTTACCGCAAGTGCTTTTCTACATAAATATTAGTCATTGTGGTAGAAATTGTACAATCAGACCTTGAAAATAGGCAAGGTTACTAACCAAAGTGATTAGCTTTGGTCACTTTGGAGTATTTCAGGGCAATGTGTTAAGCTGTGAGGCCCAAAAAAACCAAACACTTCCATACTTCCGAGTTTGTTTAAATTTGTGTACATGTATTGCTTAATAAATTTAATATTTGATTCTGTAAATATTCAGAAAAAACATTTAGTAATATTAATACATTTTATTTGGATACAAGGCGGATGATTATGTGAATTAATTTGTTTGTGATTGGTCATTTTTGATGAACTTGAAAATACAGCACTTTTATATAGCAGGAAAGATTATCCAACATGTAAAGTGTAGCCTTCACTTGCAGTTATTTAGTGGCTAAATTCCAGTCATTGTTACGGTTCATTTTAAATTGCTTTGAATAGGATACAGGCCACTGCAGCCATTCGCAGGTCTTTGCTATTATACCACCTGTTCTACTTCTGACCAATCACAAAGCACCGTGCACGCGAGTGGGTAAAAACTGACCAATAGGCGACGCTGCTAAATAATTATGCAAATGAGAGCAGCAGACGACACTATAAAATCCAAACGTTCTTCCGAGAGAGGTAAGTGACTTGAACAACGTTTAATAGTAAAGCATACCGTATTAAATGTTTTTTTTACAGGTTAATGAAAGTCTTACAATTTCAACTTTTTATTCGTTCCAAATTTACAAAACATTACTATTTACCTGGCAATCCATGGAAGCTCTGCTCATTTCGATATTTATTTATTTGACAGTAGAAAATATAAATTGTATTTACAGTGATATAATTTTCAGATATATTTCATTACAGCAAAATTGAAATATACATGATTTTTTTATAATCAATGTCTGTGGGTTTACCAGTCACTTATTTATTATATTAAGAGAGATTGTTTTGATTAAAAAAAAAAAAATTTAATCCACCCAATTTCCATCTTACTGACAAACTGGGTGTCCCGCCAACAGCATCGGTAGACTGACCATTACTGGTTTTTTTTTACCATTACTGTGTTTTAGTGGTCGCAGGTTCAAATCCCACTCTTGTAAATTTTCTTTGTTTACTCTAAATTAAAATATTGCATGAGGAGAAATGCAATAAATGGGATGTAGGTCAGAATGGGAAAAAAAATACAATAACTTCTTTTACAGAAGAATGAAAAATACAGGCTGCAAGTTTGTGACATTCCGAATAATTATGTTCAATACCTCTCACTTGATAATTCACCTGTCCATTTCATGGACACTGAAAGCAACCCATAATGTTATATTTCACACAAGCTGCTTGAGTTCATATATATACAAACTGCAAATATTAAAATATGAACTGATTTATTACATATCCGAATATCTATACTAATTGATAATTATTTAGATTTGGTTAAACATGGTAATTCAGAGAGCTGCATATATAAATTATCACAGATATTAAAAAAAGACATACAAAAATTAGCGATCATTGAATTAATCACACAAAATCAATGGCAGTCGATTTTCTGTTAACAATTTCTGAATACATTGAAAATTTAAATCATTAACATGACCGTCACACCAACATGAAACATATTTATTGCAGTACTACATAACATGCGTATGGATACAAAGCAAGTTTCCCAAAGCGCAATAAAAACGGAAACCATTAAATAAACTTACATTTTTCATAATAATGTCAAATGAAATCATTTTGGCATGAGTTCCTCTATCATTGTCTTTGTCCAATAAAGAGAACAAATGAAGACTTCAGGCGCAAAAGCCGCTAAACGCCACTTCCCAGAAAAATGAGATAACGATATCAAGTGAAAGCGCTTTTACTTGATATCGTTATCTCATTTTTCTGGGAAGTGGCGATTAGAGGCTTTTGCGCCTGAAGTCTTCAAATATTTTCTGTCCAAATCTGGAAGTGTCCATAAATTTTGCCAATGTGCTGTCTAAATAAACAACTGAGGATTCTGATCATAGCTTCTAATCCCAACCTTTTGGGATAACGTAATGCAATTTTTGGTGGGATATAATTTAAGAAACTCTGATTATTTTATATCAGATGTACCAGGCAGACCTTGGGTGTAGCTATAAATTGGCCTTTATAATCCTGCTCTAAATATATCTATAAAAATTAACTTTGCTGCAGTGGTATTTTACCAAAACATCCATCTTTCTACTTTCTGAATCTATACTCTATCTCCCAAGCAACCGTCCACTGCTACAAATCAATTGCTGGCATTTGGAGGGTTGGGGCCTTGTGCTAATTTGTTTTCCCCCGACTATCCCCGTCGGCTAGTCAACTGTGTACATTTCACTAGCCCTTTGCACAATTTGACAATTTAAAATGTTTCATGAAGAATATACTCAAATTATGGGCTGCCAATAGGTTCCATGGTAAAACGGGTCTGAAAAATAATGATGGGAACAACTGGGGTTTAGTGTGGGAACAGACAAAATGCAAATGTGAAAAGAATTTGAGGAAATTACATGAAATAAATTGGAAATTTTGCCTGGCAAATGATCATAATTTCTGCTTTATTCATTTTACAGTTCTATTACAGATAAGTTGCAGATTCTTGCAGAAGTGAGTTTGACTAGCCCGGAACAGTACTGACTAGTGTTCAGGAATCGAAATATCCACTGGACCGCTGGACCAAGTCCAGTGATTTGAGCATTGGTCTAGTGAACTCTTGACTGAACTAGTCCGGTGGTCTAGTGATTTTTTTTTCATACACTGCATCATTTTTTTCTAAGTCTGGTGAACTGAAAAAGCCCCATAATTTCTGGAATGGCCATTTTTAGTTTTGAGGCAGGGAGTTTCAATCAAAACGGCATTCGATCCTAACCCCTCCCCAGCAAAGTCGGCAAAGGTGAAAAAACTCAAATCAGTACACTCATTCAAAACACTTCATATTTTTACCATTGGTCTTTTAAAATACCTTCTGGTCTATTAACATTTCTGTGCTACTAGCCCAGCTGTCTAGTAGATTTTTACCTGAAATTCGACCCCTGTTTGTAGACTGGGATAGAAACTAAATCGAGTCCTGTATGGCCGTCTTTGGCACCCTGGATCCCCCAGTTCAATGGGAGATTCCGTCATGCACTCTGGCATTGTTGCTTATCTTCAGTTTGATTTTTTCAGGCTCATATTTGGGGGGGGGGGGATGGCCCTCTTGGATCCCCATGTAATGAAAGCTTGTCCAGCCCGGCTACTGCCAAGTTTAATTTTACCCCTTAGGCTAACTATCGAACCATTCATCTTGCATCCCCTCATTAAGGTCCTCATCCACGGAAATCTCTTCAAACTCCAAGGAGCGGACGGAGATGTCAGACACGTTGTCGCCCTGGGGGTCCATGACCCCCTGCTCTCGCCGTCTAAGCTCCGCCTCCACCTCCTTCATAATGACATCTTCGTCCCACACCACCTCTTCGTCTTCTTCGTCTTCCTCGTCATCATCTTCAACCTCGTCATCTTCTTTGTACGTCTTGGACATGTCCGACAAATCCCACTGTTGGAAGATAGAAAAAAAATTATGAACGTGTGCAAAATCGGTTAAAACAGAACAGTTTTTTACGGAGAGAGACTGGGATTGCGGGTAACACCACGTGAAAAAAATCTCTTCTAGGAAGAAATGTGGTTCTGAAAAGAACCGGGATGAGTGTGTAACTCGACGTTTTGGACAGTGTGCTCTGTCCGTCCTTAGGAGTGTGAGGATGGACAGAGCACACTGTCCGAAACGTCGAGTTACACACTCATCCCGGTTCTTTTCAGAACCACACTTCTTCCTAGAAGAGATTTATTTCACATGGTGTTACCCGCAATCCCAGTCTCTCTCATATCGCACCCACCATGCAAAGCTTCAAATCGTATCCAGTTTTTTTACTATTTTCTTGTGACTAGGATGACAGACTGAGCTTAAACTTTCAAAGGCTTGTTACTTCATGTACGTGATGAATCACACAATGTACAGAAACTCACTGCAACTGTTTTGTCAGTGCTACCAATGCTATACTATACCTTTAACAGTTATTTCTGTATTATTATTACTATGTAGTATGTCACAAAAATTTTCCCAAACACCCAGTTCAAAGCAATGTTTTTTGTTTGTTTTGCCAGAACCCAGCTTTATGGAGTTGCTAAAATACTGCTTAGCAAACTTGAGTTTTGAAAACAAATCAGAAAGTTTTGTGTGCTGCTACGGTGTTCCAGAGGTCACAGCTTCAAATCCTGATCCTGGTATTTTTTTTTTCACTTTGAAAAATCATTCCTAGTCAGTTTCCCTTGTGGTTTGTTTGACGATATCCTCATTGAGTGATCCCTATAGTCTCGCTTTCAATGTACTTGTAGTATCATAAAGTTGGGCATGACCCCTGGCTATACGGCATTATAGGTTTATGGCTTCTGACTAGCACTCCCAAACAAAGATACTGACAACATAGGGCAAGATAGCTCAGTTGGTAGAGCACCAGTACGGTATTCTGGAGGTTGCAGGTTCAAATCCCACTCCTGCCAGTTTTCTTTGTTCCAAAGAGCACCAAAGAACGGAAACAAATCTTCTTTACCTCTAAATCATCTGCAATCTCTTCTCTGGGCTTGGCCCCCTCCTTCTTTCTCCGCCCCCCGCGGGGGTGCAGCGGGGGCGGGGGCAAGGCCTGAATGGGTGACCTTTGACCCAAAACCTCCTCGTCTGTGTAATGACCCACACCTCTGTCTGAGTCTGAGTAGGTCACATCGGCCTGGGTGCGTTGGGGCTGCTTTTTGAAAATGAGAACGGGAGTGTGTTCACGCAGTAGACTAAGACTCTGTACAAATTGAGGTAGAAGCATGCAGGGTTTTTCATTGTGGCAGGTATATGTGACCTGGCACTGTGCATATGTGACCTGGCACTGTGCATATGTGACCTGGCACCGTGCATATGTGACCTGGCACCGTGCATATGTGACCTGGCACCGTGCATATGTGACCTGGCACCGTGCATATGTGACCTGGCACCGTACATATGTGACCTGGCACCGTACATATGTGACCTGGCACCGTACATATGTGACCTGGCACCGTACATATGTGACCTGGCACCGTGCATATTTGACCTGGCACCGTACATATGTGACCTGGCACCGTACATATGTGACCTGGCACCGTACATATGTGACCTGGCACCGTACATATGTGACCTGGCACCGTACATATGTGACCTGGCACCGTGCATATGTGACCTGGCACCGAGCATATGTGACCTGGCACCGAGCATATGTGACCTGGCACCGTACATATGTGACCTGGCACCGTACATATGTGACCTGGCACCGTACATATGTGACCTGGCACCGTGCATATTTGACCTGGCACCGTGCATATTTGACCTGGCACCGTACATATGTGACCTGGCACCGTACATATGTGACCTGGCACCGTACATATGTGACCTGGCACCGTACATATGTGACCTGGCACCGTACATATGTGACCTGGCACCGTACATATTTGACCTGGCACCGTACATATGTGACCTGGCACCGTACATATTTGACCTGGCACCGTGCATGTGGCACCGTGCATATTATGACCTAGTTTTGACACCACTGAATGTAGGAAACGTTCGATGAAATTAGCTGGATCTGCTTCAAAACACTCCCAAGTTATCCAATAATACATGCTAAGTTTCACTAATCTGGTTGCAGGGTGGGATGGTGTGGGATGGTGTGGGATGGGGGGATAAGTTGTTTTTCAGTGGCATCATGCACTTTCAACAGGCTTTTTCAGACATATATGTCCAAACAAAACAAAACAAAGGGCAACACATCAGATAATGGGTCGTCCCCCCAAAAATAAATTTAATAATAAAAAAAAATCAACACATTAAAACAATTAATAAAAAAAAAATCAAATTCCTAATTATAGAAAATAAAATACATAAATGAAATAAATGAAAATTAATAATATAAATAAGCAAATTAATACAAGTAAATAAAATACATACATTTTAAACTTCTCTTCACAGCCCAGCAGCTGACTTCACAGAACGGTGCAGAAATTACCCCACAGCATAGGTTTATGCTCATAACTACCCAGCAGGCATTTGTGGTCAGATTTACATCAATTTGACATTTGGATTTGCAGTCATTTAATTGCAGTGTAAAACAGTTAGACGTCAGAATCCGACCTTATTCTGACGTCTGTTTTTGGTCAAGTTGTGACCATTATATGTGACCAAGTTGTCACGACCAAACATTGACCACGTCGCGACGTTAATGCCACGGCAAATATAGATGTTCGATTGTTGTCAGATCAATTATATTAAACCATGTCGTTTTTTTGGTCATAAAAGCAAATGCTGAATGTGAGTTAATCCGAGCCGTGACCACAATTAAACCATAATCCAACGTCAAAACGACTGACGGTGCCTGCTGAGTAAAGCAGTTCAAATTCTTGCCATCCATTTCAGGAAACATTGCATAGTTGTGCAATGCTTTACACCCTTAGCCCCCCTTCGATAAGCTGAACAGCACAACAAGCTCACCTCATCGCTATCCTGATCCTCTTCGTCCTCGTCGATGGCAGCGAGTCTTGGCTCCTGCTTGGGGTTCCACACATCATCTCCGTCATCGTGCAAGCCACTCCCGTACTCCTTACCATCTTCGTACTCCATTATATTGGGATCACGGCCTTCCTCCCAGCGCTGTGCAGCCTTTTCTCTGGCAAGCCGCCGATGCAGCCGAGCTATGAGGTATGTTGTCTGTGTAGAGGTTGCTCAGTTAAGGCTTAGAAATGCAATAGTTTCGGGAGATGTTTAGAGGGTTTGATGGCAAGAAAGTTTGCTGAGGTAATTATGACGATAAGGATTTGTGGTGAAGAGGATAAGGGTATTTGTGGTGAAAGTGATGGCCCGGGTGATGATGATCGTGGTGATAATAAAAATAATGATGGTGATGATTATAAGTTGATTACAATGAAAAATGGTGATACCATACAGTTATAATAATATCACATGGCAGGTATTCCCCTGTGCTTGTGCACAAAGCTTTTCTTTCCTATTTTGATATGACTCTAGACCTATGAACTTACAAATTACAGAACCTTCATTTAAGAGCTTTCTCGACAACTGATTTTAAGTCTTTTCAATTCCAAAAATTCCCTCTTGAAGGGGGTACTTGAGACAGGAAAATATCTCCCAAATGTCTCCTGTCTCATTAGCATTATTTGCACTTGAACATTTCTCCCCAACACCCAATTTGCTGATGTGTTGCTAGTCTTAATGACTAATAATATTAAAAGTTAAAAAGAAAACTAAACCCAGAACACAAAACAATTCCAAAAAGTTCAATTTGTAGGATACAATAACATCAAAAAGTGTGCAAACACCGCTGAAATGAAAGAAAGAAAGAAATGTTTAGTATACAAAACAAAAAAGAAAACATTCAGCTATTTCTGATTCTAACTTGCTACTACATATGTGACCTGGCACCACAAAATGAGCTTAAAGTTGTACTATGGCTTTCTGAGTTACAAGCAGAAACTATTTTTCACTGAAAAGTAAATTTTGGGATTTTAACAACTGTATATAAAAAAAATTCTATCATATTGCAAAGTTTTTCAACTGAATGAATTCTCGAAATATTCTTTTGAGGGGAATTATTTTTCGAACTTGGGTTAAAGTGTGCACTGATCACAAACTTTGAGCTTCATTTTCTCAAAACAAGGGGTCAAGACTCTGATAACTCTAAAAGGTTGTATCTGGGACTAGAAATGAGATACCACAACACACAATATATCAAATTAAAGCTCTTAACCTGTTCTTTTAGGAAATTCCATCATCTTGATTTTCAAATTTTGCTACTTTACACCTATTTTGTGGTAACAGGTCACATATTTTCAAAGTGAAAAAAAAAAAACTGGCAGGATTGGAATTTGCGACATCCGGAATACCGTACCTGTGCTAGTCAGAAGTCATAAAACCATAATGCGGTATAGGCAGGGATCACGCCACCCAACTGGTTTGACGATATTAAAAACGTTAAAAAGTCATATCCTGATTGAGTGATCCCCACAATGTCGCAATGACATTATGGGTTTAGCGCCCACGACCAAAGATACTGACAATTTGGGAGACTACCAACATAGGGCAAGATGGCTCCGTTGGTAGAGCGCCGGTACGGTATTCCGGAGGTTGCAGGTTCAAATCCTGCTCCTGGCAGTTTGTTTTTATTTTGAAAATTTATTCAAGTTACCCTTTTTGTTTGTTTGACAATGTTGCTATTACAAGTTTACAATGTACATATTGTTTTATTATTCAGTTTCAGCTTCACTAGATCAAATTTCTACATTCTTCTGCATAAAAAGTGACTCCAAATACTACTAAAATTATGAAGTATGAAGAGTCTTTTTAACTGCAAGTTTTAAAACAGAAGTGTTAATCAAAGTGAAATTTATACCTACCATATAAGTAACCATGGCAATGCATTCAGCAAGAATTTCAGATCCTGGCTGTACAGTATGATTGAGAGTACATAGCATATGTTGGCCAAAACAGCAAAATTGATGACGTGGAACTGACGTAGCAAGTGCTCGTTCTGCCGGAGCTTTCATGCAATTTAAATAAATTTGCATAATTAAAACAACCAACCAATCAAACTGAACCAAAAGACCGAACCCCAAAAATTCAGATTAGCACCCCAGCCCTTCTGAAAAGTTACACTAATTTTTTGCAGATTACATTTTTAAGAATGTCTCAAACTATTTCAGCATTTTTAAAAAGCTCACAAGATATACTGTCTACGCTCACCCTGAATTTGTGGTTTTGTAAAATTGCTATTTTAGCAATAGAAAAGTTACTCAATTCTGAAAGAGACATCAAACAAACAAAATCTACTCACTAGTTATCAAATTAGTTCACAAATATGCCAAATTATTCGCAGCCTAGCAATAATTCAATTCATGCAAGGCCTATTATTTTTGTCCGTTAGAGGCGTGACAGCAAGCAAGAACAAAAGGCATATTTGAAGGATTGCAGATGACCAAATTAGAAAAAAAGTAGTTATTTTGTTAAAATAAAACATAAAACATTTTAATATCTGTTAGAAAAAGAAATGTAATTGTGAAAGAGTATGGACAGTATATTGTTAAGAGTATTTTTGTTTTTACAAAGGCCCCCCTCCCCAAACTTTTTGGTCTAGAACTGCACCTGGTTGAAGCCTAGTAAGTGCACAATACTCCAGTAGATACCCATTAGACCCACCTACTACTTGTTATTCCAGGTAAAGTTTTTCACCATGTTTTTTCCAAATTTTAGTTTTCAATGATTTTCAAATATAAACAAAATCCTGTGGGTTGTTCTAAAATCTCCTCGACCCCCACGACTCCTCGACTAATGCTCATAAACGAAGCACACACAGTTGTACATTTACTGGTTTAATCGTGCCTATGTGTGTGCTTCATTTATGAGCATTAGTCGAGGAGTCGTGGGGGTCGAGGAGATTTTAGAACAACCCAAATCCTGTTGCCTAAATGCTTCCACTCTGGTATATTAGTCTCTAACTTTTTGAGTGAGGAGCAGAGCAGGTCTACAAATGTAGGAAAATCAACTGCTTAACTTTTTGAACGTGATTTTTTTGCCCTTCTCAAGGCCAGTCGATTTTTTTGACTTAAGACTTGACTTGACTTAAATACATGTGACTTGCTGACACTTTAGTTAAAATAAACACAAACTTTTGGGCGCATGCACATAACGGTTAAAAACAAAATGCCGGGCCTACAGCGCATAGCGAGCTGGGTGTCCAGTAATTTTGTATGCAGGGCTGAAGCACTGGCCGACTGCATGGAGAATCGTCAAGACGGCATGCCAGGTTGATTTTGTGCAGTGCATGCGTGCCAGCCTAGGTATAGTCATTTATCATTGGAATTTTAATTTACTATGTTCAACAATTGACTTGAGATTTAATACTTGACTTGAAATTATTTTTTAAATGACTTGACTTGGGAAAATTTGACTTGGGACTTTATTTGGAAAAATTTGACTTGGTTACAACACTGCTCAATGCAGCATTTATCACTGTACTCTCAGTGCTTTCTAAAAGCCTGTGAGTGGGGAAAGAAATTGACACTTGGGTGGGACTCAAACCAATGACCTCCTGATTACCAGTGCAGACATCTCAACCACTCGACCACTGAGCTGGCTGGGGTTCGCTGGCTCCTATCTAGGGAAGGACAACAGTCTTTTGTAAAATGTAAATTCAATCATGGAACTGTTGTTTACTTACTCCATCTTTGATAAGAGGAACTTTTGCCAGGCCGTAAATAACGATTGCAAACACGCCCAGCGTGAAACCAAAATTGTCCACAGGAGACTGAAACAGAAAAAATGAATAGAATTGAAGAATTGTGTGATGTACTTGAATGTAACCACATTTGATAACTACCTATTGTTATTTTTATTTATCCTAAAGTATTTTAACCAAATTTTCGGACTTAGTTACACACTGACTATTTTGTGACTTTTTAAACACTAAATATTTGTGTTTTTTTTTTTTTCATCGTGTTTTAGCAGCCACCTTGTCACATGTATGACCCTATTGCTCATTACTTTTCTTGTTGAAATCACCCAATACAAGGCTAAAAGCCACTCTAGGTAAAGGGTTACAATCACAGGTGGTAGGGCTGGCGACATTTTGAATTGCCAATTACCGTACCACCGTTATGGTTTTCCTGGGCCCAGATCTAAATAGTGGATAATTCGTCAACAGATTCCAGAGAAATTATACCAATTTTCAGGCCAATAGATTCAGGTGAGTAACTTCCACCATCAGTATGAGACCAACTCACCTTCCCCATAAGTGAATTTGTTTGAAAACTCGTTAACGCCATTGTTTTAATTTACATTTTCTCACTGCAAATAAAGGACACGGGGGTGTCTCAAATGAAGAACACGTTTTTAACAAGTCAAGAACACAAAGGAGAGAAAAAATGTATTCTCACATCGGAGACCATCAACAGCTTTCTGCCCGGACCAAATCGCTGCATCTCACTCTGTTGCTGTGGTGATAATGCGAGCGGCATGTAGACCATTGCCGGCAGCCAAGCCAATAGCAGACACATGACGCGGGTGCGGCTGCCGTTCTGCTTGCCTCTTGCTCGGGCCGGACTCTTCCATTCACCTGTAGGTTTGTATATTGCTAGTGTTGCAGGTGAACATGATATCTAAAGTTAATAACTCTAACTTTTCCTTTTTAATAAAAAAAATAGTTTAAGATCAAATACGAGTCTACATCAATTACTGAAAAAAGATTTTAGCATCCCCATTCCTTTCCTTTTTCTCCAAATAAATACATTACAGATGAAAAAGGACTGAAGGAAAAACCTCTGTCAATCAAAGGCATGCTTTGAATAGTGGATCTAGGGTCCAATTTTTAATGGGTGGCGATTTCGAGAGCCTTCACACACACATATAAGCCTATGTGTACTGGCGTCACTAGAGGGGGGTCATGGGGGGGGGGTTGACACCCCCGTTAGTTGATTTTGTTGGAAAATTTGTGTCGCTGTCAGCAAAATCGCGTCTCAGTTAACTAAGTGCACGGTGTCTAATAGTACAAATTTAAAATGTGCCACAAATTGAATGGAGCCCTTAACATCATACACTAATAAACATTCCCCCTCCCTGCACTTTTCAAATCATTTTTTGGACGGCAATTTTTGTTGGGGAGGGCCACTTGTTTTGCTTTTCTTTTTTGGCTCACAACCCATCAGCAAAACTCTTATGACACCCCCATTTAAAATGGTCTAGTGACGCCATGGCTATATATGTCCTATATATGTCCAAACTAAATGCATATCAACACACAGATGGTGTCAGCCCCTTAATCAAATCTGAAAAAAATAAAACGTGAATTTCCAGGGGGGAGGGGACTACTTAACTGCATTTTATAAAAAAAGACAGACTTACTGTAAGGGATTCCGTCTGCCTGTAGGCGGGGCTTGGAGGTACACCACACAAAGATAAAGTGTGTGAAGAAGATGACATCCGCACCGAGAAAATAGATGGCAATTAACACCTGAAAATGCAAACACGACAATAATGAGGACAGATTACAGGTCCATAGGTTGGGGGAAACTCCCCCCCCCCCCGGCGACATTTCAGGCGTCACAAAAAAACAAAAAGAAATAGTATTTGCCCTCCCTGGCACAACAAGTTGGATCCGCTACTGTTCTATACATACCTGTGTTCCCAACTGGCCAGAAAGTTTTGCACCAATCATATTGCAGAGGTTGGCGGAGCAGACGTGGACAAGGGTTAAGAAGTGTCTCCAGCTTGCATTGCCATCAAAGTGCCTCGCTCTCAACAAGCTGTGAAGTGCATTTCAACAAAATGAGATAATCTGAAATGAAATCTGTAATCCTCTTCAGAAAAAAAATGACATTAACCCTCCTACTATTTAAGAGGTCAAAATCAGTCAAAATGTGGTTTTGTACTATGGCAGGAGGGTCAAAAACAATTATCTTGACTGTTTGTTTTTTTTGGTTTTTTTTTATCTTAAGTGTCTTTATTGTATCCTTTTAAAGCTTGAATAGACAGGCTTTCGGGCCACAGTGCTTCAGTACACTTTTGTCTATCCTGGCCGGCTTTAAATTGATTGTTTTTGTATATCCCCCTCCCACCAATCTCTCCTCTCCCTACCCCCCCCATACCACCAATCTCCTCCCTAACCATCCCCCACCTATACCAGTCCCACCCATTCCCATACCACTCTCTCCTCCCCTCATGTATTTTTCTTAATTTTGTATTTTTCTCGTTTTCTTGTATTAAGTTGTTTTGTTGTTCATTGAAATTTGGCCGAATAAATTAATAATTAATAATAATTCGTCAAACAATCCACAAGGTTCACTTTGAAAAATTAATAATAATGATAATTTTGACCCATACAACAACATGACTCAGAATGTATGTTTGCATAGGAGGGTTTTAATCAAACATACAGCTGCAGGTGAAAGCTTGCATACACTTGGACAGAAATGATCTTAAAACAAAACATTGTTTCTACAACTGCACCCGAAGCTGTTTTTTTTTTAGAACAATTTGGCTATTGCAAATATTTAATTATTTATTATCAGCAAAATGCAGATCAGCAACTGATGTAATTGCCAAGTCTATTTCTGAGCATGTGTGCATGCATAGTTCTGAGCATGCGTACGTCGTTCTGAGCATGTGCACATTGTTCTCAGCATGCGCACGACTGGTGAGAACATTTTTTAAGGATTGGTACGCTGTTAAGCAGCACGTGCCATAAAAATCTCCTGTTGCGTTTTTACGTCTTCAACCCCCCCCCCCCCCCCCCCCCCCACCCCTGCAAATTGGACGCCCTAGTTAAACCCCCATTCATACTTACAACAGATGGGACACAAGCCAAAACACCAGGGAAGCTATTGCAGACAGGAAAGCGATGTAGTGCACAGCATTCTCCAAACACATCCCCAGATTGTTCCAGATGCCCTGCGACCCACCCGTGCAGTTTGCAACAACCGGACTCTCGGTCGTCTGATTATCATCCATTGTTTCCAGGGCAACAAACTGATGTTTCTTTCTTTTCAGATCAGGAATGCAGCTGCGCTGGCTTGTTGGTTTGTCTCTGTGTCTGGTTACATGGAACTCAACTGTAGTATAGCTCAGCTTGGACTTGATCGATGCATGTTCATAGTGTTGACTTTTATTTCTTTACCTACCTTAGTATGCTTGAGTGTACTTGAGTATGCTGAAAATAAATTTTAAAAATAATAACAATAACAAACAGGCATCATTTTTTTCAACAATTGATTGTACTATATATTCTTGTTGAGATTTGCTGTGACAATGTTGTGCAATAGCCTGACATATCCTTTAAAAGTCCATTAATTATAAGTCCTTTTTTCTGTTAGTATTTTAAAAGTTTAGAGTATCATTTGCATTAATTATTATTGTCCTTTATAGAACTTAAAGATAAATGATTTTAGTTGGAAGAATATGACCTTAATAATTTCTATCCAAAACATAACACCCTTTTTAAACCAAATATTTTCTCTAATATATATATATATATATATATATATATATATATATATATATAAAGTTTGTTAAAAGTTTATGCAGTGCACTGCATAAACTTTTAACAAACTTTGTACTTTTCATCAGTGCTACGCAGTTCTGCTTCATATATATATATATATATATATATACATGTATACACAATTTCTAAAATTCTGCAGTATTTCAATCAACGGCGGCGGAACAGGGGGGGCTGGGGAGGGGGAATTTTCCCTCTTTTTCCACTTAGGGGAAATGCCCCCCCCCCCCACTTTTGGCATAAAGAAAAACAAAAGGGCAGCAGCCGGCAGGTACCGGTGCTGCTTTTTCCCCCACCCATAACTTTCAAAAGTGTTCCGGCACTGTTGATTTTTACCCCGAGGTACTTAATCAACCTTAACATTAAACATAAACAAAAACATTCAAAAAGGAATATTTCAATAAATAAAATCCAAATTACAGTGCGCGCCTGTGTAAAAATTGATTACAAAAAAATGGAAAAAACCCTTCCAGCATACCATGTACAAATTAGTGACATACGGGTACTTAACATTTATCTCAATCTCAAAGGGTGAACAATAATCTTTTCAATTGTAGTGTACACAATTGGTAATCCTCCAATTTTTTGTTTATGAATTATTACGAAATACCTTACTAGACTGTAAGTTAATAGTAGTTTCAATCACCCTGTGAAATGATGGCACCAGGTGTGCTGTCGTTGTCAAGAAAAGTGAAAATTATATTGTTTTCCAACGATTTTCATCTAACACAGTAAAACACACCCAGTCGTACTTCCCCCATAGACTAAGCACGTATATACTTACATTCCAGGACCGATTTCAACAAAAGACTCATTCGAGGACTGAAAGGTTTCTTTGTGTTTCCTTTCTTCTCTTGTCCTCTGAGATATATACAGTGCACGTACACACATTTCCCCCTATTTTGGCCGAACCTTTTCAGACATAAGTCGTGAACCTAAGGCTGTGCCATACTGTCCATACTATTCTGAACCGGAATGGGTGGTAATTTTGTCAGATGTTTCTGTTCCTGACCCAATTTGGTGTGAGGTATGAAAATTAAATCTTTCCTAAAAATTGCCAGTGATGGCCTACTGCACTTGCACTGTACCATCCTATATGTATAATTCCAATTTAGTTTACATCACAACAGTCTGTCCATAATTTGTTTTTCTAATGGACTCTGGGCACATGGATTATATCAGTAACACTTAGAAATGTCAATATTTACATAATAACAAGATGGTAACTAATTTTGAATACAGGCCTAGCACTGTATATCTCACTATCTGTGTGTCTATACAATCCCTTCAATACATGTCCCTACATACTGTAAAACATATTAAAATTTTGTTTTGCTATTAAAAATTAAATTGAAATAATAAATTGTTTAATGTGACTGGGCACAAAAAACCTTGAGAAGTGTCACAAAATTATGCATTTCTTCACAGTTATGAGCTAGAATATGATGTATTTATGTTGATAGTTCACTGCTGCTAGTCCAAGCTATATATACTCTTTTGCCTATGAGAAAGAACTTGTTTAAGTTTGAAACGTTGTTTTAGCCACAAAACACAAGATGTGTAACTCCCCGAAAAAAAAATGACCATGCTTTCCAACGCATAATTTTACTGAGTGCAGGACCAATTAAGTTGTTGCACAGATGCTTTGCACAACACTCACAAGGCCAAGTTAAAAAAAAAACATGTTCAGCACCTGGGTTTAAAAAAAGAGGAAGGATGAGGGGCTTATTATTATTATATTTTAAAGATGGCCGCCATTCTTTTTAAAATTTCCAAGGTTTTTGAACTGTTCAAAGACACACAAATTAAAGAGACATGTTGGACAAGAGAACTGAATATGTTTACAGTGGTTTTCAATTTTTAGTAAGTTCAGTATTTTATTTTCCGATGGATCAGTTGAAAATTTTTTTCACCGCATTTTCCACTGGTAAAAAAATAAATAAATCCAGGCGGCCCCCAAAAAGGAAGCGGGCGGGGACGCTAAACATGTTTTGTTTTTTAACTTTGCCTAATAACTGTCTCACAGCCGAATTGCCTAAATAACCTGCAGTTAAAATGTGCTGTAGGCCTACCAGTAGTTTTCACTTCACTACTGATAACGCAAATGTATTTCTTTTCTCTCTCGAACCATCGTTATTAATGACACAGGCAAATTATGAACCGTTTTTTCCCGTGTCATAAGTTCCCCAATCCAATTGTACATGTAGGCCTATAGGCCTAGTTAGCCGAAGTCGTCAAACGTGGCAGCACTTTATTTCCCCCAGATTTTCATCACATTTTGACAGACTTCCTTGTTGATGAACTTTAAACTCATTCAGTTGAATATTAACATTACCTTAAAACTTTCTTTGCTAATCATGTGAGGTTTTTAGTATCTTGTCTAGTCTGGAAGTTAAAAATAAAATTGGTGTTTGGGAATTGGGCACAACCAACATTTGGCTAAGGGTTGTTTAACGCGGCGCACTTAGTTAGTAAATCCCAAATTTAACAAGTTCGATTGTTTAAAGTTGACAAATTAATGACTAATCATGATTGCTATCTACGTGGACATACCCAACTTCATATTAATTTTTGTTCTTCGTTTTGGCAAATTTTTTTCAAAAACGTTGGAAAATAATTTTCTGACAATGTGGAGGGTTCGCCGCGCACGTAAAAATAAAATCGGGAAATCGTGTTGAACATTTTCTTCACTGGGTTAGCAAACTAAAGATTCGTGAATACAGATATTTTAAACTCGCCAGAATTTCAATTTCTGTACAATCTCGGGTAAAACTATTACTCAGGCAAGGTGCTAGAGGGAAAAACTTCAAAGTGCGCCAGGTTAGACGACACGTTACGTTACGTTACCAGCATTGCTTTAATGAAGAAGTAGGCCTACAATTTCAAAATTAAAATCACCCGTAGCACCATGCACCAATCAAACAAAATGACTAACACAAAACAGTACACTACAACAAAATAATGTTCCATAATGTTCCATAAAGTTCCCCTTCATACCTGTTTTCAAATTGTCGTCAACTGAAACTCATACTCCTGCTGTTACAACTAACAAGGAGAAAACAAGAAACGGATTATACCATACCAGCATGTTTTGTTTCATTTCTCATTTACTATCCGCTCATGTTGCGGCCATGTTGGATTTCATCCTTGCTATAAAAATACACACGTAGACCACACACCCCAAATTCAGCAACGCACCTTTCTGATCCACCGCAGATTGGCAGAACAAAAATTTTGGGTCTAAAGGTCGCCGAATATTCGCCTTTATCTTTGTTGATCCAGCATTCCAGTTGCCATTACATTGCTAGCGGGGAGCTAAATTTGTAGATATACGGCAGTCAACCCCTGATGAACTCCTGCATCCAAAAAAAAAGTTAATCATTGATGAAGTTCAGCGCGGGAAAATATCGTCTGCATGAGCAGGCGTTTCTATTCTCTGCCTAGTTATAAACACATTCTTAGGGTGAAATTGGTGAAAACCTTTACAATTTGCCGTTATTGTAATACAGGCTTTAATGCAGTGCGTTACAGAAATTCTGTCCGCCATGTACCGGGAAATGGTGCAGAAAGAAACTGTTCTACACAAGGGCCAGCGCTGAACAGGTGCAGGGAATAATATATCGAATTTAGACAGGAATGCTGCTCTCTCATGCGCTTTCTCTACAAGTTGAGTTACCGTCATTTTATCACAAAAGACACTTCATCATTTTTAAAAATTTATTTAATCATCAGTGTAAATATTCAACAGTTGACCTGTTTCGCTTGACTTCACGTCTCTGTATTTTATCATGCATGACTAAATCTTTAAGGTTCAACTACCTGTTTTGTGCCGGTTTGTCGGAGGTTCGTAGGAAAGGATATTGTTAGGGGGGGGGGGGGGGGGGGGGTGAATGGTTCATCAGAACGCTGATTGGCTAGAAGATCATACAGTTCATGACGTAATGCGAATGAATGAATGAATGACTAAATGCGAAATCTGATTGGCTCAAAGTTCACATACAATGCATGACGTAGCCCTCAAAACAGATTTTAATAGTCACATACCTGACTGGTTCCCATTTTGTGGTCATAATCCGAAGCGTCACGATAGGGCCTAAATTTGTTTGGGGGAGGGGCGATTTTTTTTTCGTGGTCCAGAATTACCAGAGTGTTTCTGTGTAGGCTACTTGGCTATGTTAGACAGGTTCTCGGACTCGTTTCCCCTTGAAATAAAATCCTCCACACCACAATTAGTACAAGAAAAGGAAATATAAACAGGGCAGAGGATTCAAACCCATATATGCATCGTGCTGCAAAACCTTACGCTCTATACCAATACAGTCACAACAGCAGGTCAACCAAATCGGTTTACTGCAACCTTTTACAATGTTGTGACGTCACTGTATCTAGCGCCGTCGTGTGAAGTTAAATTAATTATGAATATGCATGTGATTCTGGTCTACAAAAAATAAATGGCGGACGCCGGAGGCCTCAAACCCAACATTCAAGTGAAATCTCATTGAGAAAGGACAAACTTCATGTTCAGCTTGGAAGCTTTGCTACATTTTATTTTCAAGAAAAGAACAAACCGTATAATTTCCAAAGTGAACATAACGTCATTTCTGTTCATATTAAATAATGTTTGTGCAATATTTTTATTCTGGTGAGTTAATGAGGCGCTGAAACACACCACACAAAGCAAATGAACAAAATGCTGGTCACTACAGATGTTCTCGTTTCTTGTTCGAAGAATTTATTTCAATCTTTTAATTGCTCTCTATACAGACATAAGTTAGGCATTTTGAGAAGAATTTTTTTCCCCAGAACTTTAATCCAGACATACAAACGGTTTGTTGTGTGGTCAATCCACGACCTCAGACCTAGTTATAAATGCTATGCAGTGATAGGTTATCACATTAAATCGTCCAATTCTTTCTTTTCTTCAAACAATGACCTTTCCGCTTATACAGGTCACGTTTCTCCTAAAGGATCCAAGCAATACAAATCCAGTTCAACTCGCCTTCACATTAATGACCGTATCTTGAAAGATAAGCATGATGTGCCATATGTGTTCGTTTTCAGTTGAATTAATAAGAAGGCCGTGGTTTTTCAATTTTTTTTAAATATGTTCCACTTAGTCACGCAAAAGGGCGCTCCTTGTCAGAAGAGCATAAGTGCGAAGTCATTCCACCAAAAAATAACTCATTAGCAATATTTTTAATTGACGAAATGTTGGTTAAAAATGGAACCTTCTTCAAGACAATTTTAATTTCTTTTCCCGCCGCACTTACGGAGACAACCATTGTGCCTCTGATGACATCACGCTTTGACTCATGAATATGTAAATCATTTACATAAACTCCATTTTTTTTACAAATGGAATTTATAGTATTTAATGGATTTAATGCAGTCCTACATGCATTAACGTGATGGCCCCTTTACCGCTTGTGTTCAAACTGGATTTGCAAGCCTATTTTGCACAGGCTAATTTCAAAGTTTAGAACACACAATTCGTAAGAAAATGACCGTATTTACACACATTGTACCTGGAAAATACAGACCGTACTGTGTAACATCTTAAGTTATGGAGGAAAGGGACACAAACGCGTGCGCTTTGGACGCAGGGTTTAAGTAGAAAGAGAAAATATGATCATTGTTTACTGTTTTAATGTTTCCAAGTTTTAAGTCAAGAGAAATTATTCTATTTCTAAGGAAAAAAAGGTTAGTTCTATTCTTCCACATTTCAATACATGTATTTAATTCGAAGAGAAGTAATGAATTTTAACTATTTTTGGCAAAACATTGCTCATACATCTTTGACGCAAAAATAATCGCCTTTCCAGTATATAAAATATGCAAAATTCATTGATGGGAAATACACGTAATTGAAGGGGTAACAGCTAGTATACTTCAAATATGCAAAAACAAACCATCCGATTTGGTTTTTTCTATTAAGAAAAGGAAACTGATTTTAATGAATCCGGCATAATAACTGTTGAATAAAGTACCCAAATGACGAATGATGAATATTAGTTTCCATATAAAACTTGAAGAGGATTTCAATTGTTAAATTTGCGGGTTTCGGATACATAAGGTTGGAACCGAAACTTCAAAAATATCTTAATTGGTATTTAACCTATGTATCTCCTATAAAATTCCCTCATAAATATATTCACATATGCAAATATTTTAACTCTTGTGCTGCCACGTCAAAATAATACACCTTTGAAATAAATTTTCAGAAATCAAATTATCACTCATTACAGTCTATAAAACTAACCCATACCTCAATTTGATCCAGTTTTGATATGACCATTACTTATCTGATATTATACATAAGAGAAATAGGGCTTTCAGGTTTCCACCAATCATAACCAAGCACACTAGTACACAAAGACGGCCAATTGGTTGAATAAAAAGGAGCGTGACCATGTCCCAAACTAGCTTTCTCATTGGACAGTTGTTCCCACGGAAGCAGGAAGGCAACGACTGACAGCGAACTACAGGAAACTAAAATCACCCACATTTACAGGACACATGATTTACCATCAGAGAATATTCCATCTAAATGAAGGTGGTAAAATGTTGTAGACTAATCTAATAGAGATTACCCGTTTAAACCGAGTGCATTCGTCATTTCGCTGGTCTGCAACTGATGCTCACTGCAATGAACGAATTGGAAAAGGACAAGACTAAGCTCGACACGATAAAATGTTTGTTTTCTGCGAATGAAAAACAACTTCAGGCAATACTGTACGTCACATTTTAAGCAAGTTAAAGAAGAAAAAAAAGAGCTTTGCGCGTAAAATCAGGACTGAGTGATATTTATTATAAATTATGACTTTTTTGGTCAAAGCACCAGATAAACAAGATAGCACAGCCCAATGCGAGACTAGTTCTTAACAGGCGCGTAGTTCTAAGCATGCGCACGACTGGTGAGAACAATGGAACAAGACCGATATGTCTGCTGCCACCACGCGTCTCAAAAGTCTTATTACGTAACCTGCATTCTGTCAATTTAATTACAAAGCCAGGGTGTATATCAGGAAAAGGAGTGTGTACGTACGCCCCGCCCCTCGTCGAACAAAAAAAATACCAACAGGTTTCCACAAATTCTGGCAGAATTTCTGTCCCTTCTTGCCATATTACTCAACGCAAACAACCAGAACTGTTTAAAGTCCGGCTTTTTTTCCCATTGTGACGTTTGCTTTTACTTTGACGAATTCGCCTCGCCCTCAAATTCGCGTGAAGTGTGAACCCGCCTTAATATTTCAACTTAAAGACCAACTAAAACGCCAAATTTCTTTTTGACTTTTTGGACTTATCTGATAGTTTATGCCTCCCCAAAACTAATGTAACAAGTTTCATGATTCTGAAAAATAAAAAAAAAATGTTTTTGAGCCTTTTCCTTCTGAGCCACTTTGACTCGATTCAGAAAAGGCCGAGGTCAACTGCGTGCCGTATCGCGCGAGTGTTGACGTATACGTGTAGAAACATATGACGTCACTGTAGGCCCTATTATACGACAATGTTTTACGTAGAGTCTGTACGTATTTTTTTGTCTAAGGCTAGTATTACTTGCTGTGCTTTTTGCACATGATTCAGGTGTAACACTACGGTAAACATATTTTAAAGTGTTGACATCTTTGTGAGACACATTTAGAATTGGGGTTGTAGGCTTGTTCTTGCTGAAAAGTTAGGTACGAGTCATACTTTCCTTTGTTTGCAGTCGGCTTTTATTGGGACCTGCGCGGTGAGTTGTGTGTGAGCTGATGCTATACTCGCACCTTCTCATACACACAATTTCTGTTATAAGGTACCAGACTCAATCGCATGCAGCGCATGCGGTATCGTGCGTGTACAATGCACGTTGAGTCAAGCAAGCGTGGACAGGGAGACGGCCGGGGCTCTGGCTGCTCGAGCCGGCAACCGCAAGGAACGTCGTCCTGGTCTGGGGCGCGTGAGTCCGGGACAGACTTGGAATGCTCGGTGCCTTTAGAGTTGGAATGGCTCCAGCCTGCAAACGGAATTGTGCCTTCAAACCCAGCTGAGTTTTCATACTAACACTGTCAATACAGTCTTTGGCGAAATGTTCTGCACATATTTTCGACCATTTCGACAGCCCAAAATCAGATATTGTATATTGTCTACAAAGCGGACCCACTGTCGCCTTTGAACTCCATTCAGCACTGGGAATCGCAGTAAGGTTAGGTCAGGGTTTTTGTCGCTGTTCCTCGTGCAACCCCCAACTACACACGATCGAGGCATAATGATTATCTCAGAACCATGCTCATACTGAAATAATATAAAAATTAGACAAAATAGACGGGAAAACGGAGGAGTTATGTCGACAAAAACTCTTCCAGCAGCATCAACTCCACGTACGTACATGCATAGTGTTTGGCTGTAGCATCAACCGACTCTACACGTGTACGTCACGGGGTCACGTACATACATTTAACATACATAATGAGCTTTCGCGAAACAGGATAAATGGTTCAGAATAACAACCCTTTTTTTTAAATAAAAGAATCCCTCTCGTCTGCAAACTAATCTCCATCAGTTAAAAGAGTATTTAAACTGTCGGAAAAGTCCAAAAAGTCAAAAAGAAAATTTGGCGTTTTAGTTGCTCTTTAATACAGCTAGCTGCACATTAAGCCAGGCTTTCTCAGCGGAATAGACTGCTCTATTAAGCCACGCCCATTGACGTAAATCAATTCAGCCGCTCGCCTTATGTACGTCTGACTAGTTTTGTCGGACCACAGCTGTGGATGTGGTTTCCCGAACTGCAGGGGGCGGTGCTTAGCAGATCTGTCTACTGCCCACATGCTTTCTTAATATTTATGCAAATTTCAATTGAAAACGAGACTGGAGGCGTGTCTCGGCGAAAAACTCTTTTGCGATGTATATTAGCAATGAATATGCTAAAACAATGCACCTATCAATTGTGACAAAGATCATGAAACATTCCGCCAAAACATTCGAGTATTCACAAACGACAGAGTCGAGTATCAGGATTTGTGAGTCGTTTACCATCACGACTTTACCATTTCCAGATAAATTTTGGAAAATTACAAGAAATCTGATTACTCCCGTTTCAACGAGGTAGACCTATTACTCCAATTTACTGATTGCAAAGTTTTTGTTTTCTCCTTCCCAAGATAGCACACGTCCAGCACCATTTATACATTAAACTTCGAATTGCTTTTGTTAACAATAGTTTGATTTATCAACTACTTCCATTCAAAATTTTATTATTTCCCTAGTTTCCATCTATGGCACCAGTTTAATTATAAATGCTGTTTTTTGTTTAATACTACACATTTAAATCTGTCAAATTAATAAGGGAGCCACGAGTGTGATTATTATTGTTACTATCATAGCGAATTTAAAAAGACCTAGATTTATTGTTTGGAATCCGGCAGGTATAAATGAGACAATTCACAGGACTGAAAAAAGTGACTCAGGAAACATGTTTTAAAATCTTAAAGTAAAATGGTGGAATCCGGAAAACATCACTTAAAATGTTTAAAAAAGTCTCGCACATAATACGTTCTGGGGCTTGAAAAAAAATGACATAAATGAAATTAAAATAGGGCCTACTTTAGTTTTATAGTATTAATATAAACAGGCAGTCATCCGTGTTTCTCGGTTTGCATTTAAAAAAGAGAGCACAATGTTTAAATATAACATAGAAAGAGAGAGGGGCTTAGAACAGAGAGGGGGGGGGGGGGGGAGGGGAGACGGTTTGAAAGAAACTTTTCAGTGTTTTGGGGGCACGGGAACACGAGGATATTAAAAATTGACAAGATAACAGCAAAATCTGGGAAGTCGTGACATTTTACTGGCTAGAGTACTGTCCCGGGAATAAAAGATTAAACTGGATACTTTCGGGAAAATAGCTTCCAATGTCTTCTTCTCAATTATTTTAACAGTATGTACAATCTCTACTATTCACATATTCTATTCACAACATAGTTATAAATAAACTAAATTATTTGCGTTTTTTTTGTTTAAAATTATTTTAAACATGACTTGAGAAACCAAACCATACACCTTCCATAGGCCTAGATTTCCTTTTTAAAACGTAACTGGATTAGCAATACTATAAATAAACTTCTATTTCTATAACAAAAAATCGACAGCAACTGAAGTTACGGTTTGGAAGAAACTTTGTATTAAAATAATTCTGCCACCTGTTTAAAAGTCTTTCTTACTTACAAGCCACATTTTTGTCTGAATGCCAGTTGCAATGCCAAAATGATTGCGGGAACTCCACACTTGGGACAGTGGGATTTCCGTGCGGGAATTGACCTCCTCCATAACAAATTTTCAGTGGAAATCAAGAATCCCATAGGAGTTCCCACAGGATTTTCCACACTATTTCACAAAGGATTTTCTCACAGGATTGTCTCACAGGAGTTTCCAATGTATATTTCGGAACAACTGAACTCCGTGGGATTTGCCACAGGAATCCAATATGGTATCTTCCATGGGAACTGGTATGGGGTCTTCCATGGGAATTGGTATGGGCTCCTCCATGGGAACTGGTATGGGCTCCTCCATGGGAACTGGTATGGGATCTTCCATGGGAATCCCCGTGGGATTCCTTGTGGGTTTTAATTGGCGTCTCTTGCATATCAAACGTAACTACATGTACTTCTGCTTTTCAATTTAGAGTAACATATGGGAACTATCATTTGCAAACTTCACAAGATTTCTCCAGGAATCCTTACGAAAGTTCTGATTGTCAGGTTTTCCCCAACTGAATATCTTCAAGAATACATTTTGCATCCTTCTCTTGCAAATTTGTTCCTCAAATTTTTCCTAATTTTTTCGGGTCAAAAATGGCCAAAGGCCTATGACATCCTACAAATAGTATAATGCATTTAACAGTAAATTTCCACTTTCTAATATATGAACGCATCCTTAATTCTCACTTCATTGGATCTCAATACTCCTTTAATTTCTCGAATCCTCTCAACACACTCTGACATACATCCTTTGTCGCTATTTTGCCTGTCGCCTTGTTAGGGGGCGGGGACAGTACAGCAGACACAAAGCGAAGAGACATTTGAAATTGGGGTTAATATGAATTTTAGTAGAGTGATGTTCCGACGACTCCCAATAACCATAGTTTGAACTCAGACAAATTTTACAGCAGGATTTTTGCAAGGACTTGATGAATAATGTAGAATTTGTGTTTAGGGTTGCATGCCTTTTAAACTGGCCTCGGTCATTCACGAATGCAACCTACGACAGACACTGAAATTTGACTCTATAAAACAGCATTTTCCAAAATGCGGAAAAGAAGTGAAGATTAAGACACAAAATCAAAACCATTAAACCTTTCCTTCCCGAAGTTCTCAACTGAATGCCGTTTGCAGCATATTGACTTGTGGTGTGGCAATAAGAAACTCTTTTTTACACGACTGAAAACTGTACATATGTACTAATTTTGCATCATTTTGACTGAAGAGAAGGAAGAATCAATTGCAGTTGTGTCTGGAGTGCTTCAAGACAAGTTTTGGAAAACTAATTTTCCCCCAAATTCCTCTTTTTTTTTACGGGCCTCAGTTTAATAAATTCAAAGGAAAATTTGACTTATCTTAATAATCAATGCTCCTGAATCCACACCTATTTCAAATTGCATTGATTTTGAATAGAAAAATAATCTTCACATTTTTTATAATTAATTGCCACCACTAAAAAAAAAATCCTCAAATGGAATTTATATGTCAATGGGAATACTAAACATTGTCTAATAATGGCTTTAAAATATCAACTTGAAAAGGTCAATAAATTATCTTGCACAAACTTTAGCCAGCTAGTGGCAATATATCCCTTCAGAATAGTATTTCCGTTTAAGAAGAAATTTATTCAAAGTGAACAAAGAAAACTGGCAGGAGCGGGATTCAAACCTGCGACCTCCGGAATACCGTACCAGCGCTCTACCAACTGTTGGCGGTCTCCCAGCTTATTACTGTTTTCATGCATGCGTATTTTAAAAACTGGTTCTACAGAAATTTTTTAAAAAGACTAACCAACTTTACAAAAGCTTTCAGAAGAGGAAAATCAAGAACAGATAAAGCACAGATAAAGCACAGAACAATACATTTACGTTGCATTTTATGCTCTAAATAAATGTTAATACTACTGTGGAAATGAACAGAATACAGAAAGGATAGCACACATATTTTACTTTAACCGAGCAGCAATAAAGTTAAGTGTGCTCTTGTTTTTCCAGTGGATGGAACACAAGCATTAGTATTAGCAAACATCTTTTGCTATCCCCAAGAATTGTATCAGCCAGCTGGATTCTACACTTAATAGGGGCGGGGTGAACAAAAGAAGGTTTTAGCAATAACCAGTTTTTAAGCCCAAATATAAGATTTTCTCTAATTTTTTTTTTAGATTTTTGATTTTATGGTATGAGTCCATAAAAAAATCAATACAATTTTGTTAACTTACAAAAAACAGGTAAAATGTCTGTGGGGATAGGCATACTTTTTAGGTCCTAGAACCCCCTATAGCTTTGCATGGCTTTAGGGGCTAGTAGTAAGCAGGTATATGGATATACAGTTATAATGGGGGGGGGGGACACTGCATAGCAGAAGAATAGCTGGGTGCCAGTGAACGTCATTTATGACATACACAGTACATAGATGCTTCTGCGAAACCCTGAAAACCATTTGAGGATTGCAATGCATGGAGGAAGCCTGTACTCGTCTGCTCCGAACCCCAAAATAATGAACAATGAATGTTTAGGGCCCGTCTTATAAATAATTTGCCGACAATGCAGCAATAACTCCACATCTTATGGCAGTGCTAGAGGGCAAATTTGTCACCTGTTACCACAAAATGAGCGTAACGTCGCAAAATTTGAGAATCACGATTACGGCAGGTTAAAAGCTTTAGATTGATATTTTGTGTGTCACGGTGCCTCATTCCTATCCAAGCCCCCAATACAACTGATGCAGTTAGTTATCAGAAGGGTTGAAATAAATACATGCTAAGTTTCACTGATCTGGCATTAATCCTTCAGAGTCAACCTACAAACTTTTCAGCCGACCCTCGTATCTCGGAGATGCTGCACAGTTCATACATATACACCCCTCTACAAGTTAGGAGTCCGGGTACTTGACGTACCAATATAGTAGTTTGCACACGCACAGTGAACTCCAGAAATTTCTTTCGCTATCACTATGTTTCTCTCCTAAACAACTCTCACTGTCTCTCTCACTCTTTGTCGCATCACTCCTTTCAAAGTAATAACTTGTTGCTCATAAATAAAAACCGATAAAAAGAGAACTCTGCAAAGATACTTCTAGAAGGTCTCTGATGTATGGGTATGTACAAATATAGATACAGGTGTAAACGACGGGAGCTGGGGGTCATTTGGGGTTACCCCTGACCTTGGCTGACCCTCCGACCTTTGACGTGGTGAGGTTTGTTCGGACTACTTTCTTGTCGGTGGTGTTGGTGAGGGCTGGCGTGGGGGCGTCGCCATTCTGCTTGCTGGCCGGCGTGGGGGCACCGTTGGTGGCGTTGATCTTGGGCATGTCGCCGTTGGCCTGTCTTGCCGTCGTCTTGTCATTCTCTGACTTCTTCCGTTTCTCCTCCTCCATTGCCTTGGCCATCTCGGAGTAGTAGTTCAGAGCCTTCCGGACAGGCTCTATGATGTGCTCCTGGAACAAACAAAAAAATTACCAATTGTTGCCACTGATCCTATTCAGAAACTGTTTCCCAACCATCTGGGCTAGCCCTGATTGATCGGTCGAAATAACTTGCATGTGATTTTCTATTCAAAATATGGAGATTAGGACGATTTGATTTCGACAATGGGTATCCAAAATTACATCCTCAAAAATCACACCTGAAGCCCATAAACTACTGTCCCATCTTGACAGAGAGTACACATATGAAACATGCCTGATGTATGCTCAAAAGTGAAATTTGGTCTTAAAAATTAGTGCATGTTTTCATATTCAAGGGAAGTAAATTCCTGACATTCCAGGTGCATAAGACATGCATAATTTGACTTGCTCCATTGTTCGTTAATTGCCAGCGGGGTCACACTGTTCAAACTCCTTTCAAATCCTTCCTAAATGGTTTAACTAGAGGAGAGAGATTTAGATGTAGCAAATAGGTCCAGAAGTGCACGGGGACACGTTTTTCCTAGAAAGGTCAGTCTCAAATTCTGCAACAGCCCGACTCTTTCAAACGGAGTCAAAGAATGAAATGAAATCGGCTGACAGGCCTGCAACACATACATCTAACTTTGGCAGTAATAGTCCGATTGCTTCAAAGAGTGGTAGCAATACAAACCGGATGAAACCGGTCTGTGATGAGGGTTTGGTGACCTTCTCTCGATCCATGAACGGCGCCACCGGTAACCCTTCAAGCTTTTCAACGTCGCTCTACAGAGATACAATCAGGGGTGAAATGACAAGATTTTGGGAAAAGCCAGAGATGGGAAAAAGTGTGAATAATTGATAACTGCAACAGAAAGCCAATTTACACTTAACACTTGAATCCGGACAGCCAGAGCCGCGGTTTGAAAAAGACCACCTGGCCGGTTAACATCTACAGATGCATTCCTGCACTTACTCAATTCATTCTTTTTTTTGCATTATATCATTCTTGAATGGGAGTGTAATGAATAGATGGAGCTTTTTCAAACAAAGCTTGAATTCACATGAAAGTGGCTCAAAGTATGATGAATGGGACCACTCTCTATTCAGTGTGGTGACTATTACTTGCATTTCCACTTGGCTGCACAGCCCCGATCCTTGCATACCAGTACCCCATCAATAACAGCCGGAGGGAGTGGGGTTGGGGGTGGTGTTGGGGGTGGAGGTGGGGGTGGAGGTGGGGGTGGAGGTGGGGGTGGAGGTGGGGGTGGTGGTGGGGGTGGTGGTGGGGGTGGGGTTGGAACAGAATCCACCATATCACCTCCCATGCTCATTAAAGGTTAAACTGAATCAAAAGCACTATCCTATGCCTGACTCTACGGGAAGAGCTAGAGGGCTACAGTCCTGCCCAACGAAGCCCTTTGTGGGATATATAGGTTCAGAGGTCGTACCTGGTTGAAGAACTCTTGTAGTAAGCAGTCTATCCAGGGATCTGACACGTCCATCGGTCTAGCCTCATTGGAGATATCTGCCACCTTAATGCAAATCTGCATCAACTGTGGAGAGAAAAAATTAGTGCAGAAATCCAATAGGTAGAATAAAGTCAGGTATGCGTTTAAACCCCCGTTGCTCCGGTACAATGTTCATATAAATTAGAACAGAGATTTTTCTCTTTTTGCCCTATACCGACGTAATGTATGAAGCACTGTATACTCAATGCTTTCTGAGAGCCCGTGTAAAAAAAATCAAATGCTTACTCGGGCGGAATTCGAACACACGACTTCCTGCTTAGGCCCGAAATCCATTTAGGGCCGGTTTGCATACCGGCTCCTGGTATGAGACCGGTTTCAATCACGGACGGTATTATACCTCTCCCCGGACGTTACAAGTCCACTTGCTCGTCGGCATTTCAAAGCCATCTTAATGAATAGACTTGCGGTTGAGCTTGGCTAGCCTGCTGCCTGATGGCCCTGCGGAGTGTTGACAATTGGGAGCTTATTGACTGATGACTAAGTATACGCGTATGTGTAGTGATTACTGAAGTGTGAATACTGTGTGGTCAGATCTGTATAGTGGCAAACTCTTTGAAACTGAGCAAATGTTTAGGGCCTTTGTTAACCTGTGAAAGATTATTATCGGATTAAAGTCACCCTATTGTATGTCTTTAAAAGGAGTTCACCAGCCCAGGAATTGGACACAATGGACTCCCAAACAGGGCCAGCCTTCCAGTAGAGGCTCGGACCGTATCCAACCCGGTTTGAGAGGATTAAAATAAACCGGTTTGCGTACCGGGAGACGGTACACATACTGGCCCTATTTGGACTTGGGGCCTTACTAGTGCAGACGTCTTAACCACTCGACCCCTGAGCTTGCCGGGGTCGGGATAGGGCAAAAATAGAAAAATCTCTGTTCTAATTTAAATCATCATCCCCGATGCAAAAATTCCATTTTCACATTGATTACGCAGTATCCGCTGCTGCATTGGATTTGAATTGGCCGACCGACGGTGGATGTATGCATCTTAAATCAATCTCATGAAATATTTACATTAAACAGTTCAATTATAACTGTCCTTTTTCATCAATCACTTTCTCCTGAGAGCCCAAGTGTGACGTCATTTCTCTTCTCGGTGAGCTGATGTCTTTACACATGTACATTGTAAATGTATACATGAACCAGAAATACGGATTTCACTTGGGTAATCCACTGGAAAGTTATTGCATTTCCACAGAACAGAACAGAACAGAACAGAACAGAACAGAACAGAAAGTTTATAGTCATGTCTATATACTTAACAATGACTTATGCAACATTGTGTTAAAAGTTAAGGGGAAATTTTAAATTTTATTAATCCTGTAATGTGTTCTTATAATTATCTCAAACAAAAAAGACAAATAAAGATTCACAGTAAAAATTAACATGTTATTACAACTATCACAATGGACTTTTCAAAAACTTCTCAGACATTCATCATTATCAAACAGGTCAGTATTGGTTAAACTGTTTTGAGAGTTGGAGGAAAATCTGAAAACCATGCCATCTCTTTAACTCGGACCAATTACTTGCATGGCAGCTTGCTCACTCCAAGTTTCAATCAAAGACGTGTCCATTTGGCTTTTTTTTTTCTTTTGGGCCGCTAGCTACCGCCACTTTAGTAAATTGAGCTGTGACCAGCTGTGACCCTTCCTCAAGACTAAATGCTTTTTGGAAATTGAATTGTCTGAGGCACTCTTGACAATGAGGCACAGTACAGTATATTTCTTTTTTACTCTTGGGCTTTTTCTAATTTTGTAAATGTCTTCTTCAGGAAAACTGTAAGGGTGGTGGGTCTGGCAACCCAAAATGTAGCCAACCTCACCAGTCTGCTGTAGCCCTTTACCGAGAGTGGCATTATAGCCTTGTGTTGGTGACTTTGATTTAAAAAGTGAAAACAAACCGGTATTTGATAGATCTTGGATCAAGAGGCTAAGTTCAAGGAAATAAAAACCCATTGAACACGGATGACGGCTACAGCCGCGGTTTGAAAAAGCTTGTGAAGTATTATCCCGTCACTTTAGTTATAATTCGACGCGGATCATGCAAAACGTAGGACAATTGAAAAATTAACGAATAGAATAATTCCACACGGTTGTCTTAAGGGTGTGGTTGACTCGCAAACGGCGCAGACAACTGCACACATGTGCAACGCATGCGTATGATGCGCGATACCGGCAAGAGTGTATAATGACGCACTGCATACACTGACACATACAGTCGTACTTTCCCAATACGTGCGAGGACAATGCTCTGTGTTTCCTATTGTTCCTTTAATATAACCCAACCCCATAGACTAAGCACGTACTTCTACGTGCGAGGACAGATATCAACAAAAGACTTGACATGCGAGGACTGAAAGGTTTCTTTGTATTTCCTTTCTCCTCTTGTCCTCAGAGATATATACAGAACCTGTACACATGTGTTTGTAAAGCCTTTGCTGCATATGATCTCTGACCGGATATGTCTTGGATTTGGCTGAGCAAGTTGTCTGATCGTGTTTACGTAAATGAACATATGGACCATATGAACACCATGTATCTGTAGTTTAACGTCTTGAATACGGATGACAGCAATAGTTCGAAAAATACCACCTGGCCGGTTGTCGTCTATATGCACATTGCTGCATGTACTCAATCCATTCAGGTTTCAACTACATTGTTCTTGGATGGGAGTGTAATGAATAGATGGAGCTTTTTCAAACAAAGCTTTCATTCACACAAAAAGGGGTGCCTACTGTTCGCGTTTATGCTTGACTGCACAGCCAGTTCTTGGCATACCAGCCCCCCATCCATAACAGCTGGACACAAGAGGTTAATCACACATTCGCATATTGTTTTTCACTTGTACGTGCTAGGAATTTTTTGTTTGTCTAATATGAAGAATCGAGTGACAGATGCTGTGACTGACTAAAGCCAGAATGGCAACATGTCATGTACTGCAATGGATAGAAAAAGTTGAATAAAAAAAACTAGAGTTTAATACCAGATGTAAGTGTTCCTTGCAGGAGTAGTCAAACTCAGGCACCACCGCCTTGAATTTGTTGAGGATCTCACTGTGTTTGGCCATGTCCGTGGCTAATATGCAGCTTATCATGCCCTCCCGTACCCGTTTGTATCTCTCGTGGCCCATGTTCTTGAAGATGTTACACTGGGGCTGCAGAAGGAGAAATAGAACCAATAGTTGGGATCACAACACTTTACAAGAATGATGATCGAGGGGCGTGGCCACTGTTAATGGACTGAGCCAAAGGCTTGGGCACTCCAAGTGTGATGAATAGGACCACTCTATTCAGTGTGGTGCTTATTGTTTACGTTTATGCTTAGCTGCACAGCCCTGATCTTGGCATACCAACACCCCCATCAATAACAGGATGCATGGAGTGACAGCGACCCTACGAGTTTATTACTGACTGGTAAAGATCTCTATTCTGAATGTTTGACTTTAAACTCAAATACTTAAATGTTTAGACCAGAGTTGGAGTCGAGTCCCTGCAAGTACTTTCACAAGCCCAGTCAGAAGTCCTTTCATAAAGCCTGTCACAAGTAACTGGATGAACAATGACAAAGGAATGCCTTTGTCAAAGCTCATTTGAATAGCTTGCGATTGGGATTAGGACTGGAGGGCTTGTGATGGACTTGCAAGCACTTGTGATGGACTCGACTACATCTCTGGTTTAAACCCACCAGAGAAAAAAAAATCAATAGTTACATTAGTTAATAAAGTACGGTTCTTACCTTTTCCAAAATTTGAAATGCTACTGAACAGTGGTGGTTTTCGAGGGGGGAGATGTCATTATACCTGAGTGCTAACTGCGTTCTTGCATTCACCTAAGAGAAGACGAAAAAATACACGACAGAAAACAACAAATTCAGATGCCTTACACATACATACTTCACAAGATATCCAATGTTGGAACCAATACTTTAAGAGATGCTTTTATGCCTGATAGCTATCAGCAACAGGAAGAAATGTTTTTGTTTATAAGGCTTTCCATACACAAAAAAGGTGAAGAGTGACCATGCCACGCCTCTCCTGTTTCATAAAGGGGAAATCTCATGGGGGGGGGGGGGGGGGGTTCAAAACATAAATGAACAAAATAGGTACCCAGGCAGGGGATCCAATACTTGTGTCCTTGAGCAGGACACTTCGCTACAATTGCTTGTTTTGAGCCAGAAGTAAATGGGTACTCAGCACAAGGATCGTGCATGCTTGTGTCCTTAAGCAAGACTATTTGCATCAATTGCTTCTATCCACCCAGAGTGTCTTAAAAGGCAGAATGCTTGGAATGTTACGAGAATTTTACAGTACTTTACCTCTTGGGAACATGCACTTTCCAATTGGGAACAGATTCAGAGTACTTTGAGATATGGGAATGGTAAGACTGCCGGTACGGTACACACTTTATGAGGAACAGCACATGTTCCAAATATTTTTATGAAAGTCGCCCAATACAAGGCTAAAAGCCGCTCTAGGTAAAGGGCTGCAACAGAAGTGGTGGTGTTGCCCACATTTTAGGTTGCCAACCCTACCACCCTTAAGGTTTTCCTGGATCCAGATATAAATAGAGGATAAATTCTTCAATAGATACCAAAGAAATTATCCCAATTTTCAGACCTATAGACCCAGTGGGTTAACTTCCACCGTTGGTGAGACATCTCACCTCCCTCAAATGGAGGATACCTGGGGATCAGGAATGTTCTGACTTTTTGAATGCTCCCTAAATGGGTACCCAGCCAGGAGATCATGGTACATGAGTCCTTGAGCAAGATGCTTTACTGCAATTGCCTCTCTCAACCAAGTGACAAACAGACATGAGCAGGGTTGGTGGCGGTGTCAGGTCGATTGCATCAAAGAGCGGCAAGGGGCATATTCAAAACCCCGTTCTTGTGTTGACTGAACACAAGAACAGGGCAATGTCGAGACCAGGATTTTCACTCCCCGCTATTTGGGGAGTCGATGAAGAACAAGGAGAACAAAGATGGCTGACCGGCCATGACGGCACAGGACATTCGCATAACCTCGGATCCTGGAACACTTTATTTAAAGAAGAGAAGTTGTAGCAAACACAAATATAAATACAACATAAAAGCTGTGAAGATCGTTTCGACTTTTGCTTCATCGTTTATGGTGCCGCCAAGCACTCCATCATGCACTGCCGCACTCGAAATCGGTGACCCGAGTCACTCCGGAACTGGTTATCAAATACGCCGAACGGTTTCTCACGGGTTGCTGATTTTGTGTCTATCCGTTACCTGATAAGCATTGTTGTAGCCTGGATGGTCTAAGTCATGGCAGATGGCCGACGTCAGCATGATCAGTACCTCCAGCTCACCCATTAGTTGACACAGGTCCGCTAGCCAGGTCATGCCGTACATCTGCAATGAACAAAAACAAACAAATAAAGAAGCCATTCAGATCTAACTACACCGCCAACACACAAGGCTTATCATGTGCCTTTGAGAAAGAGCTTGCTTGAAAAAGTTTGAAACGTTAGGCCAGCTAATTTGGTTAAAATGAGATTGATCTTGTGTTGGACCGACAAGGGGAATACCACCCAATCCCCCCCCCCCCCTCAAAAAAAAATAAAAATAAATAAATAAATAAAATTATGATAAAATAACAAAAGAAATGCCAATTATAACAATAAAAAATCAAAACAAAATGAAAATGTTGATAAATAAAACAATGGAAAATTGCTTTAAAAATGACGGAATTTAAAATATTACATAATAATAAATGATTACATAAGCTAATATAAATGAATAAATATACAGAACAATGCTCAGTATTGTATTTGTTCAATGCCTGAATAATGGAATGCACTAAATACAAATAAAACAAAAATAAATTTAAGATGTGAATTTCCTGCATTTTTTTTCTCGAACATCTCCACCATTCAATTGATAGACTCCACTTAAACGATCCCACCATGGTTGATGAAAAACTAGGTCACGACAGCTCAACCGCTAAAATAAGGTTTGATTACTCCGGCATGCACAAACACCAACAGACTGCACGCATAGGTAGAAATCCAATCCGGGCCACCGTCGGACATTGCGATATTGAACACCTCTTAGCAAAACAGCCCCGGCATATAATCAATGCTAACGTGCCCATATTCCCCCTCCCCTACACTCCTCTTGCTCACTGATCCCATTTAGGTAATTACTTCGTCACACTAATGGAAAGCTATCTTGCGGGCCAATACCACAATCCATCTTTCATCAAATCTGTGGTCTTTTCTCCTATGTATTTCCCTTCCCTCTTACCCTTCAATGTTTTATTAACCAACAACACGCTACGCTTATTTTCAAGGAAATATGCAACATTTGCTTTTGCTGTAATTTTCATACATGTAAATGATGGATGTGGGGTTTAGTCAGGCGTGAGATTAGCCAAAATGAAAAATCCACGAAATCCACGAAAAATCCACGTAGTATTTGCCTAAAGGCACCCCTAAAAATATCAGATTGCAAAAGAGATTCTTTAAAAGTCTCAAATCCCGACAAAAAAATCCTGAAATCAGGAAAAAATCCTGACAAATCTCACCCCTGGGTTAGTATTTTATAGCAAATCCTATTGCAATGACCTGTTTAAAGTTTTATGTTCATAGATGCTGCAAAAAACCTAAGAACAAAATGCTGTTCTTGCAGTCTGGTTCTCTGACCCTACTTCAAATCAAATGGAGCAATTTATAGACATCAGAGAATGGTCAGGTCAGGGAACCAGACTACTGTAGCTAGCTTACGCCTATTCATGATGTATTTAATCTTGCAAACAAAATGTGGTAAATTTGCTAAATTTGGGGCAAGTATTTGAAAAAAGTCAGTTTTTTCCCAATGGGTCAACCGACCATCATTGGGAATTGATAAAAAAATTCTACTTTTCTTGAAAATGACAGCAGAGGTGCCATGATTTCACAGGATGCCTGAGACTATTATTTATTAACTGTCAAGTCGAGTCTTTCATAATAATTTGGTAGTTTTGTTTTTGGATGTTTGCAAATATTGCATATTATCTTCAACATCCCTTCCTACAAATGATGTGCATTGATGTTTTACGCCGTTGCATACACAAAACCGGGTGGGAATTCAACAGCGCGCTGTGGTATCATGGTATGCAATTCAGTACAACGAACTTGGCATCTTGTAAATTTCTGCTTGTTTGCAACAAACAACACTACAGAATGGTTTCCTTTAGACCACCAAGACAAAAAATTAAAAACAATCCTCAAAATAAGTATCTATGTATATTACGACGTAGTTCCGTGTGCCCCCACTAGGCAAACTAGTAAACACATAATTAATGACGTACTAAGCGTTGCTTACAGTCACCAAATCAAAACAATTTTCCGGAAACAAGCCATTCAATTCAATTTAATTAAAAAACTAATTAAATCTGTTTACCACTCATCTCAGTTTATTTTGGTTCGACTTTAGCCTGTCTCTATTAATTTTAATTAAAAGTATACACACAAGCCTATTGTAAGTATTTTATAAGCAGGTAAATTAGAAAATGGCTGGGTCATGGTAAATATAGTGTGGTGTTTTGAATCTCAAGAATATTAAGTAAGATTTGAGGCTTTGCATGGCGGAGATACTAATAAATGAAAGGTTTGCAGAAACACCATGTGGAAGTATTTCTCAAATTAAGAGAATGGCTCTGAAAAGAACCAGAGGAATAAAACTCTACGTTCCGGTCAGTATGCTTTTCCCCCCGAGGATGGTCAGAGCAAAGTGACCGGAACTAGAGTTTTATACCTCTCGTTCTTTTCAGAGCAATTCTCTTAATTTGAGAAATACTTCCACATGGTGTTTCTGCAAACATTTCATTGATCAAGAATATTTAGTGAATTTTATCACTGGATCTGGAACAAAACTCTTCAGCACGGTAGGTGGCACAAATAGAGTTTACATTTGTGACAACAGACAATAATATTATGTTGGCTTTGTAAATGACCTTCACCATTTGCGAGTTACAGGTGCTCTAAAAAATGTTCCAGCAGAGAAATAAATGGGGCTGGGGGGGGGGGGGGGGGGGGGGGAGGGGAGGTGCTACATGGGTAAAACCTTTTGTTTACTTTTGTTTACCCAACTAAATCTTCGTTTACATGTATGTCCACCATATCTCAAAAAGGCTTGAACTCTCCCCCCTTTTCTTTTACATCCCTTTGACCAGAAAAAATGCCTAACTTTTTTTCAGCCGACGTCCATAAAATTCAATGACAAAAACCAAGGGGGAAAAAACATGTTTTTTTAAACACTTCTAATCGGGTTGGATCAAGTCGCAGTGGGAATGCAAAGGCTTTGCTCTTCGCATCTGTCCATCAAGAATGACTCTTGGCATTTCAAAACCGTAAAAAAAAAAATGATACATGGTGCTTAATTCTTGAGCCGAACACCCACTCACAAAATCTAAAGTGGTAAAAAAAACGAGGGTACTTCTGTGCCAAATCTTACTGTATCGAAGATTCATTATTCAATACATTTCTTAGTTATTTTTCAGATTTAAGACTGAAAGAGATCCGAGCTGAGCTGAGCTTAAAGCTTAATTAGGAGGGATTGTAACAGGACAAGAGCTTTAAAATGAAACGAAAAAAAAAAACATCGGGAAAAAAACAAACGAAACAACAAAAATATACTTCTATTACTCTAGTTCCCTGACCATACTTTAGACAAAACGGAACAATTTATAGAGTCATGGAATTATCAGGTCTGGAAACTAGACTATTTCCAACGCTTATCGGCAGACAATCATTGGAAAAGCAATATAATTTCCACTTTTCTATTGTCCAGATGCGGTACTGACTGCAGTACCTGGTTCTTTTTTTGTGGCGCCGCATTCCTCACCTCAAACCTACATGTATCTGACGAATGAGAAGCCAGGAGGCTTGAATAACTGAATAATCACGAGGTCACAACTGGAGCTCATTAAAGCCCAGATGGCTAATTCTCAAAGGTTTCTTTAATTCCTCACTGTCCACCAAGATGGATAAGCTAGAGAGCCAGGGGATTAATAATGCCACAATTGGATTCTTTGTAAAGCATTCCTCATGACTACTGCGGTGACAAAACTGCCTGTGTGCACTAAACGGTAAGCACTTAAAAAGACCAACCAAAATGACATCGTCACGCCTTCTGCCTATTCAATAAAGCCTTGTGCCTATTCAGTAAGGCCCAGTGCGCTTTCAGTAATACATGACGATGTCGTTTTGGTGGTTCTGGAACAGTGCCTTCCGCACTAAACGGTATTACGGAGGTCCCAGGTTCGAATCCCACTCCTGCCAGTTTTCTTTGTTCACTTTGAAAAATAAATAAATAAATGTTGCATTTCTTTTTAGTTAATTTCAGTTGTGTGGTGTGTCTTAACATGGAGGAAGGAATGGTCTTAACCACTCATCAACCATGCTTGCCGGAGTTGGCTTGGGAATTCAAATTCACTGTGGCAGTGGGTACCACATTTTAACCACTCGAGTGGTTAAGACGTCTGCACTAGTAAGCAGGAGGTCGTGGGTTCGAGTCCCACCCGAGTATAAAGCCTGTGAATTTTTTCCCACAGGCTCCCGGAAAGCACTGAGCATACAGTGCTTCATAAACTACATCGGTAAAGGGTAAGGGGTAAAAATAAAAAATGCCTGACTGCATCCCCAATGCAAATTCCATCTTTACACAAACAATTTGGTTGATAATCCTGTCTTAACCAACAAAGACTTTCTGATGCCAAGCCAATTTGTGTGCTTTTCAGATTTGTGAAATTGGCTTTTGCTGTTTTCACAAGCTTGGCATGTAGGTGTACATATCAATTTGTCAGCGCTCCTTTTAAAGCGTTCCCGCAGTCAGTGACTTTTCCGCTATGGGAACTGCCACCAAAAACTGCAGCTGGTTGTACATTTGTGTACACAAGAGGAACAACACTAAAGGTAAATTTATAACGTCAAAGCAAAAATTGTGTTGCAAAATTCGCACGCCTTTAACACATTTCAACCTGTGCAAATCTCTGCCGCGAATGTTTCAGGACGTCAAATTCCTTCGTGTTGCATTCACGGGAAGTATGAACCAGCCTTAATCCAGGTCTGCATCATAGCATATTGCTATTGGACTGACACAGCATCCAGGCCAGTTTAATTAGAACGTCCGAAACAGTTGTTTATATAACAACTTTCATTAGTTGATAAACACGTTGCTGAATGTTTTTAATTAGAGCTGAAAATAATGGTTTGTCTGGGAATAATGGAACAGCACAGCTAGGAGTTGGTTATTAAGTCGGCTTCAGAAAAAGGTG
Organism: Hippasteria phrygiana; assembly: GCA_037893225.1. Classification (NCBI taxonomy): domain Eukaryota; kingdom Metazoa; phylum Echinodermata; class Asteroidea; order Valvatida; family Goniasteridae; genus Hippasteria; species Hippasteria phrygiana. The sequence continues at coordinate 2,285,977 of JAZGUH010000234.1, forward strand.
AAACTGCGGTTTGACCGGATTGATTGCGTTTTTTCCAAACCTTAGTTACGAGGCGACAATCAAGCTCTTTTGCCTCCTTATCAATGCAGCTGACTAAGAAAAGATCCCATTGTTATTGAAATACGTCCAGACTTTAGAAGTCTAACGAGGATGACTTGGCTGGTGTAGTATGGTATTCATACTCCAGTCTGGAGCCAAACTTGTATGGAAGTGAGCACAAAAAACATATCCTTGGCTAAATAGGTCACCCGTGAATTTATTATTTTGTGTGTGTGTGTGTGTGAAAGGACACCACGAACAAGGCTGAAAAAGCCATACAATGTACAGAGCTACAAAAAAGAAAAAATAATACAAGAGGGAGGAATTAATATTCCACTTCAAACAGGAAAGATCGTAAACATGCACCAGGCAAAGAATTCCACAGAGATGCAGAACGAGGGAATACTAGTACTCAATTCTGAGCATAGAGTACAACACGATTAATATAACATTTCCACACATCAAGGCTGGTCCTTTTGCTTGTCACTTATCTATATTATATAGAATATAGAAGCGGATTGTCAATTTGGTTGGAGAAGAGTTGGGCTCATCCTTACAATCACTCTCTCACCGGAGATCTGTTGCTTGTTTGTTTTACAGATATTTTCATGGCAAATGTTCCACCGGCTTGTCCAGCTTGGTTCCTCCAGTTAGGGTGTTTGAGCGTGAAACTCGGCTTTTTGCCTGTTCCCATCAATATACTGAAGCTGTACCTAGATGTAGAACAAAAAGCTATGCCAATAGCTTTTCCCTCATTCTTTTCTTAATCTTTTCCCTTTGATATTTCCTCCTTCGAGAGGAATATCAATTCCTACCTCTTGTATCTTTGATTCTTTGTCTTTTTGTAGCTCTGTAGCTCTGTACAGGGCGAACTTGCATAAACATTTTTTTTTTAAAACCTAAAAAAAAAAAAAATTGAATGTAAGCATGTATGCATCATTCTTCAGTTACATCTCACATGAAAGGGAGAACTGAGTAACATGAAAACGAGCAGGCATTGCTCGATTCCCAGTTGAAACCAAACAACAGAAAAATATGACTTCGCCGATCGTAAAGGAACACATATCATCAAATGGCCGCCTGTATGATGCACTATAAACTGTGACCCGTCACTGCCCTGTAGAGACACGGACACAATCAGTGTAGGATCTGGAGGAAGTCAAAAACACTCCAAAATGGCAGTGGAATTATGCAGCAAAGGCTTCGGTGCTACGGAGTCTGCCCTGCACTCTTGGGAGGCATGTTTAATGGATGGAACTTTTCGGCCAGGGACGGAGAGGCCCTGCCTTCTGGCTGGAAGTTTTGTTGAAGTAAGTAGCTGTCACCATGGCAACGGTGAAGAATGCCCCACTGATGACCTCTTGATAGGAGAGCCGTGCCCCGGGTCATCTGGGAAAGCGGTGGTCACATTTGAAACAAAGTGATGAGCTGTATTTTTCAATGGGGAGTGATTCTCGCTGGCGACATGGAGATTCTCGTACTTTGAGGAATAATTTGTTTCCGTAGAAGAAAGACGCTGTGGAGGAGTCTAAGAGGATCAACCGCAGGTGGGCGTTGGAGAAAGCTGGACAGAACAAGATGGTGACAAACAGCATGAACGAGCAAACATCTCCAACTCATGGCGGACAGGCACTCGACCCAGGAGGACAAATATCTCATGAAGTCAAACCGCCAGACTACTTTCTGACCCTGTGTCGATGCCCACTTACCCACAATGCACATGTACAATGTATGCTAAACTCTTTCAAATTGGGAGAAAAAAAGGGTGGGAATCAGGAGGGAGCTAGCGTATAAATCCCAGAGAGTAGGTGGCTGTTCTAGATGTAGAAATGTCTAACTGACTTAAAAGCCAATAGTCATTGTCAAAGTGTTCTAGGCCATCTTACACCACTGTAAAAAAATGTTCAGAAACTGACATCCGTGGTACCAGTTTTGAACTAGGTTAACTTATGTTTTCTATACTAAGTTTGATGTCCAGATTAAAAAAAGGAAGGTTGTTAGTGGAATAGAACGGAACATGACCTACGTTTCAGGCCATATCCGACGCATATTCAAAAACATGACATATATTAGAAAGTTGTACTCACAAGCAGATCATCGGGGGGGGGGGGGGGGGGGGGGGGAGGGGGGGCTGGGTACTATATTTGTCTGCATGATAGCGCGTTAATACAAAGCTGTCGACACCTTTTTATGGAACGCCGCATCTTTCAAAAATAAAGTGGTGGGTTGACATATAACTAATAGGAGAATTAACAATGTATTCTTTATTGCATTTTAAGAAGGTATCCTTTTCAGAAGAAAATATGGAATTGTGTATTAATTTGTGAAAGTTATGTTTTTAACGTAAAAGACTCTTATTGTCATATTTGATTTTTGTTTTGTTCAAATGGCTGTCCATACGTGTCAAGAAACGGTCGCTTGTGACGTACAATAAAAGGGCCGAAGATGTTTCTAGATGTATTCTAGATGCTCTGTGCAGTAGTGTATCAAGCTTTTTGTGCCAGGGAGGGCAAACAACGTCTGAAAACCATCGCAAAAACACTATTTCCTTTTGTTTTTATGACGCCTCAATGCCGCCGGGGGGTGGGCAAGGTGTACTGTAAAAGTGGAATTGCCATTACGTAGTAAAATAATCCAGGCTGCAGCTAGATGGAACCAGTAATGATACTGTTAAGAAAATTTATCTGTAGAATTTTGTGAAGATGTCAGAAGATGGGTTTGAATCCCGCCCGAGTAAGCCTGTGAATTTTTCACACAGGCTCTCGGAAAGCACCGAGTATACAGTGCTTCATATATTACGTCGGGACAGGGCAAAAAGAGAAAACATCTCTGTTCTAATTTACATCATCCCCC